>JAWLRI010000448.1:3826140-3851302 GCA_034781795.1 Crypturellus tataupa
CGGGCACCGGCACGGACACGGGCATGGGCACTGGCACGGACATGGACATGAGCACCGGCACTGGCACACACACCAGCATGGGCATGGGCACGGACACGGGCACTGGCACTGATACGGACAGGGGCACCGGTATGGACAAGGGCATGGGCACTGGCGCCAACAACCACACGGACACAGCCACTGGCACCGGCACGGCAGGGACACGGGCACCGGCAGGGACATGGGCACCGGCATGGACATGGACACAGGCACTGGCACGGACACGGGCATGGGCACTGGCACTGATACGGACAGGGGCACCGGCACGGACACGGGCATGGGCACGGGCGCCAACACTCACACGGACATGGGCAACGACATGGACACGGGCACCAACACAGGCACAGACATGAACACCGACTCAGCCATAGGCATGGACATGGACACTGGCATGGGTACGGACACAGACATGGGCACAGGCACGGACATGGACACGGGCACCAAGATGTACATGGGCGTGGATATGGGCACAAGCACCAACACAACCATGGGCATGGGCACAGACATGGGCCAGGCACTGACACGGGCACAGTGACGAACACGGACACCGCCGTGAGCACCGGCACTGACACAGACACAGGCATGCAGCCGCTCGCACAGCATGGGGGCTCCCGTGGGGGCCAAGGCTGGTCGCCAGTTTGGGAATGGTTTGACGGCACTGCGACCCTTCCTGTGGCCTCAGGGCTGCACGGCCCACAGAGTGGATCCACACGTCTCCCAGATCCGCACATCTCCCATATCCACATGTCTCCCAGATCCACGCTCTCCTAGATCCGCACATCTCCCTCATTTGAAGAAGTGAGTGAGTTTAGCAGGATGTCAAGCAGGGCACGGCTGCCAGGTGCGCAACTCCAGCACCAGCACAGGATATAGTGCTGGGATATAAAACATGGAAACAAATTCCTTAAACTGAGCCTCAAGTGCTGATCAGCTCTGTCCTTGAATGTCTTACCTGTCCAGTGTGACACATAATACGAGTTTATGTGACTGGGAAACATTTTAAAGCAGGAAAACTTGAATTCACTGTGACTAGAGCATCCTCTTTCTCCAGCATCACAATCTGACATTCAGGTTAGATCCAGTTTCAACTTTGGCAAATAAAGGTCTGATGTTGCCCTCACATGTGGGGGTTCCCGAGAGCCTGGGTGACGTCTTCCTCATGAAGTCCTCCTTCCCTTTGGGGCGGTGTTTATACCTCCTGCCCAAGGGAAATAAAATTGCTGATGCTGCATTTCTTCCTTTAACCTGCTTTCTGGTGGACTGATGGGAGAAACATTTGCTCCAAATGCTGGTCCTTTCTATGCATAACACATCACATGTCGCAACGTCAGTTATTAAGTCCCAAGCACGTGGCGATCTTTGCTGTTAAAGGCAGCTAGCCATGGTGTGGTATGTATTTTAATTTTAACACAGAGATTTCCCATAAAAGAGAAAGAATGTGGACTTCATGCTGAGAGGCTATTTTTGATTCCCGTTTGGAGACCAAGGAATTGCTGTACAGTGCATATGGGCTGTAAAATCACTGCATGCTTTGGAACATCCTGTCAGGAGACCATATGTGTTACAGCATTTAATAAGAGTTTGTTTTCCTCTCCATATGCTTATGTAACTGTGAGAAAGGTCACTGAAATCTCTGAATACGCACAGAAAACGATACCTGATCATCTTATTTCAGAATTTTCTACCCAGCTTTGCTTTATTTATTTATTTATGTCATTTAAAAATAGTATTTTCATGGATGACCTTGGTAAGTGCATTGGAAAACACATTAGCTCATCCACTGCGCCTGAAAGCTTTGCATGCCATGCACAAAAAAAAAAGCAGTTATGCAAGCCCCTATTTTTGCAAAAACAAGTGATGCAGATACATCTTCCTACTCCCAGGAAATCTATTATTCCTCTGGCTAATACCAGCCGTTGATTCAGTGCTTGTGATGATTTTTTAAAATCCCTTTAGAGCACATATACACACACACAATATTAATTAACATTGTAACAAGGCTTAATATACAAAGAATGGGTTGCAGTAGCTAAGTGTATTTGGTGATAATGAGATTTACCCTGTAACCTCTCAGTTTACTATTGAAGCCCTTGATTAGTTTAGTTTTCTGTGCAGCAGCTCAGAAACTAAGTGAAAATGAAAAGCTGAGCATACTTGGCAAGGTGTTTAAGAACTTTAAGAGCTTCAGGTTTTATTTGTTCATCACTGCAAAAGAACATGATAAACTCATGTCAAAACAGCCCAACATACCTCAGAGGAGGTCTCTGTGTGCATCAGAATACAGGCCTCGATGCCAGAATTCCCAGCTCATTCCTTCAGGGCAATTTTTGGTGACCCCTCAAGCTGGGATCTACAAGATACTCCTACAAAACTGTGAACTATAGCTGCCTCCTCAGTAATAAGCTAGTTCTGTCAAGGATGACCCTTCTTAAACCTTACTGAGAGCTGTGTTTGAGACTTCACAGGCCACAGGTAGGAGCTCATGGGCTGCATTTGAGGACTCTTGACTGTGCCAGATGGGAGGACTTGTCCCCAGTTTCCATCCCAGCCCTGTTGGAGACTTGCGGTAGGATCATTCCCAAGTTAGCAGCTCTCTGACTCTATTTTCCCATTTATAAAATGAGGATAGTTAAAGCTCGCCTCCCGCACGGCAGTAATTCAAGGTGTAGTTTACTGATATTCTAAATCACTATGTTATTCTTCATGAATACTCCAGTGAGCCATCACTAGAGATTAAGCTCAGGAGCGGAAGTACTGCCCTTGACCAAAAGCACTGGATTGAAAAGTTTTTCTTCTTGATACTCAACAACAATAACCTGTGATCTCTTGTCTGCAAATTAGTTATGGGATGGAGATGATTTTTGTTTTAGGCAATATTCACCAAGATTACATGCTAGTTTGAGAACATGTCCCTCAGGAGATTTCTTACTAAAATGACTCCCTTTTAATTTGAATCAATCAGTTGAATATTTTGCACAATATATCAGCTGTTTAAAAATCTTTCTTTTCTTCTTTTTTCTTTTTTTTTTTTCTTAAGGTATTTGTTTGTTCCTGTTCCCACTGAAGTCCCCAGGAGCTCTATCAGTTGCCTTCAGCGAATCCTCAAAATCAGCATTTCTCTTGATGCATGAAATTCAAGTAGCCAGCTGTGAAAATTCAGTGCTTGCTTGCAAACTGCTCAACAGTAAGGCATAAAAATCCTGCATTTAAAATCCTGCATTAAAAAATGTTGATCAAATTGGGATCCTAAGCTCAAATCCAATTACAATTAATGTAACTGATAGCTATGTATGTTCTGCAGCTTAAAACTCTAGCCCTTATAGCTCTCAAACTGAGCTCTTGAATGTGCAGGATTCAGATTTGTTTTTCACTATTTTGGCTTATTTTAGGATTTGTTAGCATTCCCAGGACAGACACAATATGGGCACACTCCTTAGAAATGTAATCAAATCATATTTGATGAAATGACAAACATTTAACCCCATGTCTGGAACTCCGGCCTCAATTTTGGTTTAGGTCAGCAGAGATGAGTTTAATTCTGTAAATTTTAAAACCCAGAGGACAAACTGCTTGTACTCAAGCCAAACAGGAGCACCAGCACTGAAGAAGATAAGAGCCAGGAATGAAATGCAGAGCCATAACTCATTGTGAAAAAATAGGCTTTGCTGTGTCATTACATGTCTGATCTCTAAGCCCTCTGTTCCTCATTTTTCTTCTAAATGGTTTGTTCTCTTTAAGTATGGAGATACTGAGAATGATAGTTGTTATAAAAACGCCACCAGAAACACATACGCGTGCACTACATAACCCACACCCCGAAACACGAGATGCACACGGAGAAATGACAGCGAGGTACTCCGTGCTGGGAACACCGCCTATGGTAGCCCATCTTAGGGATGTGCTGGTCATTCCCACAGAGTTGAGTGTTTCACATGAACAGGAGAAAAGATATATTAAGCCTTCGGAAAGATGCAAGAACAGTTTTATGACACAGTCAAAACCAAACATGTCATTTAAGCCAGTTGATCAAGGAACACAAGTCTGTGCTTAACTTGCGCAGTAGCGATGTCATGCCAACTGCAAGGGACCTACTGACACATTTAATGCTAGGAAAGGGCTTAATGCAAAACACACTCACGAGGCAGCCCATATCACATGCTACAGCAGGGCTGGCGGAGGGTACGAGACGCAGAAACGCTGCTGCCTCTCAGCACGCGGGGATGCCTCGGATGCAGGGTGAGACATCCTGCAGCAGCTTGGGAGTCTGAAGCCCTCGTGGTGCTGGACCCGCGCGTGCCCTGTCTCCCTTGGTGTGGGGCTCCGACGCTGCTCTGCATTGCTTCACCATTTCACAGCACCGAACCCCTCGCACAAGCAGCCGGTAGGGAACATATGTGCAATAGGCTCTCCTCATATGTATCACGTGCAGAAAGGATGTTTTTTCTCATAAAGAAACCACTAAAAAGTATTTTCCCTGTAATGAAAGAAAGGGGGCAATCAGTAACAACACTTAAATGATTTCTGTTGATTCTACATTGTGCTGTTCTCTTCATCTTGTTCACTCACAGGAGAAATAATACAGGATTAAAATGTAAGTTTCTGTTTAGAAAGGGTTGTATTGATTTTACACGACATCTAATGCTTTGCATTGCATATTGCATATAATCATATAATTTGTCTAACAAAAAACAGAGCCCAAGGCCTGCTCGCTGTACTGGACAAACAAGCCTTTCCCTATTTTGGGTTACCAGTGATGCAAAACATAACAAAATAGCCCTTAGTTTGATCTACTCTGAAAGGTGGAAAACCTCATTTAGAGGAACTTGTATATCCACAACCAGAAGAGATGACTGATGGTAGAGATGAGCCAATAGTAAAAAGGGAAGAAGTTTGGATCCATTTTTTCACTCTAGAGTTATTAGGTCCTGTCTATAGTCAAGAGACTTTGTTTAAAGACTTTGTGTCTTTGCTTAAAAGCAACAAGAATTACCCTTGCAGGGCAAAGCTAGCAGCAACCAATGCTGCCATTACTGCATCCTCACTGAAGGACAAGGAGCTGCAAATAGGTTGTTCAGATATTTTATACCAGCTGAAAATATGAAACATAGCCAATAAAAGCAGGTTGCAACTTGAAAAGTGTCTCCCCAAAGTAATCCGCATAGGAAAGTCCTACAGCAGGAGAGGATGACTGTTGTTTTGAAAACAGAGAGTATGTGAATACAGTATTTCTGAAAGCCTAATGACTGAGCAATGGGGTGCACAACGACCCTACCAAGCCCTTAGACTTGCTTTTACTGCTTTTACTATGCCAAGAAATAAAAATCTGGGGACCAAGCAATCTCGCAGGAAGAAGAGCAAAAGAGAAAAAAGAAAAGTTATACAAGTCCCTTTGGAAAATTTACTGCATTCTCTTCTGAGGGGAAAGGGACACCCCAAGTGCACACTATATATATTTTGGGACCCCAGGAGCATCTTGACCCAAATTGCTACCTCCCTTGCATAACTGTCCCAGTACTAGCAACCTCCTGTCACTGGTTTCCAGTCGTGTAAAAGCCTTCATGAAATATTCAAAGAACAACATTTTCTGCTAAGGGAATATGCATATTTTCAGTTTATTTAGAGAAATATGGCATTTCAAGAAGGCCAAAGGTATCATGATCCACTAATTTTGTGCCTTTTCTTTCAGCTTCTCTGGGCTAAGTCAGGATGAAGTGTGGGTGTTTATTTCTTTTCACAGCCCTGAGGAGGACTTTGTACCAAGAGTGCGATCTACCGTGGTGGAGCATCGTGGAGCATCTTCCGCAGTGGTAGCTGGGGCAGCAAGGCTGATTTGGAGGTACTCCATAGCATGGAACTGCACTGCAGAGCTTGTCACAGTCTCCTGCAAAACCTGATCTACTTGCAATAATGCAGAATCGAATGAAGTTCTGCATAGACAGAAAGGAATTGCTTCCTTTGTTGTTAGTTGTTCTGCACACCAAAAAAAAAAAAAAAAAATCTATGATGAAGCAACATTATTGCTTCATCATTGTTAAATTCTCTAATAGCTTAACTCTGGTTGAAGTTCACGATGAGAAGCCTTTTACAAAGAGTGCCATGTGAGGTAGATGCCCACCTTTCATCGATCTCAGTGCAGGCTGAGTGTCTGACTTCCTTCAGCAGCCTTGAAATTCCTACCTGCTCTACATGCTGCTAGACCTTTGCAAAACCATTTCTAAACTCTTATTGACTTAAATCTTAGGATCTTTCAAATAGAGGATTAGCTCCTTTTCAGATATCTAGTTATTTTGACAAAATCAAAAGTCAAGCTGTGATTTATGAGTCAGTCTGACGCAGCGCGGAATGGCAGACCAGATGTGGCACTTACCGAGCAGCAAGTGCACAGCAGGCCCAGCTGCAAGCACAGCCCAGGGCGCAAGCATTAACTCGGGTGCTGTAGAGAACATTTATGTTTGCAGATATTTCTAAGATCTGTTTGTGCAGGTCATGGCCAGGCAGGGACAGACAGGTCTCCCGCACAGTCCTGTCTGCTGAGCCACTGCAGCAAGGGAGTCTTAAGGACATCCCAGTTGAGGACACGTCGAGCTAGGCTGGTTAACATGTGCCAAAAGGAACAGCCAGAAGCACGCGGAGACTCCCTGGGGTCAGTGGAGACCTCTGGGTACAGCCATCCGAGCAGCTTCAGTGTGGCAGTAACCCAGGCGAGAGGGGAGCAGAGCCGGCTGCTCTGTGACAGCATCTGGGCCAGAGCGAGAGGCCGCTTCCCAACTAGCCGCAGCATTGGAGAAAGCATCACCCCTGCTGCTGAGCACCACCTGCTGCTGAGCTGCTCACCTTGTTTTATAAAACCAGACTCCACGAAATAGCCACCGTGTGCTCCCTGAGCGAGAACAGCCCCAGCTGGTTTGCTCTCCTCGTGCTCTTAGAGGGGGAGTGACAAGGTGACTTCTCCAGGCATGTGGGCCTGGAGGAGCTCCAGGATGAGTAGTCTCTGAAAGGTGCCTGTGGGAGATGGTTGGCCTGTCGGGATGTTGTAGCCTCACTAAATATCCAGACATGAGGTTCGCCCAGAGTACAAGCAACTGAGGCAAATGCAGAGCTGCCCGGCAGAGAGTAGGTCACTGATTTCCCAGATCCCGTGTGGCAGAGCAAAAGGGCTGGTCTGGGTGATGACTGAGGGCTTTTATGCTGTTACACAACAAGTCCCCATACGCAATGTGTGTGTAGTGCTCTGGACTCCCTTGGATCTAGAGCAAAATTTCACCTTGGAGTCCTTGCCTCAAATTGGATCAGGTATCTAGTTCAGCAATATCTGTGTGATGTAGATGTTATTAAAAAAAAAAAAAAAAGGAAGAATGATTTCTCTATCAGCCTCTTTTCTAGCTCACTGTGGGCACATTTCCATTGCTCCAAGGCAGTCCTCGCATTTACCCTTCTTGCAGAGCTCTTCACACAAATCTATGTCATTAATAGCTTTGCTCACTGGAAACTCAAGGAATGCATTTCCGGATATCTAGACTAAAGATCCTGTCTACAAGCAAAACTTTGTCTGTCTTTATACTTTGTGTTGAATGACTCCATCTCCTGGCAACTGGGGGTAAATAAATCTAGCTATTACTTGGAAGCCTCAAGATCACTTTTAAGTTTTTCCTGTTACTTATTGCCTGCGCATCTCCTGTCCACGCTGGTGACGTCCTGGCGACGCAAAGGGGAGTTCCCCACAGGGCTTGGCTGAAACGTGGCTCTGGTCTCATTGCCGTGAGGTCCCTCGAGCACAAGGGCAGCCCCACAGCAGCAAACCTCTCTCTGCTGCAAGGGTGGTAGCCAAATTAGGAGTATTTAACATAACCCCCTGGATTTCACTTTGGATGCTTTAATGAAGGACGGAACCAGTCGGTGGTTGAGTGAGAGACTGGAAGTGGAGGATTTGGGTTCAATTCCCCTGTAATAGGACAACTGCATGCTAAGGTGCCTGTGACAGGTAAGGCAAGAGCTTGGAGTCCATGGTCTGATTTCAGCATTTAATTCCTGCCTGCCTCGGTTTCCTTCAGGAAAATGGAGGGATAGTCCTATTCTACCTACTTCATAGCCCTCTAATCTCATACCAGTGCAAGCTGTAAAAACACCCACAATTTCACCTTTTATCTTATCAAGCCAAAATTTTATTCACTCTTGACAAGAAATGTTTATAAAACTTTAAAATATAGGTAATGGAAACAAATACAAAAAGCAGAAGCTGCAATGAGTAGTGGTGGCTTAACACTGCAATTCACTAAAATGCTGTGAAAGGCTTCTAGAAATGGAAAAATCCCTCCTTTACAGCAATGACTCTTGCCCTTTAAAAAAACACCAGATGAGTCTCTTTCTACCCACAGGGCTCTCCTGCAGTGACAGCTACATTAACCTTTGCTGACAAGCACTTCTCTTTGCTTGTAAAATCAGCTTAGCGAGTGCAAAATTCCCTCAGACTTTAAAATAGTTACTATCAAATCGAGGTACGCTACATGCAAAACAAAACAACCTCGTGCCTCACAATTACTGTGGTGCTGTTAGCGCTGCGCGGAGATCACTGGGCGCGCTAATGCGCGCTGATGGCCGGGCATCTGTCCGCTTCGGCTAATGCTGCACAACAGAGCTCAATGCAGGAGAGGGCACGGGGTGGGTTTTTTGCTGCATTTCTCTCCCTCATCATTTTTACTGTGCTTCTCACCGCGTTGTCTGCTCAGGGAAGCTGCCCAGCAGAGGAGCAGTAATAGATGCTTGGGTTCTTTGTCTGCTGCTTTTGGAATGACTCTCCAAAATTGCACGTAAAACCAGCATGAACCCACGTGCACACGGGCTCATGCTCCCTTCCTGCTGCCCTGTTTCCCCCTATTAATCCCATATCCTACTCACTAATAAATTGCCCTTTATTAGAGAGAAATTCCTCCCATACAAGTGGAATTCTGGGTTTTCATAGAAAAGAGAGGCTCCCAGGAAGCTCCTCCTGCCATGCCGCAGCACCGAGCCTTTGAAACTGGGTCACAGGAGCTTTTCCACCTTGTCAGAGTCAAGCTTTTTACATAACCGAGGGCGATTTAAAGGACTTTACGGCCCCATGGGTTGAATTTAAACCGTGCCGCAGATACCGTTTTGATGCAGTCGGTAATTTTCAATTCCATAATATTTCTGTGGCATTTATAATTGCTGACCAGAAATCTCCAGGACTAGGACCCCGTCAAACAATATAAGTCAAGCTGCCGCTCAGTTTCATCTGTGTCAAAAATCCATCCTTGTCTCAGAGATTAGATCTGAACAAGATACAAAAATATATTAAATTACTGAAAAGATTAAATGTTTAAAATTATATTTCAGGTAATCATCTAATTTTGCAGTACGAATATGATACAATTTTACTGTGTCCTTTTTTTGAAGGCTCTCCTCCTAATTCATCGTGTTCACTAGAAACATGCAAGCCTAGTGTTAAATTTGTGTTTTCACCATGTTTGGTAGGATTGGAATTGCCTAAGTCAGATAAATGACTGTTAAAATATTAAAGTGAAATATTAAATTGAGTGCAAGAGAGAAGGAATTTATGCTACAGTAGCAATAGGAAATGACTTAGCTGCAAGCATATATGCAAATAAACTGAAGTTACATTTCTAATAGCTTCCAAATTAAACTCTTCTTCTTATTTACATTACTTTAGGACGTTGGGTCCCTTGTCTTCTTTTAAGAGATGCAAAGTTAACTGCAAATTGGATAAAGAATGATGAATTTCTAACAGTTTTGTTGTTCCATGCTTAGTATTAATGGGTAGAAATTTTGGAGATGACCGATTATCTTCCACATAATAAAAATTAGTCGCACAGTAAAGTTCATTAGGAAAGCAGTCTGTAGATTCCTGATGAAACTAAATCAAGTGCCTTATATAGTATACACATATGAGAATTTGTTTCATGGATGCTTGAAGAGAACTTGGTGTTTTGTCTTCACTATACCCACATCAAGGACTGCCGGGATCTTGTTTAACGCTTGTATAAATCACTTATTTTGACAGTGAACAAGAAAAGGAATCCCAAACAAATGTTTCTGATTGTTGACCACATAGACCCAATCTTCATCTATCTAAGTCTCTGTCAGAGCAAGCCCCTGTCATCATTTTAGCCAGGATTTTTTGTCTTCTGGGCTTGATGTGAAGTTGAAAATACTGTAAGTTTAAAATAACCCACTAAGAAAGACAAAAATGGATGGATAACGCACCAAACCCATCATTAAAAGGGAATTCACAGCTTGACCTGTGCACCAAAGAGAACTCAAGAGCTGAAGCTCCTGACTCCAAACGCAGCCTTCAGGACTCCATTCTCTTCAGGAGCACAATCTTTTTTCCATGCTTGCTCAGCACCTACCACAGCTGCCACTAATTCCCCCAAATTGATCCCAGGTGCTGCTACAATACCTCCAAATATTAAACCAAGCTACGGTGTAAGGGAAAGAAATCACAAAAGAGAAAAAAAAAGTATAAAATAGGTTTTGGGAAGAGCCTTGCTTATTTCAAGGTATGTGCAGGGTTGAGCTGTACTTAAATGAAATGTTTGATAGGAATGACATAGTCCTAAAAAGCACTAAAGCAGAGGGGAGGCTGGTACGCTCAGCAGAAAGTGCTCCCTGTGCAGTAGACTCGGTGCGAGCCCCATGCCGTTGCTCTGGTCTGAGCGGCCCCTCCACTGATTTAACTGTCAGAGACAGGATTCAGAAACAGTCCTTCCTGCTCCTGGCTCAGGAGACACTAGGAAAACAACAGAAAATAGCCCTTACTAGTGTTCAAGGCTGGGGTTCTGCTGCTGCTTTGCATAGGGGGTACTGGGAAAGATAATGGCTGTCTTAAAGCAATCAAAAGCAAAAGAGAGAGGAGAAAAAGCACTAATTAAACAAACGAGATCAAGGCTTGCGTGACTGCATGGTGCGCACCTCCTTCTTCCCAGCCTTTCCTTGAGAGGCAGCGTGAGGCTGCTGATTTCCCAGGCAGGGAAAAGAGGTTGTTAAAGGAATATACCGCTCACCTCCCTCCTGGCTACCTGTCCAGTCCTCTCGACCTTAAGATAAGTATTAGCCATTCTGCTGCCAGTGACTCCCAGGCCTCTTGTCTACCTGCAACTATCATTTTGGAGACGGTTTTCATTTGAGTTTGCTTGCTTTGCACCTAAATTGCTACCAAGACTAAAACACTATTTCATTTCCTCAGCTTTAACAGACACACACAGCTAATGTGTTTACTTCACAGTTTCAGATACAAATAAGACTAATCAAAACACGCAAAGACGGTGCTGTCAGAGCAATTCACAAAGGGTCACTCGTAGCTTACCTGGGGTCAGAGTGCTTGGATTTGGATTTTAAAGTCTGAAAGAGCCACGTGGATGTAGCTATTTCTTCCTACATCTAACCCATTACACTCGTTACATGTAGGAATTTTGCCGGTTTAATATCTGCAATTCTTATAGCTTAGATTATATGTAATTTCTGGAAACAAACTGACAAAGCCTCAGATGGATGTTTGGAAGTAGGATGATTATTATTCCAATCTGATCTAAGATCTAAAAAAATTTCTAATTTATCACATATAGGTTTTCCGATGAGTAGTCACATGGGAGATTTCAAAGGTCAAGAGAAATGGAGAGCAGAATTGCACTCAAATTAATCAGAGGAAGACTCCAGAACAACTTACCCTTATTTCAGTAAACATTCATCACAGGCTATATGTCACTCCAAAACACATACATGTAATAAAGAACTGAATTTCAGAGCCAGCACCAAATGCAGAACATATTAAAAAAAAAAAAAAGTTCAGATAAATTCAGATTTTCAGCTGTTGGAGAAAAACAAACAGCAGCTATTGGGGAGCAATGGGCCAGCAAAAACAGACTAAGTTGAAGTTTACTGATTATGAGAAAGCAGCGTACCTGGCCTGTGCAGTTTGAGAGCTGCTGTAATTTATCTCTCAGTAGTATCAAGAGACTTCCCCTTGGCCTGACCCTGGTTTGCTCTTTGTGTGGGGTTTGCCCCTCTTGCAGGGTGGGAAGGGTCTTCGAGGACCTGTTACTACAGCTTTAGGGCCGCCTGTGCGGTGACACCATGACCGTAACACTGCCAGGGATTTAGTAACTTAGGGATGGCTTTAAACACTTAGGCATTTTAAACTAAAACTGTGGCAAGCTCGCAAAGTTTTGGTCAAAAGTTTGTCCAGCATGTGTAAGCTCTGCGAGATATGTTTGCTTTACTTAATCCATATGTTTGCTCGCTAAATAATTCAGAAGATGTTGTATTAAACAGACATCAGAGGGAACTGATGGGAGTCCATTTGCTGAAGCAAGACCATGTATAATGAGACACTCCGTAAAGGAAGCTGAACTTTTAAAGTCAGAATAGATTAAGGGCCCAAATTCATGCATCCCAGGAGAACATATTACTTGCAAACTCAAAGGACATTATGAGACCTTCAGAAAAGCAGGTCTCATGCTTGAGCTGAATTTTCATATCATTGTAGATATAAATAAGCTGTTTTTATAGTTGTTTTCAGTATAACTGAGTAAGGATTTTATCTGATCATCCAATTAGCAGTATCATTTTTTTGTAAGGAATGGAGAGTTTATTAGGGATTACTTTTATGTGCTATTGGAGACCAAAAAAAAGCATATAGATATAAAACTGTAGCATATAGATATAGAACTGTTCTATTTCTTTTTTCCCTAGGTTTTAAAAAAATCATTTAAATTGTAAAAATTTTAGAAAGTCAGATATATTTTTCCCTGTCTGTTCAGTTTTCATAATATAATCAGCTTGGGCACTGATAACAGACTTATCAGATTCATGGCTGATTTAGTTTTCCTCTACAGAAATACTCACACTATCATCACTCCAGCTGCGCGTTGCCAGTGCTGCAGGCACATGGTGGTTTGCCTCCAAACCACAGTTCAGCAGGGTGCAAAGCAAAGACACCCACGCAAGGAGCTTCCCCCGGGACACGCTGGGTTTTTGCCTACCAGCCATGACCCTGGGGCAGCCCAAGCAGAGCTGTGGCCAGAGGGGCTGCCTCACCTTAGCCATGTGCTATGGGCTCCTCCCAGACTTGGTGGCAGAGCCTATTTGGCAAAAAAACCCACAGTCCTGCTCTTATTTCCACTGATGTGCTGAACACAAGGTTGTATAATGGCCTCTTCTGCTACTCTCTAAGCCCTCTGTAGCAGGACTGAAACGTCTCTCTTCATTTTCCCCAACAAGGTAATTTTGAAAACGCGAGAATTATCCTCACGTTGGGCAGGGGATATCCCCATTACAGATGTGTGTAAGACTTGATGTCAGTCCCTATATTATGAATTGCTTTGGCCCAGCTCAGATCAGAAGGCTTTTAAATATCATCCATCAACCATACATTCTGCCTGTGAGACACTTTCCTGCAATCCTTTGGCAAAGGGTGACCACTCGCAGAAGGAGACTGATTGGAGCATGGGCTCTCACTTGATGAATTACGCTAATAAAGTAGCATGTGGACAGGCAGCTGCTAATGAAAACTAACATTTTCATTAGTTGTCCAATTTTTTTCCTGCAGTAACTCTATTATAAGGTAGATTCATAGCCAGATGAAGCATGGCAAGGCAAGGTTTGAGAAGGGAAATATTAAATTTGCTACGGCGTTAGGTTGCCCTCTCATGATAAATTTAAATTTAAATAATGATGCAATTAACTGACATGGTGTTTTTTATTCAAAGGATTTGATCTGATTTACCAGCAACAAGCGACCTTTACTTTTTCTCATCGAAGGATGGGAACCCCAAGATTCATTGGGGTTAAATGGATAATGCTGCGACTGAAGGCCAGTCCATCTCAGAAATTTGTAAAGTAAGGAGTATTGCCATGTGCTTAGGTCTAGGCTTCCTTTGCTGTTGGTTCAATTCTTTTGTGCTTCTGTTGGGTTAGATAATCTCTAAGAGGTCTCTTCCAACCTCAAACATTCTGTGATTCTGTGAAAAGCAAATATGTGAAAGCTGCAGTTTGGAGAGTTTTAATGTTTTGGGGTTTTGGAGTAAAACTAACAGCTTAATTTCAAAACACTTTAATGATGTTCTGGTTAACTAGATTATGATTGAAAGGGTCTCCTTAGTTTTTAGTCTCTTTGTCTTTTTTTGTCTGTTATAGATCCAGACCTGCTATCTCTTGCCATAACTACCAGTGGACAGGGATGGTCTTACCAAGATTAAAGCAAGATATCTGGAGTCCTTTAGCACTATCACAGTCAGAGCCATTGTGAGTGTGTGAAATTCCTGGAAAGAGCCCTGACTTCCCATTTTCCCAGGGACAGCAGAGGGAAGGGGCAGGTTCATGTAAGCGGTGCCACTATTTCTCCTCCATCAGTGCTCCCTTCTCCTGGCCTGGGCTGTACCTACAAGTCATTTGATGGAGTAGGTATCTCATCTGTTCCTGTTTCTTCTGAATCCTGGTCCTGGCTGAGGCTGATAATTAGGTTCTCTTTGTGGTGACGAGATATGGGCGCTTGTTAATGAGGAGGGACACCAAGGGCACCAATATGTTTTCTGATGGCTATTTAACAGCTGTCAAGCAGTAGTGACTTCCAGACACTGCCTATCACGCCTGGGTTTCAAGCAGCAACCTCGGGACGAGGCACATGTGTCTCCTTGCTGGCCCCCTCAGCCACCTGCTCCCCTCGCAGCAGGTGTCTTACACGTTGGTGTCAAGAAGACCTAACCATGGGTCTACAAGTCTGCACTGGAGCAAGAACACCCAACGGCATTAAAAGCACAATCCTGCCACTGCTGAGGTGCCAGGGTGGATGATGAGTTGGAGGTAAATATTGCATATTTACGGACACAGATGTGTGTTTCCATCCAGAATCTCTTTGTACTCCCTGGCCAGTGTATTTCCAAATGGGAAAGGGGCTTCAAGTGTTTCTTACATTCTTATAAAGACCACTGAGTGTGGCCATGCAAAATAACTGGGGGAGAGATACGTTATTGCCAAATCATACATAAACCCATTATAAAATCCTTTGAAGTCAACAGGGCTTGTCCTGGTTATCTCAAGATATTCGGCTCACCCAGCAAAAGTGAAATGGCCAGGGCCACCTGTCTGACGTGTCTGACATGGATGGGGACTGCAGAATAGCTTGCCTCTTGGGCAGACATGTGGAAAGACGGAAACACCAGCAGGCAAGCAAAATTTGTGTTTGGCCAGAGCCACATTCAGCAGCAAGCCCTAAGCCAGGCTGTATTTACGAGAGCAAGCCCTGGAGCAGGCCAGGCCCATTGCTACATGGGTTATTCCCCCGGCAGCGTGGGTCAGCCCCACTGCAATGCCGATCAGTCCCATTGCAACGCAGAGGTGTGGGACAAGCCCCCATCCCTGTGCTTGCAGCGGCGCTGGAGCACGAAGCCCTTTGAGGAGCCGGACCCGGCTGGGCTGGGCTGGCTCGAGGCAGCCTCTCCTCCCAGGGCCGGGCGGCTTTTCCGGTCGGTCAGGTCAGGTAGGTAGGAGGAAGCACAAAAGCGGGTCTGTGCGCGGGAAGAGGAGGGAGCGCGGCCCGGCCCTGCCGCTGCCCCAGCCCGCACGTGGCCAGACCTTCTCCCAGGGTTAGCGCCTCCTGCCCCGTCTCCTCGGAGGAAACTCCACCATGGCGAGGAGTAACCAGGACCAGGAGCTGCCCTGCCCCCGAAGGCTGAGGTTGTTATTTAAGGGCAGCAGGAGCTGTTGCGGACTTTGGATTTAGGAACTATGAGCCCTTCACTACCTGCACGTAAAAACTGCCACAGCGCAAGGATCTCCTGGGCACTGGGCTGCCTGCTGGGGCTGTTCTCCCATTGCCCTGCTGCCGAAGCCTTGCCTGGAGCTGACTGCTGGGGCAGCTTCTCCCTGACTCCTTCTGTTCACTCTAACTTAGGGATTGCAGGAAAATACACCTCCCCCTTCAGGTATCACAAAAACTCCATTTCCTTCCCAAAGCAAAACGGAAAAGCCCCTTTCCTCCGAATCTGGCAGGAGCAGAGCTGAGTGCCAGGGGCGACACTGCTCATGGCTCCAGGGCTGAAGGATACGGGACCGAGCAGCGAGTGCATGGGCACAATAAATGTGCTTTGATGTTCGCTTTGCTGGAACTTGAGCTTCCAGAGCTGTCAGTGCTGGAGACCTTCCTGAGTGTTATGTTCACTTCTAATTAAGGGAAAGAGGGGAATGAAGCAAATAAGTTCAAAATCACATGCATGACTGAGCGCTTAGGCCTGGTACATTCTGTGCTATCCAAATAAACCTACAGCATGGTTTCAAGTAATATCTGCAGTGTGATACTCAGTTTGTATCCAAAATGTGAATTCTACTAAGTATCCAGTTTCTGTCCTGGAATCAAAGGGAAGCAACCGAAAATAAGATGATAAACCTGGAGATCTTCATTGCTTGGTGCTAGAACAGTTCCTGATCTTGACAGATTATCCTCTAGCTGCTAAGGATGATCAGAGCCCTACGGCAACCAAGTCCGCAGGTGCCAAGTTTTACTTCTGCAGCAACAGTGTGCGAACGAGGCTGGAGCTCCGCTCTGTGCAGGGTGCTCCGGTCTTTCCTAGTGAGCAGCTGGTAGAAAATGAGGTGGATACGGCGTGCTCGGAGCAAGCCACTAGCTCAAGACAATACGTGAGCCAGCCTGGCATGGCTCGGATGCACAGAGTGAGCTCAAACCTCTTCCAAAGGGCATCACACCACTGGCAGTCGTGCAGGAGGCTCAGTAACAGGCACTGCTGAGCCAGGGGCAGGAGCCTCAGCTACAGCCATCCTGGTGCAAGGGCAATCCTATTACCCCGATGCCTCCTGGGGCTTCCGGCAGCGCAAGCGCAACGCTCCTTCTCCAATTTGTATTCCGAGGGCACTGCCATTTGTCACTGCATCCCTGCCTTGCGCGGGCTGGGACGTGGGCAGACTGCAGAAAAGCCCACCAAAACACCTGCCTGCCGAAGACCTGCTGTGACCGCGATCCGTGGAGCAGGCTTCGAGATTGATTGGGTTAAGTAATTTACTGTCGACTGCAGGGAGCACTGGTCAGGAGTCCTGGAAGGAGCCACCCGGCTCGGCTGCGCTGCACAGACCCGCGGCACGCGCTGCCCCGGCACTGCACTCGCCTCGGCAGCCGGCAACGCGCCGGCGTTCCCATTCCCATCACCTGCCGGTCTGCCGCAGCCCGAGAGCCAGGCACAGCGACAGGCACACCCGAAAGAGGGGAGCAGAAATGCAGAGCCAAAAACAAAGAAAAAACAAATTCTAGGGGAGAAGAAGAGACAAGCTGGAATTGCAGCACTGTTATCCGAATTTCAAGCACAATTTCCTGGAGCTTTGTATCCCAGAGCCCTCCTTCTGTTCATTGTAAAAGCAAGGGACCTTTGGAGAAGAAAATGTATCTGTTTTAGGATTCAAAACAAGCTCACAAGTCAAGGGTCTTTAATTCAGCACCAACACCATAAACAACTTGGTGTCTGATCTTTGCTTCAGGAATCAGCACTCTCAAAGTCAATAGTTTTCAGGAATAGAAAGTGAGACAAACCTGAAGGCCGGTGTGACGGCAAATTGGGGTCTGCGGGGCAAGATTTCTGTGTTAGAGTGAGCACTGGGGAAGAAAATGTTTCACCTCTCTTCAATTCAGAGTCCAATGTCATTTCTTTTCAAACATCACACAAGGCAAAGGTAAGGGGTAAGATACTTGATCAAAATAAAATTCCAGCCATATCACCCCACATTGTTAATGCTATTGAAGCACTTGTTTGGAAAGACTGACTATGCTTTTTGCACAAGAAGGAAGTGAGGGAGTTTTTATTTTTGTGTAGAATGTATTAAAATTGTATGTTGTCAGTTTTGACACTGTTCCTTTAACTTGCTCTGCTTGACACTATGAATTATTCAGAAATCCCTATGATATATAGAAGTGGTGTCAGCATTTTAGGGCATGACTCTCCTTTCTTATCTACTATAAAATCCCAGTGGCTTCAATGAGCTATAAAAGAAGGCAAAATTAGGTCCTCAGCAAAGATGTGTCTTACAAGCAAAAAATACATTTTGTTGCTGAGTGAAGGATACAGTGCCAATAGGCCGAGCTTAGAGTGCAAATCTGGGTGTTTGCACTTCCATGCTCCATCAACGCAGCTACGAGGTCATTTGTTCATTCCAGGAACAGCAAAAATGATAAATAACAATGAAAGCGAGGAGTGGGTGGTGTGAAATAGTCTATTTTTTTGTATAGGAGAACAGCATGGGCTTCATAGACCTCATGCTGCTAACGCCAACGGCCTCAACCTCCTGACGTTACAAACTGCCTGTTTTGTGTCTATCAGTGTCCCGCTTGTGGGTCCCCACGCATGGAGCTGTCTGTGGAGAGCGGGACAGTGTCCGGGGAGCCCGGTGATGATGGGGGAGCCCAGGAGTGCAGAGATTTGTCACCTCTCCCAGTCATGGGCTTCTTCTGCGAGAACCTGCCAATGAACCTGAAAGCCAAAGTCAGAGTGAAGAAACACTCTCTAGGAATGGCGTTGGCGTTTGTCTGCTCTTATATTAAATTTTATCCTCATTTTAGACCAATGATGACCAAGATAACTCAGTTGAAATTTGACTGAACTCATCGCATGTGGAACAACACTCATGTCTTGCCCAAAACTCCTGTCTTGCAAAATTGCATCCTGCACCCCATGTGCAGGGGACCAGATGCTACCCCGAGAAAAATACAGCCCACTTTTGGGAGCTTTGCATGTGATTTGGGCAGAATTTGGCCTGCAGGATGTAGCTGGATGTCAGAGGAATGGAGAAGCATCAGTTAGAGGCACTGAGGTGGATGTAAAACCTTAACTCTCATGTCTTTCACAAATCTGTCGGATCACCTATGTTTTCAAAGGAATGCTTACAAAAGGAAAATATGTATCAAGGTATTCTGGCCTTCTTCCCACATTAGGTAGGACTGTAAATATTTTTGGAAGGGATGTAAATCTTAATGTTTCTGGGAAGGAGCCAAGCAGTGCCAGATGGCAGAGGGGAAGAAACACCCTGTGGGCAGGTTTTTCTCATAAGCATCTGGTATTGGCCACTGGCAAAGGCGATATGGGGGCCAGCGCACCGAACCAGGCTGGTTCTCTCCGTATTCCCACTTTTTGATGGTTTCTTACATATTTGGGAAGAGATGGCAAATTTTGCCAGTTTTATTCCTTGTCACACATTGGATTTCAAACTTTTTGCGGCGCTCCTCTTTGCCTGGGTAGACAATGTCAGAGGAGGTGACTCAGCTCATCAGCACGTTGCCTGCGCACGTGGCAATCCTGGTGATTAAAATGTTGTAAGAGTAGTTTAGGGATTTTTCTTACCACTTGGAAAAATAGCTTTGATATCGTATGCAGCCTTCTGACTGCACCATGAAATTGGATTTTCCCCCCCACTTAACTGGCAGTGAAATTTTGCTATAGTGATTATGTATGAGCTTGGGAAGTGTCAATCACCTGTAACTCCCAATTAGGAGTGGCTTATGCCTATTACTTCCTAGGATTTAGATTCCACTCCTCTATGAACAGAGACATTATGGATGGGGGAAAAAGGCAGTTGCATTGCAAGAAATGGTTCAAAAAGTTTGGTGAAAATAAAGTTTAGATGAACACTGAGGATGCAGGTATTTTATAGGCTTTCCTGCTTGTCTCAAACACACTGTGTGTGTGTGTACACTGCAGCTGCTGATAGAACAAGAGATCTGATGTCCATCAAGGTACCTGTATGGAAGAGATCTTGGCCCAATAATACCTCCAGGTGAACGCAGGGCACTTTGAAGTGGGGTTGTCAGGTAGTGAGAGTTCAGAGCACCCTTTGAGCACTTCCCTCTCCTGCCCTGGTTCAGGGAGCAGCTCTCTACCTCCCCTGGTCTCAAATTTGGATGCTACTCCTTGCAGTAGCAAATAGAGGTTTATGCCACTTGGAGGACCAGTTTTTCTGGCATGGCAAAGAGTTTGCTGGGCACAACCATAGTTCTTCTCTGAATATCCTGAAGGCTTTGAAACAAGTTGGTGCATTTTATAATTTTACTAGCAGTTTGAGGGCACAAAATAAAAAAGGTTTTGCGGACACAATGTGAAAGAAACTCTCCACTAATACATATTACTTTCACAAGCAGAGTGAATGAACTGGATGGCCCAGTTACATTGCCAGAGCGCAGCATTAAGGAGCGCTGCATAATCCTCTAAGAGGCTGCTCTTTCCTCATGGCTCGGCCAGATGGACAAGCAGAGGGATGAAGACTTTTCACAGAAACCTTCAGCTGACCTGCCTGGATTATGCAGCAAATAACTGGGAGAAGAAGGAAGAATGAAACACGACCATTCTCCAGGTAGCTCCTACTTGTAAAAATGTTCTGACTTAAAACACTGTTAACCAGACTAGGAGCAAGGCACCTGCCTTGCTAGCGGAGATTAGGAGTGTCGCACAGAGCAGCATTGTTGCACAAAACTGAACATCCACTGATGCAATCTGGATGGTATATTCCAAAATTTTAATTGAGGATCAGCCCTTGGCAGGAACCCTTAAAAAATATTAATGCAACTGAGGATTTATAACCCATGTAAATGATTCATGGAGTACATGCTTTAAGAGACAGGTCTTCAGCTCGTGTAAACGGGAGCATGGCCTTGCACGAAGCACATGCAGCTGCGCAGTGCTGAGCGAACCACGGAGCCTTGTGCCCTCCCAAACAAGGCTTGGTGGGAGCTGGGGGCAGAGCTGCTGTCCCTTCTACCTCCCCTTGCAGCCCCTGGCCCGCTGGCTGCATCCATAGCAGGCCACCAAAAGCGGAACACACCCCTCTGATCTCAGAAATAGAGAGCTAGCTCCTTCAGCGTTGTGCAGATTGTTCTAGACCAGCCATTTTCAGTCTGGACAAACAGGAAAGGTAGTTTGTTTGCAAGTGTACTGGGGGAGGAGCACGAATCAGTGGCTGGAAGGAGCAAAAAGCTACTGTCTTGCACCTGTCACAGGACTGCGTCCTGTTGCCGAGCCAACGCAGCATGGCCAACACATTACATCAGCAGCCAGGAGGCACCCTCTGAGCGGGGACATGGACTAAATGGTGAGGAAGAGGGAATAGAAGGTCCTCTCAGGTTCCGCGATGTGCAGTGAGACACAGGGTTATCTTGTAACTCCAGCACTTGGTCTTACTCCTTCCTACAGTGCCTTGGAAAAGCAAAGTAATGTGGGAACCCGCTGAAGTTTCTCCTTCCCCTCAAGGATGGTGCATTTTGCAAGAGCCACCCCTCCCAGGTGGCCAAGGAGCAGCAGGGTGTGAGCTGTGGAAGTGCTTTCTGTAGTACTAATGCAGCCCTGTAGAGGGAATGCTTTGGTAAGACTTAAATGATGTTATATATCACTATACAATATCAAGGATCAAACTCATCCTTGGTATCACCTGCTGGGCTCAGGCGTTATCATCAAGTGGGATTTTGTCCAGTATATTTAAAAAAAAAAATCTTAACATGCTTTAAAATTTCACTCCTGACTGAAGTGTCCATTTGGTTCACTGCAAGGGACAGGCTTTGATGCTGCATTACATGGGAATGGAAAGATTAAGATAACATCCATATTAAAAGTGCTTTTCACTGAGTGCCTGCAGAAGGCCCCGTGGCCATGCAGCAGAGCGAGACTGTAGCATGTTATGAACTTCTGTTACTGTTCATCTTAAACTGACACAGGAGAATCCAAATTCCTTCCAAATAATACTGGGAAAGTGTTTGCTAGCTGTATATAAAAAGCAGAAGCCCATAAAAAATACTCCGATATTGTGTATTATTTGCATTGATTAAAAATCTGCTTGAAACACAGGATTTGCTTTTGCTCATAAAATTTTGCACTGACTTACTCTTTTCCATCCAAGGACATCAAAGCTCTCTCAAAGTCCACCTCAACCCTCAGTTGCATTATGCACATAGATAATCCGAGCCACGGACACCTATTGCTCCTACCAAGCTTTACACATCTCCTCTACCCGTGCCAAGCTGAAGAGGCTTCTCTCTACTGTAACACAATAGCCATCTTGCAGGGAAGGCTGGAGAGTGAAGAGGTGAGGCACGGTGGCCATCGATTTGTGCCACACTCCCTCCAACCCGCTCCTCCTGGCCCTCTCTGCTCATGCCCCACGTATTTGTCAGGAGCAGGGGTGGACAGCAGATCTTAATGTGCAGTTTCAGTGCTACCTCCAGAGCACTGAATGCCCCAACACAGCAGGTGACGGTGCTTCAAAGCTCCTGGGGACACCACAGTGACAGCAAATCCCTTGTGGATAGTGGTGGGCTGGATCTGCGCCTTTTAGCTTTAAAGCATAGCCGTAGCCATTCGGTACTGGAAGCAGGTCCTCGTCACCACTGGGACTTCCTCTGTGGATATTAATAATCTCATCACTTCCTTTTCAGAGCCCCGGTGTCTGCCAGGTTCCTTCCTTGCAGAGGTGTCAATGGAGCTCAGACTTCATAAGGCTTCAGCTAGAGAAAATAAATAAATAAAAATTAGAATAGCTTCTCCTGGGAAAAGAAAGATCAAGCAAGAACAAGGCAGCCAGTGCCTGCGCTGGGCACCTCCACAGAGCAGCTGCACCTGAGTCGGTGTTGCAGCGGCTGGAGGCTTCTTCTCCCCTGCTGCCTCTGCCCATGAGGAAGGATTTGTCTGAAGGATCCCCCAACCCCGACTCTGCTCCTCCTTTCCCCCAGGCACCGGCTGGGAATCTGCTAGTCAAATCACCGCATGGGAGGGTCTGGGAGAAGCACTTTCCGCTTCCTGTAGGGAAGGATGTGATTAAAGCCTTGTAAATAAAAGACTTGGCTTGGAAAAGGCGTGATTGCCCTGTACATGTGACGCAGCGCTGAGCAGCGGCAGCGTGTCCCACTGCAAGGGTGCTATCTCCCACCAGCCCGGCTCAGCAGTGTGAGGAGCAGGAGAGCCGGCACAGTCTAATTTTGTGCCAAGTTGGTTGTGGCCGCTTGGTGACCACGGTCACTTTGTGCAAAAATCATGTATATTCATGCCTGAGACCTGCCAGAGGGAAGTAGAAGCAGACTTCAGGAATATTTACCTCTGGAAGGCACAAGATGATGCAAAGTTCCTTGCTGTTTTCTGTGCCTTCAGGGGTGACTTTGCTGGTACATCGAAGGCAGCAGCCCCAGTGCTGTGGCAAGCAAGGAGGGAGACGCACTGAGATGGGACATGCTCTCCGCGGGGCCACTGAGCACATGGGTGCCCTGCAACTGCTCCCCACGCTGGGGGCCCAGGCCAGGCTGTGAACTCCACTCACATGGACAGGTCTGACTTGAGAGGCCCGGGAGCAGATACTATCTGCAGGGGAGAACATGTACAACTGGCCGCAGGGCTGGGAGGAAAGGACAACTCATAGCCAAGCTGCTCCAGGAGTAACCTCCTTCCAGGACATTTGGAGATCCCGAGGGACAAGACTTTCTCTGGGGATCCTTAGTCAAAGGAGGGAGGAGAAGGACCTGGCACTTTGCCCTGTTGACACATGTGAGCAAAATATGCGCCAGTTCTGCCTCCTGTCCCCACAGGAGGTGGGATGTGTTCGACCCCAGCTCTCCTCCAGCCTCATGGTGGTTGTACTGTCCTGTCACAGAGCCAGCAACTGGCAATGCTGAAGTGCAAATTGTGGAGTGAGTGGGGACTTACACCACAAGGCACTTCCTAAATCTATTTTAGTCCTGGATTTAAAACCATCTGGGATTGTTGTCTCCCACCCTAAAGATGCTTGTGCCCCCAAATATATTTGGGCAACTCTGTTCTTCAAACAAGGGGCTCTTTTCTGTCCCTGGTACTTCCTGGTGGTGAATTCGCCATGTGCAGCCCTACATTTCTCCATCTTCACCAAGGCACGAGAGCCAGCTCTGCATCCCTCTTGTCTGACCCCAGTCTCCTGATCCCGAGTGGCCCCTTCCGTATCTCTTCCAGAGGAAACCCCCCTGAAGGGAGCAGGCGGCATTGTGCGATGGCGTGACTATCCCCTCCTTCTAGGAAACCCCCTTGACTTGCGGATGTGCTGTGGACAATATTCTTCCTCGCATTGTAAGGAATGTTAGTCAAGATCACCTGCATATCCCACGTTACATGAACTAGTGGCTGCTCTCTATCCCAAGCTCTTGTTGCCCTTATGATCTCGGATAAAAGCTACTTTGGGAGAGTAGGAGGGCCAACAATGCCAACAGAGTGGATAAATTCCACCAGAAATGGAAAAGTCCTGCTGTTCTTTTCCAGTGGGTAACAGGCAACTTAGGCTGCCAAGGCTACTTCTGGGCTCGGGAACCAATGACCACAAACACAAAAAAGCATCCAGGAAATGGCAGCTTTACCCACTTAGGGTTAGGAAGATAAAGCCAGCAGGAAAAAGTTGCACCGTTCTCGGCACTGTTGTCCTTCCTGTGCACAGGCCACATGCTCCGCATCCCACGCTCTGGCATCAGATGTGATGTTGCTTTTTTTGCTGGAGGGTGTATTGACCGGCTCTGCAGTGTGGTCAGAAATCTGCGATTGCACTGAGATAACCCTAGAGACAAATCATTTACTGAGGTTCCTTAGGAATGTAAATATGGGGATTCCCTAGGCTTTTTAAGGATCCTCACGAACAAAATAGCTGGCAGCAGTGCTCTGTCCTGGCACATCTTTCATTTTTAGAATGTGATATTGGTCAAAAGCAGCCAGGAGACAGCACAATCCAGGGAAAAGTGCATTAGAACAAAAGTCAGGGGAGGTGATGCCAGGGCATGGGAGGCTGCCCTACATATTCCCCGGGGAATCCACGTGAACCCTGCGAGCTCCCCGTGCCCGTCTCCGGTCTGTGTGCGCAGCAGCGACCCAGGCAGCCCTCTCCCCCTGGGCAGCCCCCGCGGAGAGCTGGGGCGCGTGTGGGGCAGGGATACGCGGCCTGCTGCCTCGGCCGCGGCCGGGGACAGGACGGGCCGCGGAGACCAGGGCGGCCCCGGGAACCAACACGTTGGCGGCGGCGGCTCCGCGGCGCTGCCGCCGCTCCAGGGCCCCGCAGCTCGCCCGGTGGAGGCGGATAAAAAGGTGGATTCAAAGGGAAATCGGTG
>JAWLRI010000448.1:3851547-3974721 GCA_034781795.1 Crypturellus tataupa
GATCCCCTTCATTGCCGGGGCTGCCGCGCGCTGCCCCTGAGCTGCCGCTCCCGGGCGGGAGGCGTCTCGTTTTATTGTATTTTTATTTTTTCCTGGGTCGCTTTTTTATTATGGGGCCTGGAGGGCAGCAGGTCTTGTGCGCAGGTTTTGGTCTTCTGCCTTGTCCTGCGATCTGCCGAGAACTGTAATTTTATTTTTTTCCCCCCTCCCAAGATGATGCAGTAATTTTAGTCCCAGGAAATCAGGTGGACAAAATAGCCTGAATAATCTGAGACATTTGTTAGTGTTTAAGAACGTACGCTCTCTAGGCACAGATGATGGCAAAAAATTCCCTGGAAGGGTCTAAGGAAGACCTGAGCAAAATTTCAGAAGAGGAGATGCTGAGGTGGAGCAAGGAAGAGCTGGTGAAAAGACTGAGGAAAGTGGAGAATGAAAAGATGAACTTAATGGTGGAACATGGCAACTTAATGAAGGATGTGAACCGGCGGCTGCAGCTCCACCTGCACGAGATCCGTGGGCTGAAGGAGGTGAACCAGAAGTTGCAGGACGATAACCAGGAGCTGCGGGAGCTCTGCTGCTTCCTGGATGATGACAGGCAGAAAGGCAAGAAGCTGTCGAGGGAATGGCAGCGCTTCGGGAGGCACACGGCCAGCGTGATGTGGAAGGAGGTGGGCATGTACCAGCAGAAGCTGAAGGACCTGGAGGCGAGGCAGGAGACCCTGCTGAGGGAGAACGTGGAGCTGAAGGAGATGGTGCTCATGCTGGATGAGGAGCGGAGCGGGGCCGGCTCACGGAGCTCCATCGACAGCCAGGCCAGCCTCACCAACCTCAACGGTGGGTCGGGCACCAGGGACGTGGGGGATGGCAGCAGCACCTCCAGCACGGGCAGCGCGGGAAGCCCTGACCACCATCATCACCACCTCCACCACCACAAGCCTGGAGACAGCAAGGCCGGGGCCATGCGGAGGTCTATGGATGACCTGTCCGCACCTCTCCATCACCGGAGCATCCCCAATGGTCTCAATGGTGAGTCTTGCCCCAACAACCACCCCCACTCCGCTCGCAGCAGGTGCTACCTCCAGCTTTGCGCTGCACCCCCTTTGCCAGTGGGATGAGGGGTGCCTGGGGGGTTGTGTCCAGGCCATTCCCACCTGTGTAGCTCCTTGGTGGCTCCAAAGAAGAGCAGGCAAGGGGACCTGGGGGACAGGGGCACCCGTGGCGTGGTGCTCACCTGGCGCAGGGGCAAGTGCAGCGGTGCTTGCACTGACGTGGTGCTCCTGGACTGCATTACTGAAACCTGGCCTTGAGGGATGGGGGCTTCTTTATCTGGAGGGTTTCTGTTTGGTTCTTTTTTTTGTTTTTCAGAAACACCAAGCCTGTATTTTCTGTATTTTCAGAGTTAGAGACATTTATATCTTCCTTTCTTTCTCCTCTCCCCTTTAATAAATGTTTTATCTTTGGCTTGTTTTCCTGATGGATTGATGAGATTGATGGAAGCTGGATGAGATTTTGGAAGCAGTTGATAAAAGTGCAGGTCAGCCACCTGAAGCATCACTCGTTAGCTGCCCGCGCACCCGGACAGGCTGGTTGTTGCGTGCTGAGCAGTTGTGGCTAGGTGAAACTTGGCTTCTCTGTGCTCCCTATCAAAAATAGGAACTTTATTCTTTGGAAAAAAAGGCTACTCTTGAAGGGATACTGTATTCATAATTTTGTCCAGCAGTCATTGAAGTTAGAAGTAGGCTCCACCGGGAAATCATACCAAGCCATCTCTTGGCCTCCAGTCCAGCAAAGTTTCTCCTGTTGTCTAACAGGAGAGGCATTAAATAATAACATTAGATTATCCTGGGATGTCTTTAAAATGGAGAGTATTTTTTTTCTTAAAGAGTGAGAAGGGGAGTTTTAGAAACCAACAAGATTTCAAATTTGACATCTAAAAGGAGCCGTTTGGCTGAGGGGGTTAGTAGGAATCCAGCCAGGTGCCAGTCTAAATCCTTAAGATATGACTTGTGGTGTTTTAGCCATTTTTGGAAACAGAGAGGGGTAGTCTCTGGATTTGGGGTGCACGTTCCCCTCTCCAAGCACAGAAACACCCCCCTCAGTCCTGTCGGCAGGGATGGAGGGCCCGGGAGATGGACTCCCGCTGATTCTCAGCTCTGGCTTGTGCTGCAGGGGAGACCACGAAGATCCAAAGGGAGGGAAGAGGAGAGGGCAGGCAAGGTGCTAGGGAGGAGGGCAGCTCAAGGATCTGGTTTCTCCTGTTCCCAGAGCTTTATGCCGTCCTGGCGGGAGCAGGGAGTGCTGGTCCTTGGTGAGTTATGACAAGCCCTCAGTGCCCCTGGAGACCCGAGGCCCCGCAGCACTGCTCAGCCTAGTGGAGTGTTCATGGATGGATTTACCGTGCTAGGTTTGGTTGTGCTGCTGTGTTCTCTGCCTATGGACCCTAACCCCTAACCCTAACCCCACAGACAGGCAGTGGTTTAAACAGCAGGTGCTCTGGTCATCAGATGTTGCAGAGTGCAGTAGGCATTGAAAAAAAAATGTATTTGCCCTTTCCATCCTTATATTGATTAGAAGTATCTTGCTTGCTAATTTGCAGATAGTTTCTGTTCCCGATTTGACTTTATTTTGGTAAAGCTTTGCTATTCGCAGAGGCCCTCGATGCACATGGTAGATACTGCAAATACCGTTACTGTTTTGGGATAGAAGGGCCTTGAGGGCCTCTTTCCTATGAACTCAGAAGCTGTGTGTGGGACCTTGCCCAGTCACATCATCTAGAGTTGACAGGGAACTGAGTTGAGTGTCCTACCACCCTGTGGAGGGAAGCTGCAGGGAACTACAGTAAAGCACATGCATATGTTTCTGTGCATCTTTCTGCAAACTTTCTGATGCTCTTGCCTATGCAGGAACAGTATGGACTTAGAGAAACATTTCAGAAAGGAGCTTTACTGACTTCTCTTTAAGAGGTACCTGACCTGAACTATGGAAGAGGGTCTCTATAGATCTATAGGTTTCTATACTACTGAAGTGAACTCTACAGCCAACATGTATGGCCTCCTTTCTGAGGCCTGAAAATGGGGCAGAAGTGATCAACACTCTTTAATAGTAGCTGTAAAGCTGCAAACAAACCTGATCTCTCCACTTAGGTAGTGAAGCTGTAAAATGATTTAAATAGTTGTCATTCTCAGATAGCATCAGTATTCAGCAAGGCCATTTCCCTGAATGTGCCTTTGGAAAAGCCTGTGCATACGTATGCAAATGCAAAGCTTATCTGGCCACTTTTCGACTGACAGCAAGAAGTCTGGCGGGGAAGCTTGCTCGGGACCACAGGGCTGCCATTCAGCTGGGGACACAATGTGGAAGAGCAGGGCAGGTGAACACAAAAAATCCTGAAAGTCAGGTCGGTGGAGGAGTTGCCTCTAAGCAGTCCCTGCTGTGTGGGATTCTCTGCGTTCCTCCTAGCACCTTCTCTGCTTTCAGTGCGTGAAGGTGTGAGTTAGATTTTAGCATTTCATACTCTTTGACTGCTGATTCTTTTTTACCTGGGAGTAAAAAGCAAAGAGTGGCAATGCATTAGTAGGGTGCAATATTCTGTCTGCTTTGCTCCAGCCTAATTTCTGTAAAACACTGTCTGCGGATACAGCAGAAACTGCCTGGCCACCACAGTACATGCAGTAATGGAGTAGCATTTCCAGGCTTTCATTTGGAGGACGAAGGCAGATCCAGGGCAGAATTTAACATCTGTACTAAAAGTTCACAGAAGCCTTGGACAAGTAAGTTGCAAGATAAGTACAAGATATGGTGAGCTGTTTGCTAGATAACTTTATGTACTTTAAAGAACTAGAAAAGCACAAAATGTGCTTCTGGTGGTAGTGGTATCCTTCTACTCAGGCTTCATGCTGTGCTCTGCTTTTCTAGGTATTAAGCAGGATGGTTTCACTTGATTAATGCTTTTCTGAAAGAGTTGAGAGCATGGCAGCTGTTAAATGCGCCTAGGAAGGTAGCTTTTTAATGAAATCTTGGCAAGCAAAGGTGGATTAAATACTCCTTCCTTTCTCTTGAACAATCCTTTTGAAGTGAGTTGGTAAACCAGGGCTTGATTTATTGGCCTCAGTGACCTTGCCCAAGGAGAGGATATGGACTTGAAACTCTAGATTTTTAAGGTGCATTCAGTATAAATGGTACCAGTCATTTTTTTTTTTTTTTTTAAGATCTTCCTTTCACTTTTTCAAAGTCTATTTATTCTTATAACTGGCTTTTTGGAAGCCAGTGCCTGTGGAACCTGATGACCATGCTCATGGGAGATAAGGAAACTGATACTGTGAAATCAGCTAATCTTGGATGACACATAATTCTACGCAGCTCTGGATATTCTGCTCAGATCAAAGGAGAAGTCTGTTAGGCTTGAAAGTAAACGGTATTTCCATTTTCTGCTTACTCCATATATGCAGGGAACTTAGATTGCAGGGACAGAGACACCTCCAAGCTACATGACAGGAGCTGGACTCTGCCCACAGATCCAGGACAGAAATCCATGCACAGCTGCTGTGCTCTGCTTCTCTGAGTACTCTGGGCTTTCTTTGTGTGCATAGTAGGGGTGTATCTGTATGGGCATAGTCTTTCCAAACTTCTGCATGTAGGCAGTCCAGTTGGAGCTGTTGCCTTTGCTGTGGCTTGATTTTTGCCAGAATAAAGTAAAAAAAAAAAATAGAGCTGCATTCGGTCACATTAACATGTCCCGAGGGAAGTAAAAAGCCTTTGTGTACCTTAGTATGTGTTCCTGGACTGTAAGGTATGTAGGACAACTGGGAGGAGTGATTCAAAGGATCCCTGAAGCCAGAGAAAAAGCTTCCACTGATTTTAGGTGTCTCTAGCACTGACTCAAGTGCCTGTTTATCCAATAACAGTGTAAAGGAGGACAATTGGCTTCAGTAGGATTTGTGTGCACATCTGGGACAGCAGAGAGCTGATAATAAGGAGCAAATGTGCCCTTGGTGCCAGTGCGGAACAAATGGTCCTTGTGAGCAGGGCTAGTGCCCGTGCCAGTCGAGTGGGCTGAGCCCGTGTGTGCAGCGCTGCCCGCAGGCAAGGGGCGATCGCCACCAGCCGCCCTCGCGCTGCCTCGGGACCAGGGTGAGCGCGCGCTGCGCCTCTCCCTGCCGGCACTGTGAGCCGGAGTGAGGCCACCCGCTAGCTGCTCATGTGCACGTGGGACAATCCAGCGCTCGCGAGGCTTTCGGACCATAGCGGTTCCCCCATCAGCTCAATTTTTTCTTTAGAACTTTTCATTCACCTTCCACCAACGCTGTTTGTTCTGGATTCCCCAAATCAGTGATTGATGCTGCTTCCAGTGAGTCCTGGATTTTATTCCACCTGGGTAAAATATTAATGTATTTCTTTGTCAACATGAATACATTCCTAAAAAACATTCCTACAAAGATCATCACTTGAATCCAGGAGTGGTGAGAAAGGTCTGTGGGAAAGCCATGGTCACGGCAGATAGCCAGCTGTGGCCCAGGCATTAATCAATAGCCTATCACTGCTATCTGCTCTGGTGGAAGAAGAATGGTCTCTCTGGGTGAGGCGGTGGGAAGATCTCTAGTTCTATTGATTCCCACTTGTAAATGTCCACATATTTACCCAGTGGGTACAATATATTACATTTAAAATGGTGGAAAAGAGAAATAGCTATTCCCTATGGGCTGATATTGATCTAATGCAGCCACTTTGTACTTACTTTTCCTCCTCTTCTCACACCCTTTAGGCCAAAGTTCCTCTTTTTTTTTTATTAGAGTATTTATAGTCAATATACATAATATTTACTATGCCACATTAGTGAGGCCTCTAAAGAGAAAAGATGCAGGGATAGAAGTAAAGGCTGAGGTTCAACTGATATAACTTGAGGTATTTACATATTTACAATACAGACTTCAACACCTTGGGTTCCCTGCGCTCCCTTCATACGCAGTGCGGAGAAATGGACACTTCCATGCCACGATTCACACAACCTTAGGAGGAGATTCTACCTTAGGAGGAGAGTTGCCCTCTGAACATGCCCTTCCTCTCCGCTGATGGGAAGGCAGCGTGGATGACTGGTTCATAAGCAACCATCCGAAGTCAGGCGAGACGAAGCCTAGTCAAGATGTCGTAGTGACCATCGTTCACTCTGCAGTGCAGATGTGCTCGCCCTGGTGAAAGGCAGGAATTCAGTATTGTCCCTCAAGACAGGTGTCAACCCTTGCAGTCCCCATGCCGAGGTGGCACAGCAGCCTGGCCCTGGGGTTGGAGAAAGCCCTCTTCTCCGTAAGGAGAGTGTCACAAGGCTAAATGGCCCCGTGAGCACTAAGGTGTGGAGCAGGGATTTGGCTACTTGACAAATTACTATCTTTCTTATATCAATTACACTTTTCATCTTCTGCATATTGCATTAACTTTTTCATTTTTTTTTCCTGCATACTACTATATTTAACATGACAGTATTTCTGGTATTGTAGGCAGCTACATGCAAGTTACGTGTAATTAAACAAGAAAACGTGCCCTGGGTTGATATATTAAATGCAAGACCTCTGTAGAAATACCTGTCTCTGTCGCTTCTGGAAGTTTATTGAGCTCTGCTAATAGGTTTGCAAATGCTGAGATTTCAGTCACTAAGACGGCAGCTTGAGTTTCTTGCAACCAGCTGTTGTTGTCCACTCATCTAAGCAACGGTGCAGGAGTGCTCAGCTTGAGGGATCTTTTCCATTGTCATTTTTCAATCTCCCTCCCTGCTGGGGTGTTGAATGTGTGTCAGCCCTTTAGGCTCTGAAACCTGAGGGTAGCTGATGTCTCTGAAAAGAAGGCTTGCGACATTTAAACTGGGTACTAAAATTGGACCTTATCTGGATATATATGCTCTATAAAAGTGCATTCTTCTTTTGTTTTACTCTTTCAGTTTTCTAAAGAGACCTTTTGTTCTCAGCTGTCCTGGTGAGGGGAAAGACTTGTATTGATTAAAAGGCAATTTTCTATGGGCCTTTGATGGAATTATCCACTTACATTTGTCAAACGCAATCAAAATAAGAGGAATAAGCTGCGTTGGTTAAATGTAAATGATTTGGTCCTCTGGAGGCATTTCATCAAATAAAGCTGAGGATTGAATTAAATGGCGATCTAATTAAGTGGCAGGCATGGGAACCCAAAATGCAGCCCAGGCATGTGTTGTGTGCGGTGTGTGTGAGGAGAAGGCACCAACAGGAATGCTGAGCAGGGTTTAGGAGGTGTTGCCTCTGACAGCTTGAGCAGTAAGGCTTTGGTGAAGCCGTGGGCCATGAAGGAGAAGGGCAGGAGGGCCCAGGAGTGTTGCTGCCGGGGTCCCTTTCTCCTGGGGACAGGGCAGGGTGGTGGGTTCTCTTGTGCCTCGCACAAACACAGCCACACCAGCGCCTGCCGGTGTCCCCTGGGCTGTTCCTGCAGCCTCCGTCTGCATGCGGGCTGCCCTGGGGAGATGCTCTGGAAACAGAATGAAGATAGAAAATGGCTGATAGATCAAAAATGCTTGACCACAGGAAGGCTGGGTAGCACTGAAGCTCTTCCCATGCTTGTAATGGAGCCATAACACATCCCACTGCAAAGCAGAGGCGGCTTGGGGCTGTGTGTCCGGCTTTCCCGAGGATTTGCAGCCATTCCCTAGGCTGGCGTCTGCATTCTGTATTTTTAACCTGACTTTATTTTTTATTTTTTTTTTGTTTGCGAGCCAGAATTCATCCTGCCCTGTCTCCAAATGTCATCATCCCCTTGTGGTTAACTTGCTGCAATTCATGAAACACTTGGCTGCCAGAAATAGTTATGTGCAGAGGTTCCCCGCGCGCGGGGCGGGCAGAGTCGCAGGCAGCGCTGCTAGGCGCTCGCACACGAACATGTCCACCAAGAGGAAGCTGACCCACTTCTGCAAATAGATAACTCCTGGCAGAAAAAGTAACACTGTCTCAGAGAATCTGTCTTTCTGTTGCCTACTGAATTGTGAAGCAAAAAGCAGGCTAGCTCCATCTTCTGAATTAATGTTCGTGCGAGCACAGTGCTCCCAACTGAAAGGGGAGTGTGTAGAGCAGCCCTTGAGCTGAGGAAAGCTTAAAATGCCCACCGTTCATTTGTTTTTTTTTTTTTTTTTTTTTTTTTTTTTCTGTTTGATAATGAAGGCTTTTGTTAGTGAATGAGGTGTGTGTAGTTCAGGCCTCCCTCTTCTTAGGCATTAGGCAACATTTATCACCATGGCAATTGAAGGCTGCAGACAGGTTATTCTGAATACTTTTATAGTTGCTCATGTCTGGGCTCAGGTCCTTTATGCCAGGTTGCCTCTGTCTCTGTGCACAGAGACATGTGTGCAGCCTTGCCTGCCTTAAACTGCTTCCTGCCTTGGCGTTTGCCCTTCTCAGACATCTCATTGCTTGTGTGACCTCTCCTTACGTCCTCAAGCAATGACCATCCGCGTGCGAAACGGGGCTAAAGGAAGGGTGTTAACATCCACACAGTCTGAGCCACCCTGAACGCTCCTTGGGCACCTCACGCTGCAGGTGATGGAGGTCTGCATCCGTGTTGAGGAGCACTTCTTCCCTGTGGCATGACGGGCAGGTTGCTGTGAGCAGGAGTGGTGAGTCCTTCCCCATCTGTCCTCGCGCAGATTTTCTGTGACACAGAAACAGCCCAGCACTTGAGGGAGGCTGCACCAGGTTGTGCCTACCTCAACTCCCTCTTCTCGATGGCCAATGAGGCCACATAATCAACTTCCATATCCTGCAGACAGGCTTTTTGAAGGGTTGTCTGTGATCTACTAGATAGTAATTTATGGAGAGGTCAATTCATCAGTTAGACTTGACACTGGGGCAACCTACTGCCTTGAGTGCTGGTGATGTTGAAAGGATGACACTTTACTTAGCTGGTGACTACAGACCTCCAATTCAGCGTGGTTGCAGCAGCACCACATCTTGTGGAAATTAGGTCAGTGAGGTTCTCCTGTATGTGTGTAGGACTGGATGCTTCAATTCTGGAGCTCTTTGTGTCATCTCCGTGTGGTAGAACATTTCTCTGTTGTCTCTAATAGGGGGAGCAATAGGGAGGAGTGATGGGTTTATGGTCAGACATAACAGGCCAGGCAGCTGGCCAGGGCATGGACAAGCTGTAAACTACAAAGGAGACAGTAACACATTAGCTGTCTAAGTGGTTGTATCAACCCAGGCTTGCGGGCAGAATTAGTACAATCAAATCTGGAACACTCTGAATTCATCTGTTGCTCTGTCCTCTAACTCAACTTGAATGAAAATCAAGACTGCATGCTGCCTCCTTTCCCCCACTGATCATCCCCAAACTTCCCTGTCTACCAGGGATTCATTCTCATGCAGAAAAGTCACTGGCATTTGACTGTTTGCAGGAGAAAGTGGAAGGAGTTTGTGGAACAAGTGGAACAGGGCTGAGGAGGAGACTGGATAGTAGATACTTCATAAATGTTTCAAACTGCCTCTGGAGGATTAAGATGCTCCAGGCCTACACATGGCTGTGGACTGGGCAGCAGTGTCTGACCTGCCTGGATGAACGTGATGGAGCTGCGTAGCGTTGAGAGCCCCGCTTCGGAGTTGCAGGGAGGGCTGTGGAAGGGATTGCGCTCCGGGCTGTCTGAACAGAGGGTGCCGCAAAAAGGAAGGGGGCAGCTACAGAATTGCTCTAAGTTGATCAATAAAAACAAAGCACTCTTCCAAAAAAATAGATAAAGAAAAGTAAGCCTTACTGCATTTCCAGTTCCCAAAGCTTAATATTTCTATGGAAACCATTACAACCAAGAGTCTTGCTGTCAATATCCTTCTCTGATCTATTGGGGCTGACTAGATTTAAAAACTGCCCTCACCTATATCTTTTACCCTGGATCATCTACAGACAGGTTGCTGTGTATCACAAATGCAAGGTTAAATCCTGCATGCCTAGTGCCTGACTTGCCATTAAGTGCTAAGCATTCTCCGGAGGCCTTGCATCCATCTTTCATGTGCAGTTTTTTACTTGCTAAGGTACATTTCATTCACTCTGTGACACTTATTGATCATGTCTTGTCCTATAAATGCCACTTCTGTCACTCTGTGCTTCTTGAAGGATGACTGTGACTTTGTATCTGGCTGTAGACCATTCAGTAATGCAGTATCTCTCCATGCCCAGTGGAGTAACTGCAGGGACACTACATGACTTGAATAGAGTTCTCACCCAGGCTCTTCACACTTGTTTTAGTCTTTATGAAAGAGATTCATAATGTTTGCACATAGTCTGTCTTACTGAGGTAATAGTCTATTTGATTTTTGTGTAGCCAGAGGATTACCCTTTGTCATATATATGCAGCTACTCACCATTGTCATGTTGATGTTTTCAGTGGTTTTCTCCCATTTTTCCTTTAGCATGATGTACTAGAAATGCCTGTAGGAGAACCTACATACCAGTCCACCATTTTATACTGAAATAGTATTGTCAGATGCTGCCAGAGTATGGTAGTAAGAATTACTTATTTTGGTTGATGTTGAATCTTTTTCAATTCCTAGCAGAGATATTAAGGAAAAAAAAAAATATGTACAATTTTACAGCACTTTTGTGATGCACAGTATTCTTTTGTCTTCCTGATTTTTCTTTCTTATCTCCCTTACTGGGGCTTGCCATCTCATATTTGTGTGTTTCCCAGCAGCTGAATATAACTGTGATCTGTGCTTTGGATCTATGGAGCTTTTAATCCCTTTCCACTGAGTTAAAAGCTTGTTTGCTGTTGAATGTGATATGTAGTTATAGGTTATATGATCTTCACCAGTGGCCCATGCATCACACAAAGGTGGCACATCGTGAAAGACTCTGACAGGGTCCCCTTGTTCGTTATCCTGATTGCAACTCGAACCCGGCACTAGGGTGAGGCACTTGTCTGCTGCTGATACCCCTGCCCTTTGTTGTTACATACTCGCTATACACTCGCCTTCTTTATTGCAGTTGTTCAGTCTTTTAGTTGCAATGTTTATTTTTAAAGCTACAAACCAGTCGGGTATTTCAGCCAGTACGCAGGCTTGCTATCTTCCAATTCTGATGATGTTTGCAGTGTAATTTCCTCCTGGAGTTTTGCCTTTTCATCCTTTTAACTGCTTGTTACACCTCTTAAAACATGGGGATCAGTTTTAAAGCCTGCACGTTTATTTCTCTTTGATGTCCTGAAACCCGATAATGCACGCCTTGTTTGTGGAGATGGCTCTTCTGGAGTGGCTGAAGGTTCCAGTTTTTGCAATATAATTATTTCTGCAGTTTTCAGCCCTCCAGGCCATGTTGATGTAGCTGCATGTGAGTGATACCCAGCTCAATGTATTTAACCATTCTCTGAAAATTGTTTTATTTTAGTATAGCTATTTGCTTTCTGGATGCTGAGCATTTAATTTGGAAGTGATGTCTCCCATGCTTGCCTCCTGGCCTCTAGTAACAAAATACAGTCCTCTGTTTGTATGAGGTCAGTTAAGACTGTATCACTTTAGATTTAAGTTTAAAGATAAAAGAAGAAGGATAGATGATTTTGCAGCAACAGTACTGGATTGGGACTCAGATTTGGCATGCTTCTTGTTCTACCTTGACTTTCTGGTACAGTGTTAGGCAGATTATACTACCTATGGCTCTCCTTGAATAGAACCAGGATAATATTTCCTTTGTTATTTGTAGTTCTTTGTTTGTTTGGAATATATTTGTACAGTGCTCAGCAGGACTGGACCTTTACCTCAAGTGGGGCCTTTAAGCATTGCTATGTTAGCAGTGATAACAAACAGCACAGGTTTTTAATTATATGGAGCCATCAAGGAAGGAGCAGCCCTAGACCTTTACACTAACTAAAGCTCCAGACACTTCTAATTCCTAGTTTTGGAGTTACTCAAAATCCTTTTTTGACTGGGGTTAAAGGGTGTTAAATGTTGCGATCGTTCTTTCTGTATTGTATTTATCTCTTGGGATGGCAGAGTATTGATCTATGAACAGACCTCTATCAAAGATAGAAATATGTCAAATAATAGAATATCTCCCAGATGTGAACAGAAAAGAGAAAGCACTTTGTTTGCCTCTGCTCAGCTAGACCTAGGCAAGACAAGGGCAGAAAGATGATACTGTTGTCTCGGCATCAGCACAACTGGTTACCACCAGGTTACCTTCTATCTTCAGCGAGAGTGAGAATAGAATTTGTTGTCTTTCAACTCATCCCATCTGCATTATCTACTTGAGTATCATACTGTATGTGTATATATATATTTTAAATGCATATAATATTTATCTAAGAGCCCAGTGCAGTTTGGGCTAAGGTATGGATCCACAGACAGGTCCTTGTCGCTCTTGTTAGTTTCAGTGCAAAGCAGCAATGTCTTTTCTGTGATTGCAAAGCAACCTTTCTTCTTTCCAATTACATTCTTACCTGATCCCTTCATTGCTCTTTTTCCGACTCCCGTAATTTGGTAACTCCTAATAAAGCCTGACTGAAAAGTCATCCAAGTAATTCTTGTGTATGAACTCAATGTTTCTTGGCCACCTTTGGCTTTTATTCTCATTTACATAGTTGAATTCATAGGAAGGATCTATTTGTCAGTATATCAGCAAATCATTAGAAGGGTGACAAGACCGCAGTAACTCTTCCTAGGCAATTATGTATGAAAGGTTGTCATATGAGTAGTATGGGAAGTTAAAAGCCTTAATTTTCATTTGGAATTGAAACCCTAATGACTTTCTACTCCCTAAGATCATAAAGACTTTGTTTCAGCTTCAAGTTGACTGAAAAAAGGGGAGAGCTATTTTATTACAGGCTGTTTTGTAGAGGATTTTTATGAAAAAGCAGATTTATGAGTCACCATTCTATGGATAAAAGATAATTACTGGAATACGAACTTCAGAAAAATGGCATTTTATGACTTCGCCGCTAGCCATGCAATGCAAGCTTTTACTTTCTCTCTTTTCAATTAGTGAAGTTAAACAACATCTTGGTTTGAAAGGACTAATTATATTCCTGTTTGTTGTTTGTCTTGTACACTAAATGTTTTCTATATGTAAAGCTAAGCAGTGGTGGGGAAGAAAGGATCACCCCAAGTGAATGCAACTTAATTATTTAAAATCATAGCTGTAGATCCTGTGGGTTTAAGTGCACTGTTGTATTCAGTCACATCCGTCACTTGCTTGTGTGGCAGTAAGGAAGAGAAACTGGATCATGCAAATCCTTTCATTAACCCTAGGACAGATAATTAAGTTGCTCTGGAAGTTCAATCCTTAAGAGAACGTTCTTCTAAACGGCCATATTGTTTAATCTGTGCTTAATGTTAAAGCTATGTGTTTATCCACTTCTGTGTTTTTATTTTTTTTCCTAAATGCAAGTGGAACATTTAGTAACAAAATGGCATGCATTGCCTGATGCAAGGAAGGGTGAAGGGAGGGTGTTTATGTACACACGGAATGTACACAAGTCATATTCCTAGCTCTACAACAGTAGGCCTAGGGTTTGTACAATGGCAAGTTACCCTGAGCAGCTCAGCTTTGGGGGATGCACCTGAAATACTGAAGGATGTCTCTGGTTCAAAGGGCAGATGTTCTGCATTTTTAGAAAATTAAATGCTGTGCAAGTAATTCAGACTTGGCGGTATCTAAGGTGACTGGCTAATTTTCCAAATTCTTGGACAGGTAGCTTTGTGCCTGAGAAAGTGTTGGTACAAGCTGTAAATACCTCCCATCAGGGATGGCCTGGGTCTTAGGAGCTTTCTGATCCCATAGCCATGGAGACGAGTCTGCTCCGAATCCTGCGAAATGAGGAAGAGATCACATAAACAGCAGCTGATTCACTTGTTCCCTGCATGGAAAGGCTTCTGTTTTTCCTTTCAGTTCCTGAGCTCTGGCCCATTATAGCATCTTGGTCAGGTTGGATAAGGAAGGTTTCAGATGGAAAATCTGCTGTTGTATCCTTTCATTTAACCTTATTTGGAGAAAATTAGAGGGCTGTTCATTTTTCTTTTCTTTTTACTTTTTTTTTTTTTGGCAGTCCTCAGTAGTGAGGAAAGCGCAATAGTTTTGAGAAGGGCTTGGAGCTGGTCCTGTCAATGATCTATTCTCTAAAGGGCAAAACTCCCTGAACACACTACACTTAAGAATGGCAATACTTGAATTTGACCTTTTCTTTTTCAACCAGAGATTTTTGGATTTGGATTTAAACCAAAACCATATCAAAGGCAAGGGACATGGTTGCTCTGTCAAAAACACCACCTGCAGAGCTCGAGGGTAGGGCTGGGCGGTGCGGAGCATGCAGCTTGCCATGGGGGGCTACGGGGATGACAAGCTCTGGGACCTGCTGTGAGAGAGTAGAGAGCAAGGAGGCAGTTGAGGGGAGAGCATCAGTTGAGCTCGAGGGGCTGCTCTTCCCTCCATTGCCTTGCTGCCCCCGTGCTGAGCTGGGGGTGAGGAACCAGGGCGCAGGAATTGCTTGCCCAGCTCAAGATGAGGCTGGAGGCCAAAGGGAAGGGATGCAGCGGCAGCCTGAAGGAGGAGATGATAGAGCAAATGAGTCCAAAGATGTGGTTTGGGAATGAGTGGTTATTTTTAACAGCTGATTTCATTGAACTGGATTGAACTCCCTCCAGCACAGCATTGATGGCAGTGCCTCGAGGTACAAAGATTGTATTTTGATCAGCAAGTCAAAAGCAAGTCTACCACTAGTTATGAATACATTTTCAGAATTGCAGGCAAAGGAGATCTCATAAAATAATGGGCAGAAAAAGATGCCTGAAGGAACCATTTTCCTGTGTAATGGTTGGAGAATATGTAGACCTGAACCCTGTTCTTCTTCCCATCTCTGCTTTTCAGACCTGTGCAAAGACATTTAGCACCTGAGTTTTGAACCTGTTGAAGTCCTGAGTAGACATAATGCCAGGTGACAGGAAAACCAATAATGACGGAGTTTTGAAAATACAAATGGTTCAGTTGAAGATCTGTGATATAAATGAGAAAAAATGTGCATGAGTATCCTGTGCTGTATACAGTTGACCCAGTTGGTTATTCAGTGATGAAGTCTGATCTGTATGTTTCGAATGACAGATCTGGGTTCTGAAGTGCTTATGATTAGATTAAGGCTGTGTAGTAAACCTTAATGGTGCATGAAGAGCTACTGCTGGATTTGCAGTAATACGTACTTTTCTGCCTTAGAAAAGCATGAATAATACTTTATGGTTGTATAACTCCTTCCAGACAAGGAGTCTAGAAGTGCTTTGTAAACGTTAATGAGTTTGGCCTTATCACACATATATAGGCCCGGGAAACAGCACTGTTCCCCTTTTGTATGGTTCAGATGTTGGCTGGTCTACCTATGCCAAGAGCAGGCAGCAGAGCTTTCATCTTTGACTCTGTCCTGGGCCTTATCTGCAGGACTTTGTAGGCTTCCTAAGCAGATCTGGAGGTATGCACTGTAATTTACTGCAGATTCAATCTAGCAAAAGGGTTGTTTATGCAAACCTCTGGGTATCCGCAGTAAAGCAAAAAGCATTATAATTATTTGACGGTAATTTCTTGCTCGCCTCCTAGTTCTACAGCAACAGAGATTGCAGCTAATCCTCTACTGAAATGAAATCAGTTGGGGCATTATGAATATCATTTCCTTGTCCAGAACAAAGAGGCTAAGCTAATGTGAGAGAAAATTCCTGTAATCTTTACGTGGGAGTTTCAGGTGGGTAAGGAATGTGAGGTCAGCCTGGACTGGCAGCAGATAATTACCTGTGTCAAAGGGCAGTGAGAGTGATGCCTGTGAAAAATGCCCTGCAGAGGAGGTGGGATCAAGTGCTGTGACATTCGCAGGTTTTTCTCTAACAGCTTCTTCAGATGTTTATGTGCAAATGTCTGTGATTTGTGCAGATCTGTGTAACAGGACTTTCTGCAATGTGAGCTCCGAGTTGGGTGGGATGGTGACTAGTAGTGGAAATTCTGAGATGAGGATACTGGAAACAAGAACATATCCCTATTTTCCTCAGTATTTTTATCTGTAAAGGACTGGGGAGTTTCCTAGGAAGATTTACATGTGGTTGAATATTTTCTTGATGGTATGATGGAAATTGCAATAATAAGCTAGTTGGCACTTGAAAAAAAGGTACGGATTTTCATTCTTTTCAGAGGCAACTGCTTTGTTTACTGTCTGTCTCTCCACATGTAGATCAGGCTCATCTCAGGTTTTGCAATCTTACTGCACTGAGAAAGGCCATTTTATGAGACTTTTCTGCATCCAGTTAGTTGCATTACAACAAGGAGGAATTTGGCTCATGGCCTTGTGCTGTTCAGGTTGCTTTGACCATGTGGGCATGCAGAGGGTAATTTGATTTCTATAGAATTGCTACTAAGCATCTGAATGGCCTCTGAAGTCAAGTGAAAGAAAAGAAAGATTTGAATTGTATGGTAATGTATAATAAGTCATTTTTGAAAGATATTGCCTGGGATATCAGTATTCCTTTGTTAGAAGACATGCACAGAGCCAGAGATGGGAGAACTTTTTATATTCTGGAGCTGAAATTGCATTCCATTTATTGCTACACTTAAAAAGTCTCTCTGCCTGAATTAAATGCCATTACAGCAGTTGGCTTGTTCCATATGAATGGCTTGTTCCATATGAATGGCTCATGTTTTTGGTTTGATCCTGGCCTGGAAAACACTGTGTTGACAGTGGGATTGTTCCTTATCCAGCTGCTGTTTGAACACAACCTTGTCTTCACTCATCAACCCAGAACAAAAACTTTTCTGAAATATTGTTTGGTCAGGGTTACAAAAAACAAGCTTTAGGTGATGAGCAGGAGATTTTGGCAAGGCAAAGCACAGTGATGCAGATACACAGGGTGTTTCAGTGTGTGACGTGGCTTCCTTACAGAGCTAGGAGCTGGAGCACCCTATAGAAACGCTCTTAGTTGACTGTGCAGTGCTTAATCTAATACAGCCCATAATGTGTAGTGAAAGATCTAGATAATGCAAGAAAACAGTTATTTATCCAGGATTAGCCTAAATAAAACATTTGCACTGAGCAGAAACTAGGCCAGAATAACATCCTTTTGTAAATGGTGGTGATGAATTACAACCTGATCGAAAGTCTGCTGAAGTCAAAAGAGCCTTTGTGGTTCTTTCACTGAACTTTGGACCCTGGTTATTGGTGTAATACTAAAGCCTATGTCTGTCAACAATTTTGTGGCAAAGAGGGAAATCTTATTAAAAAAAAAAGAAGCAAAACCAACCACCTCTAAAACCTAAGCAAGCAATTATGCAGGGAGAAATTAATATCAACTTTGTAACAAGCTCCCAGGTTGGCTAGTTAGCAGTAAGTCCCTGTGAAGAACAACTTGCTGCCTGTTAGAATCCCTTCTCCGATAGCAGCGACATTTTCCTGGTGATTTATTATGGTAGGAGCTGGAGAGTAATCCTTGGTAAATAGATTTATGCATGTGACACTAGTGAATGGGAGATTTATACATGGCTATTCCGTTGCTGCTTATTACCATATGATGTTTCATTGAATGCAATTATATGTCTGCCTCTACTCTTTAAAGGCTAGAAGGAATTCACAATATTACTGTCTTCTCAGCAGAGTCTCACGAAGAGGGACTTTACACTGAGACAGATGGGGTTTGCGGTTGGCTTTAACCCTAGGAAGACTGGTGGGGCTAAGAAAGCTGAGGCTTTGGCCACTGCTTGCTTGACTATTAAAAAGACTCCTACTGCTATTCTGATGAAGGTGTTTTAGCAGTTGACCTTAACTGCATCATCATCCAGACTGCTGATGGATTTTTTCACTGCAGAACTGACCTGGCTCTAACAGGTTCTTAGAAATTGGAATGAAACCTCTGACTCCAAATATAGGTTTTTCCTGCTGATGAATATAGCTTGAAGTTTTTGTTACACCAGTTGAAGACCAGACTCTCAGTGAAGTATTTTCTGTGACATTGGGGGAAATAATTTAATTTTTATTAGCTTGCATTTTTCCTCTAGCTTGTTTGGCTGAGATCCTACTATTTACTGTGGCTATCTACTACATTTTTAATCAGGAAACGTTCTCATTATGTTAAAATGATTTCTTTTCCTCTTTGGAAACCAATATGATGCCAGATCTTTTCAAAACAGCAGTGTAAAGCCCCAGGATCTCTAGGTATTTTGCCATGTAAGTATTTTGGGAAGCATTCTGGCTCCAGTGAGCCCTGCCAAAACTTCCCCTGCCTTTGAGAGGGCTGAGAGTTCACCTTTTATTCTCAGTTCGCCTTAACTTTTCATTCCTGACTGGTGCATCCCTAACGCTTTAATCTCACAGTGGTGTTTAGAAGCGGTGACCCCGGGCTCCTGCCCTGTGTGCTCAGAGACCTCATTCATAAACGTCCCTCCAAACGTCCTCGCTCTTTATCCTGTGTCCGGGGATGCGAGAGAATCGCGAACAATAGCAGCGCTGAAACAAAAGGCACCGCTGTCAGGGGCGCCGGGGCGGGAGGGGACAGGCCCGGCAGCCTGGGCGCGCTGGCACCTTTTGTCCCTGTAATTGGATTTGTGCTGACGGTGGCCAGCGCGGGGTGGCCGGCTGGTGCGGCGGGAGCTGCGGGGGGAAGGCCTGCCCGCCGCCGCGGCCTGGCGCTGATTGGAGCCGGCAAGTGACCTTAAAGGCCGTGTTGTTGAGCGAGCCCTAATACGGTCCGAATGCACCAGGTTGCAACTTTATTAGTGATTAGACGCAGAGATAAGCCTCAGCACACTGCCTAATCTGCGGACTCTTAATTCCCAGCGCTGAAGCCGGGCTTGCTGATACAAACCAAGTGGCCATTCCGTCTCTTAAGCGAGCAAGCTGGAGTGGCTGCGGACACAACATGTACAGCGCTTCAGGATTCTGCTCAGCCTTTACCCTGGACAGCTGACCTCTTCAAACCCTGCCTAGGGTTGATCAGAGTTGTATCTGGAGAGAGAAAAGCCTGGTGCTTCCTGACAAAAATAAGGTTGGGGGAGCAGCCCAAACCAGTTTGCCGAGTGAAGCACTAGGGAGAAGGCAAATTCTTCCATATCTGAGGCTTTTCCTAGGTATTCTGGAACTATTCTGAAGTCTTCTCAACTTCTTTGAATAGGATTCCTGTTCCTGCGAGCCAGAATAAAGGCTTGGAAGGGCTCTGGGCCGTGCGGGTTCCTCCACCCTGAGTATTTTATACAGTGAATGAATTCTGCTAATGTCTGTCTGTCTTCAGGGTTGGAAGTGGAAAATGTTAGAGGTTGCAAACAAAGATGAATCACCACCAGCCAAGAGTTAAAGACTCTTCCTGACAGCACAGCAAGTCTGGTACAGTGGTACACTCTGTAACTGGGATTCCTTCAAGCTTTCTCATGCTGCAAAGACCTGCTGCTTGATGTCATCCTCCCAACACGATATGGGATCCTCCTATTGGATCACGCTCAGATCTTGGTTTGTGCTACAAGTACATGCAGCAAAGCGTTTGGCAGGTTCACTCTGCAAATCCAGACAAGCCCATGCAAACCTACCTTTTAAATCCATGGCTTGGAAATTTGCCTCCAAGAGCCACTGCTGACTTCCTTATCCTAGACTCTCCTGAGTGGCATCTGCCTCAGCCCCAGACTCACTTAGACAACCACACAAATATTGTCCAAGAAAACAGCTTGCTAGTGGCCATGCAATCCTTCTTAAATTTGTAGATCAGAGGAGCTTTCTCTGACCTTGGACATACTGGTATTAAACTAATCTCACTCAATCTCTCTGGTGACAGGTTGACCTATTTTTTGAATCTTGTGAAATAATGTTGATAAAGTTGTCCCATAGTACTGTCTTTTCCCCTTGCCTCTAGGCAAAACTCATTTGGGATTCCTGCTTCTCTAGTTTTTTCTTCTTAGCTGTTCTTAACTATGTTGTGACTTGTATTTTGGAACACCTGGCTCTGCATTTGGGGAGTGAAAAGTGGTGAGAAGCATTAGTTGCTGTAAGAGAAGAAGTAACGCAGGGATAACATTTTTCTCCGTGAGGTGGCGAACACCAGCATTTTCGTAAACAGCCCAAGTTCTTGTCCTTGTGATGGTCTCTCAGATGTTAAATCCTCCAGTGGTCCACTCAGACCTGGGGAATAACCAGCCAGAGGTGGTGCTGTCTGCAGACGAGGCCTCGGTAAGACCAGAGCAGGGCCCTGGTCCTTGGCAGAACACCTTTCTGGGCTGTGCCACCGCATTAACCAGCCTACAGCTTCACATCATCTTCCCTTTGATCACCCAGATAAGGTTTCTCGTCTATCTTTTGTCTCCAGAGTTTTGGAGAGAAACCACTGACTTCTCTTTCTGCTCAAGGAGGCTTCACAATTGCTAGTCCCCTCCTCTGGCTATAAAGTTACGAATCTGAGGAAGAAATGTCTTTTGATATGTGCAAATCTGGGGCTGGACCTGGGTTTTGAGGCCCAAATCTGTGGATAGCAAACAATCATGCAAAGTGTATGTGATACAAGTGGTAAAGGGGCCTGTCCAGTGCTATCTGGACATGTTCCCTGCAGATATAATGTAATTTGTGCTTCGTGCATTGCCTGCCCTCAGGGTTGGATTGAACTTGGTGTGTGAATTCTTGGGGGAGCTGAAGCCTGGGCTGGAGCTGGGAGATGTCTCTTTGCCCAGCTCTGCTGTTGGTCAGCGACGGACAGTACATGTGAGATGGATACCTGGACTGATGCAAACTTCGGCCTTGCGCATCTTCTTTCCCCAGTCCTCAAGCCTCCAGTCCACTCTGCTTGGAGTGAGGAGCTGCACAGTCCTCTTACAGACGTGCAAGGGAGGCCTTCCTGGAACAAATCTTTGGATCTGGGGAATACTTTGTTCCCAATTCTCTAGATAGCGTGGCCTTAGTTTAAATAAATCCATGCCTGTAGGCAGCTTTCCTTGTGCTCATTATAATACTAATACAGTTGAATTCCTAATTAGAGACTGGTGGTTTCGCGTAGGTATTGGAAGTCAATGTAACTTTATTAGGGTGGAGAAATCAATCCACAGAAACTGCTTTGGGGACAGAGGCTGAAATGAGAGGAGAATCTAAAAAATATGTCTGTAAAATAAAACATCTATTTTAAATGTGCCTATAAAACTGACATGTTGCTTCCAGTCACCCAGGAAATGGAATGATTCTGGGTTTTTTTTTTGGTTGATGTTTTTGTGCAACATCAGCAAGAGAACTGTGAAATCAGCTTGGTAGACACTACCGTAGCTGACAAGATGTCTGTACCCTGTAATACTGAGGGAGACATTTTTTAAAACCAGATCCAATGTTATTTCTTTGGGTTAGATGAGCAGGCTGCTTCAGATAATCTGAATTAAGATTAAATAAAGACAGCTTTCACAGAAACACTGCACTGAGAGAGGACAGAAACTAAAGCAAACTGTGCCTTGGTAACTGTAAAGAAATCCCATCAATATCCCCCTTTGCCCACTCAGGGTTGATGCGTTAGGAATGAGCAGAACCACGATTGCAGTCTATGGAGTATTTTAATTTTGTGAAGTAAAAGACAAAGCCTGTTCACCCACTGCCCTGTGTCCTGCTCTGGCTGAAGCTGGTGGTCACTCTTCCTTGGGGGTGGTTTACATGGCAAGGCTTTGCTGCAGGCAGTGCTGTGGACGTGTTTTTGTGTTACTGTTGCACTCTATCACTGCTCTAATGTACCTATGGAGGAACGTGATACAGCAGTTAATGCCAGCTATGCTGTTAAATAATAGCTCCTTCAGGAAGGAAGTGAAGAATAATTTATGTATTGGAAAATAGAGCAGGTACACAGAGAACAGTAGAAATAGATAAGCTGTGATTTCATTAGAACAGCTGAGCCAACTCCTAAGCAAAAAAGTTGCTTGGGATGTGAAATGTCCGCATGTGCCCTACCACGTGCTGCAGGAATTCATTGCCTGCGGATAGAAGGACAGGGCTTGGAGCAGAGCAGGGTCTGGGTGTTGCACTGACCACTGCCCAGTCCACCACCTGACTCCCGCAGGGCCAAGGCTTGTCTGGGCCTCCATGCAGCAGCCCCACTGAAATGGCCTTTCAGATATACTGCAAAAATTGTGTGCTTGAGAGGATTTCAGAAGGAGGAGGATGTTAGCAATTAAATACAATACGGGCATGAGAGGGGAGGTTCTGGAGTTTGTTTATGTTGGGAATGGATCATAAACGGTGACCTGTCTTTGGATTGCACCGATGCGCTAACTCCTGTCTAAATATATTTGTGCATTAGTATACTTAAATATCAGCTGGACATTCTCCACTTTTGTGGATAGCCTTCCTTTTTTTACTTAAATCTAAATAAATGCTGATTGAGTAGATCTGGCTCCATCTAGGCTATGGAATTTAACAGGAGCCTATGCCATGATGGTGCCCCTGTGAGCTTCTCAAATAAACAGAGACCTTCTGAAGGGCTACCGTGAGAACTCCTCCATCACTAATTCTAAAAGTAACCTATAAATCAAAGTGTATCATCTCTTGCTTTCCTCCCTTTAGCATTCCACTTCTGACTGAGGTTTACTTTTGCAGAGCACAGGTGAAATGTCAGCTTTTGATTACTTCTTGCCTTTAGTTGTAGATGTATTACTGAAGTGTAAATACATTCACAGGAAGAGTGGCATCCTGTGCCTAAACTGTTAGGAAGTGATCGCTGCTCATCTTGTCCAAGAAACTTGTTCTCCTTCAGTGAGCTTCCCCCAAAACCTCTGGAGCCCCCCACACCAGCCCCCCTCTTTGCCTTGCAGAGGTAGGTGTAAACCTGCCCCCTCCACAGCCTCGTGGAGATCCTCCCAAGCAGGGAAAACATAAAAGCAAAGAAATGCCAGCCACATTCTTGTAAAGAACCAGACCACCTACATGAGGGGGCACCTGAGCCCCGGGGTCAGCAGTATATTCTGAGCAAGTGGCTTGTGTGTGACAGGGCTGCGCGGTGCGTTCCCAGGCCGGGGGACCTGCCCTGCTGTCCGCCCCGCCGGAGCGCCGCGTAACGTTATCTTGTGCCTGCCACTGAGGCACCACTATCACTTTTCTACTAAAATTTAGATTGTAACTTTAAACCATGGGAAAACATTATTTTTTTTCCCTTTGAAGAGCATTGTTATTCATCTGGAGTTTTTTCTCCCCCGTTGCACCTTAGCTGACTGCATAAACCCTCGATCAAATTGCAGGGAGCCCAGGGTTCCCCCGGCGGTGTGGGAAGGTCGGTGGGAAGGAGCTGGGCACTGTGCTGTGGAGCGCACTGGGCAGAGCAGAGTGGGATCATTCCCTTCTTGGCTCGATTCTCTGTGTTCGGTGCCGGGGGGTGTGCTGAGACGTGTACGTGGGTGCCAGAGGTGACAGGAACACTTGGGTTATTCTTGAGTCAAATTAACCACGATTTTTAGATGAAGATTTTTGCAAATTCACAGATTACACTTGTGTCAGGAAAATACTAATTGGCTGCAATTTTGCCTTTACCCTCCTCACCTCCTAGTGCATCGAGGTTCCCTCTCTGGGAACCTGGATAATATTCCACCTCTCTGGAAATGTAGTCAAATGCCTACGTGTTTTTTTCAGTGGAAATGTCATTACAGTAAATAAATCTTAAGTATCTTATGTACTGCCAGGTGTTATTGGCACAGAGGGGAAATCTACATTTTAATAGATCTTTGGCTTAATAAAGAAGTGAAAATGATGCCTAATATCTTAGGGTTGTGTGTATTTATTTTTCTCCATCTCTTTTCTTGCTCTACTAGGAACAATGCAAATTCACTCTTTAAAGCACTTGCATTTGAATAGCACTATCTTCTTCGAAATGCTGGGATGAGGGAGATCTGATAATGCAGACCAAGGTGGGAAACGTTGATAACTTGAGCTGTTAATATAAAACGGAGAACAACGCATACTGTGTTGCATTAAAAGATAAGGCTACAAAGGTGTAGTGCATGTTTTGTGTGTGTTGAGTGGGGTTTTTTGTTCTTTTTTTTTTTCCTTAAGGCAAGAGCTGTGTTTGGTCATGACAAAGTCGGGGGGGCCAAATTCATTGCTGGTGGAAATACACCCTTGATGAATGCATGCTACCTTGCCACAAATCCTTTTATAGATGTTATAAATATGAGTTCCTGGCTAGAAGATAGCTGTAGTGATTGATGGTAGGAAGCAACTGTTGGGATTAGTGGAATATCCATTTGATGTCTTCTGCCTTTTTTATGAGGCCATGGAAAGTGTTTACCAAACACCTCTCCAGCCCCAGTCAGGCTAAGGAAATCCCCGCTCGCAGCCTGGTGTTTGGCAGGTTTGCTGCCTACAGCCACGTTAAGAACAGCAAACCAACAAAGCTAGAGCTTGGGCCACTTAAAACAAAAGCTGCGACTGCAGGGAAGGGCCTGGCAGGAGCCTGACCCTTGGAGTCAAAAGCCAAAAGGGCATCAGTGGTCTGGGGCTTCATGGTCCCAAGCTGTGTGGGGTTACGGTCGGCCTGTTGCAACAACTTCCGAGTTGTTTATTCAGTTGCTGTTTAATTAAAAGCGATGGTGGTTGTAGACATGTTTTTTTATTATTATTTATTTATGCTAGTACAAGCTCTTTTCTTTAGCAAACTTCATGTTTCTGAAAGGGATGTGGCTTGGGTATTGGAGAAATGTGGTTGATTTCCGACTAATATCTCGGGCATTACTGGCTCGCTGTGGGTCTCATTCCCATCTCCTTTCTCAGGCTTGCTCCAGTAATAACCTCACAGCTACAAAAACAAAAATAATGTTAAGTGAGAATTAATTAATTATGAGCATATCTTTCTAATGGAAAATAGATACAAAAAAGCAGGCTTGCTTCATGAGGGGGTATTAGTTCATTTGGTGTTTACTATATTAGAGACCACGGATTGGAGTGTGAAGGTATGCCGTTTGTGTGCCTGATGTATTGCAGTGCCTAACACAGGCAGTTCAAAGGGTCAGCCGAGATAATCTGCGCGATGCAGTTAGGTGTGCAACTAGATGCATGTGCATTCCTCAACATCTGACAGGCTGACATACTGCTTCCAAGGACTAGGGTATGGCAGGTCCCACTGATATCAAAGGATTTGTAAGATACTTTGGTTCCCGGCGCTGAGCCCTGGGATCTTGAGGACACATCCAGGTCTTGATATTTATGTGAGGTATTCAGCAGGAATGTTGAATTTAAAAAGTATTCAACTAAAAAAATATTGAAATAAAACTACTCCAAAGGAGCTAGATGGCATTCTGCTATCTTTAATGGTACACAGGTGGAAAGTACAGGAGGTAATTAAGTGTAATTTTCTTTTTCTTTTTTTTTTTTTTTGAGACCGACAACAATTTTCATAGATAACTAGGATGAACAGCACAAAAAAGGCCTTGTGCTGAATGCTGTAATTAATACAAATGTTAACTACTTTTGCACATAGGTTGCATTTAAATGTCAAACGCCTGTTAATGCGCTGCCTGCGAGTATTTTCTGTTGCTTGCATAAGACTGAATTGAGCATATGTTTTAAAGTAGTGTATTATTTGAGGTCATGCCTAAAAATAGTGAGTGTGCATTGTTTGCTTCCCATTAAGAATTAGAACAAATTCTAAACCTCTTGGCAAGTGGCGAGAGACGGCGAAAGAAGCGCTCGGCTGGTTCCGCGCCGCGCGGGGAGGAAGGGGACATGGGATTTTCACCATTCATCCCCAACTCCCTGGTTTTACAGCCTGCTGTTGGGCTTTGCCTGTGAAAAGCCAGGATTCAAGATAGGCATGCTGAAAAAGAGAGGACAACAAAGCAGGGTCATTCTGCTGCAGAGAAATGGTTACCAGCGTTTGCATTTAAATAGCCCTTATATGGAAATAAGTGGCAGCCGTTTGCACCCTGTGAAGGCTCTGTTGACTTGAACTTTTGTTCGCCTCTCGCTGCTCTTTGCAGCCCGCGCGGGCGGGAGCGCGGGGCGGCCGCCAGGGTCCAGCTGCCCCATGCAGGCCGCGACGTCCTTGGTCCGGTCCGTCCCTCTCCGCCGCCCGTGCCAGCCGCGCTCCTCGTGTGGCCGAGCCTTGCCAGTGCTTGTGTGGAAAGCTCTTTGGAGCGGGTATTTTTTAAAGTCAGGAGTACCTGTCTCTGCTTTTGCTTCCTGTGGTGGTGAAGCGGGAGGTTTTCCTATGCTGAAGGGGGTGGAAATGACAGTTTTTCTGTGAAGGCACCAGGCGAGGGCCAAGGGGCCTCCTTCCATTTTTGCTGTCTGCTTCCCAGGGACCCTCCTGGGCTGTTGTCCCCTCCCAGGAGCCGCTGGCTCCTGCTAGGGAAGCCACGTCGCCCGCCACGGATCGGCGTTCAGCGGGAGGGCGGCTCTGCAGGGCAGCCGGGCAGCCTTCGCGCCGGGGCCATGGCTGGGGACAGTGGCCCGGCTCAGTCCCTTCCTGCCGCTAGGGAAGGCCGGGCAGGAGAGCCTTCCGCTGCTTTTCCCCGTTGCACGGAGATGCCCGTCACTCTCGCCCCCCGAAAGGCCGTTTTGGGAAGAGGCTGCTGGTGTCCTGCACAGCCCTCCTGCCCTGCGCATCCCTCCCTCTCCTGTGATACTGTGTCAGGAGCCTTTGGATTACTTTATGGCCTGGTTTAGGGCTGCCGCTGGATCCGTGTGGATCTGGCGTATGGCTGGTCTGCGCTTTGATGAAACAGTCCCCGCTTTGAACAAGGAAAAGCCCCAGTCTGGTCGCCGAGGGGCTGGCAAGATGGCTGGTAGAGCCGGGCTAACAGAGACCTCTTGCTGGGGAACCCATCCCGGGCTGCTTGGGTTCCTCCTGGGCACGCAGGAGAACCACACTTTAGCCCCCTGCAGCTAATCCCTTCCCACATCATGACCCTGTGTGCCAGCAGGTGAAGAAGGACTCGGGCCTCTTCCCCCATGCCCAGAAAGCAGCGGGTGACCCCGGCCCGCCATGGCCGCACAGGCCGCGCTCCCGCTGGGAGACGCCTCCCTCCCGCTTGTGTCTCGTCTCCGCCGCAGCCTCCCGAGGGCTGAGGTCTCTTCTCATCTTCCCCGAGCCCCGGGTGTTTCCAGGAGGCTGGGGTCTGCCCAAAGTGTTTTGCAGAAGCTGCTGAGCACGCGCTGAGCAGCAGCGTGGCTGCTGGCCCTGCCTTCCCCCAGGTTTCAGACGGCTGCTGACAGCATCAATAAATAACAGCGGTTCCCCGCGGTGCGCACGGAGGGGTTTAAACAGTGCCCGCTCGGAGGCAGTAAGTCAGCCTCGGCGTTAACCACACGGAGCTTTCCACTGGCCCCGTCTAAATCTTCAGCGACGCGGTGCTGTTTGCACAGCGCGGGGGTCAGCGTATATCACGGGCGCGCTCGGAGCTCTAAATTCCCGTCTGACAGATGCGCTCGGAGCAGCTCCGCCGCGCGAGCCGCGGCTCCAGCGAGCTGCCTGCGCGTGGGGCCGCGGGCCGGCCCGGCCGGCGGAGCTGCCGCTAATCTGCTTAGCGTCCCGACGAGTTGTAATAGCACATGAGCCGCCGCCGCCGCCGGGAAGCGTCACTCTTATCTGCACTGCTTTCAAGTGTCTGCTCACGGTGCTGGAGCTGATAAAATTTAAGTCGGGCCTGATGCGATTCATTAGCAATTAGGCATGCTTGGGTTTTTGGTTTTCTTTCTTTTTTTTTTTTAATTTAAGAAGCATGATTAATTTCTTCACTTGTTTGAACAGAAAAAAAAGACCCCAAACCTCAACCTGTACCCTGTACTTTATGGCTTTGAGTTTCTTCTCGTTGTGTGCCCCTGTAGCTCACTATAATGATTCATCTTTGAAACAGCCATTGTGGGCCAAGAGAGAAGGCAAAACTGGGAAAGAGCGGAATACGGCCGGGCTAAATCTCCTCATTTTTCACATGATTATAAGGTTAGGAGCTTCACAGACAGGAGCTTCCCAAGACGTGCTTAGGTTCATTATCGCAGCACCATGTAACTAGCTGTTGAGGTTTGATGCCTCTGCAGTATCTTTTTGGTTTGTTCTGTTTTCTTTTTTTTATTTTTTTATTATTGTATGCAATGCAGCTGCTCCTAGTTCAGGCATAGTTCTAGCTGCAGGAACATGTCTTACATCATTGCGGCTTATTCTCAGATGGAAAGAGAGATAGCTGCTCTGCACGTTTACATGGGTATGATGGCATCTGTGCAAGGAGGGAAGGGGCTGTTCCTTCGTCGGCTGCGCTGGCGTTGTCGCAGTGATGCAATGTGCGTGTTCAGACAAGGCTTTGGGCAGAAAGCTGGCATTTTCCTCCCTGGCACTGGCTGTCCCAGTGGAAGAAGTTACTGTTCTCAGCAGCTTGTGACCAGCCCATGCTGATTAGTGGCTCCACTGATCCACTGATGGAGCAGATCCGTAATTAAGCAAAATCAGCCATGTTCCCAGAATGCCTATTTAAACTCTTCACCTAACTTGACCGGAGCCAATCAATCAAACTGCTGGGGCAAATGGTCTCTGTTTTGGCCTAAAGGGAGGAACGAGTGTATTGTGCTTTCACTTGTTTAAATACGTGTGTTTGAAGGAAAAGCAAAGCATACAACAGCTGGGATACATTAGAAAGCAAATCGAGAGAAGCAGAAAGCAAAAGAGGTGTGGAGGAGGAAGGTCATCAGAAAATTAGCCCAGGAAATAGGAAAACTTAAAAAGGATGAGGGAAAATAAATGCAAGGCAAAGCAATGGTCAGAGAGCGAAGTCAGCAGCGTTGCCCTGCAGCTGCTGCCCTTCCAGGATGTGACCGCACACGGCAAAGCAGTTTCCTTTTGGTGCTAAATCTCTGCCATTGAGGGCTGGAAGGATGTGCAGGATGTGTGCGCTTCGTGGGAGGATACATAACCTCCCCTGGGTGCGAGGTACGCGGAGGCTCCGCTTCCCAGGCCGCTGGGCAGCCCTGTGTGGGAATGTTCTGCAGGTCCCTGCGCCTTTGAGCGTGAGCAGGGTCTGCTGGGCAGGACCAACAGGGTCCGGCCTCCAAACTGCCCTTGTGTCAGAGGGGATTTTGCCTGAGAAGGGACTTGCTAAGTCCTGGGCAAGAGGGCAGTCATACAGTAATACAGCAGCTGTCTCTTCAGGAAAAGCTTCGCAGTCGATTTCTTTACCTCTATTTTAAAAAAAAAAGAAGAAAAACCTTTTTCTAAAGCTTCTTGGTCTTTTCAAAGCCTATGGAAGATTTATTTCTGCTTGTTCCACCTTTTTGAAAAGGAGCAGAAAGTAAGGAAAGACCTGCAGGACTCACCAGTACCTACATGAGCTCCTTATACCATAAGCTAATGAGATTGTTCTTAAAAATGAATTAGTGATTTATATAAGGATGGATGTTAGGATCAGGCTTATGAATTGTGCTGGGATTTAAATAAAGTTTATATATCTTAGGATATAAGGCTTTCCAAGCCTTAATAAAGAAGATTTCACTGCCAGAACCTGCAAGTGTCCAAGCGCCTCTTTGGAGGGCGGCATTTCAGCATATTGCTTCCTTCTTGCCTGGGACGCTCTGCTTCGGTGCGTCTGCCTTGCTGTGGGGCGAAAGGCTCAAGCATGAAAGCCCCAGGGCCTGAAAGAAGAAATCACTTGTAATAAAACTATATAGCCTCCATGCAAGTGCGGAACCCACAGCAAACTCTCCCTTCTTAACAACCATTTGGAACAGGGTTTAATTTGATCTGGGAATCACTGGGTTGTTCTGAGAAATTGTTTTGGTTTTGGCTCCGGCAGAACCAGTGCTCTCATCCTGTGCGGCTAGGCTGCTGCTCGGCTCTGCCTGTGTTTGCTGGGACTGTGGGGAGCGCGGTGCTCAATTTATGTAACCTCACCTGTCCCGTGTGCGGGATCCGACCTGGTGCTTGCTGCTTTTACACTGCCTGAGATAAGGGCCCTAAACCCTCCAGGAGTACCCAGGCTCCTCTGTGGTAGAAATAACAATCAGGTGTAACGCGTAGAGGTCCCCGCCTGCGAGGGAGGGGATGCTCAAGCACAGCCTGGGAGATGAGGACACCGGCGCGGCACCAGAGGTGCTTGGTGCAGGGCTGGGGAAGCGGCCCTAGCGTGGCGCTCACAGCTCCTGCCTCCAGTCACCTGGGCATGACAAATTTATCTTTATTTTTGTGTCTGAACAGCAGCTCAGACAAGGCCCGTTGTCTGTGACTGGGTTTATAATGCAAATAACAAATGCATAATAACGTTATTTAAGCAAAAGGTAGGCATAAGGATTAGGGTTGCAGTCTGTTTATATATTTATTACATATGTATACTTATTTTATGGGATTTTGTTGTTAAGTAAGTGCTCATCGACTCCACATGAGTGCCTGTCACGCAGCATTTCTGGAGAGGAATTCTTGTGCATTAGTAGCATCAAGTAGAGGTTCCTGAGATGAAAATATCCGTGCAGCTCAGAAGTGCTCTGTTGAATATTTTGCTCAGTCCTTGCTTATGACCATGCAGATGGATTTGTATACTTAGGGATAGAAAAGAGAGGGTTTGGACCTTTTAAATTCAAAAGAACTATTTATTCATTTTACTCAAATAGGACTTGCAGCCTCGCTCTAGAAGTCAACGTATCAGATTTAGAAATGGATTTGGGGAGCTAGGTAGAAGAAAACCTTACAATGAGGTGGCTTTCTTGACACCTCCTAACTCCTTGGGTTAGGAGGTGAGATGGGTCATTTCCCCAACCATTGCCACCAACGGCAGGTGGAACATACTCCGTTACTACAGAACCAAACTCTATTCTGTATGAATTTTAGGTGCCAAAAAGGCAAAAACCAACAAGGAGGTCATGCTACTAATTTGATTATTCTATCTGATTATCTGGTGGCCCAGACCAGAAACAGGTCCCGCTCAAGAGAGCCGTGAGTGGGGAGACTGATGGATATTGTGAATGCAATTAGTCTATTTCAGCAAAAGGGGAAAAGCAGCACTTGCAGGACACTTGATATCTCTGCTTGTGTCTCTGCTTTAGCTGAGATGACTCTTTACCCTGCTACCTTTTGCTGATCTTATACGTCCTTTTGTGCGAGTGACAGTAACCCTGGTCTGGGAAACTAGACCAAATTAATTTGTCCAAATTGATGGAGACAGCTAAGTGTCTCATAACCACTGAAGGAAAATGAGCTGGAAACCTGAATGTGCTTGGGATGTGCTTCTTCTGTCTTTGGTGAATTATTTGTTATATCAGTAGGGCAATGTGCAGAGTCAGGCACAAACGGGGGCTGCCGGTTGTGTCGAGTGTGTACGTACAACATACAACATTCGTGCAAGACATTGTGCCTGCTCCACTGCTCTACAGCATTTATACTGGAAGGCTAGAGGCAGCAGGAACGTACAAGTACACCACTGGTCTCCTCATATCAAATTACCCGTGTTACCAGTGTTTCCGTAATATCACTTTTGAGGGAGGGTGCAAGTAATTCTGAACTTGCGTTGTTATTAGTGATCACTTCTTCCCTAGCAATTCTCTGAAGTAAGTCAATTCACTAAACCACAGAACTGGCTATTGCAATCATGGATCCTCTTGAACCATTCCAAATGGAGCAAACATTGTCTGACATTTTAAAACCTTCTTCCTGTAGGGCACTATGGAAAATGGAAGCTGAATGTATTTCGCTCTTGCAGAGCTCGACTCTCAAATTGATAGTGCCTGTAGTTATATGTAGCTCTTGTGAAAGAAAATAAGAGAAACATCTTAAATCTCTAAACCTCTCAAGGCCATCCTTTCCCTGCCATGCTGTGAGGAGTATGTAACTCTAAAATATCAGAAGAAATCCCACATGAGTGTAGCCTTGGCAAAGATGTGCTTAGAGATATGAAGCCGTCTCATACAAGGCATGAAGCAGTGCTTGCCAGAGCCATTGGTGACAGTCTTTCAAGGCTACTGTGAGGCTCTTGTAAGGTACCTGGCTTCGAAAGCATTGCCTGTGTTTCAGAAAACCACAGAGTGATGCTGTAGTCCCTTTGTTCACAAAATCTAGATCTCACAGATCACTAGTTTCCATGCTGATTTTTTATTTTTTTCTGGAATAACTGTGGATGATACAAATATCTGGCGAGATCTGCTTTGAGTTCTGCAGTGAATGTGGATTGTGCTTTGATTTTTATTGAGGTTTGGTTGGCTAATGAGAAGTGCAAGTAAATGTTGTTTGTTGCCTGGAGGGCAACAGTGATCTTAAATATGGATCATTAAGAAACGAGATCAGATGAGGAAGGGAAAATATCACTGTCCGAAAATCTGAACTTGCAAACCCTTGTGCTACGCAGAGTCCCATGGAGCCAGAAATCTTCTGTCAACAGTGTCTTGCGGTGGTCTGCAGTGCTATGCACAGTGCCTGGCACCGGGGTCTGTACCAGCCCTACGTGTCACAACTGTCGAGCTTCAGGAGGCTGGTTCACTTTAGCTCCTGCAGAGTTTGTCTGATTGCTCACAGCACATAATGGTTTGAAAACGAGTTTGGTTTTAATGCCAGGCCTTTATACTTCTTGTAGGAAGGAGTCTCTGCAGACGGATTAGGGCATAGCAACAGCTCCAGGTGACCTCTGGTTTGGGAAAAGAGCCAGACCAAATGGATGAGGTTGTCAGGACAAGAGGAAATATAAGATTTTTTTCCCACTCATTCTGAAAACCCACAGCTTGGCAAAATATGTGTTTTTCCAAAGTTCTGAAAAAATATTGAGTTAATGTATCTATAAGTTACACAGAACGGAATCCAAAGACATTAATTAGAATTCTGAACCATATGGCCATGTGAATCCACAGATCCACACAACTGCATTTTCATATTGGATGTTGACACATTAAAATTCATCAGTTTGCAGCCAGCGTTGTCTTAGTTAATTTAACTAATACCATAACATTCCTGAGATGCATCATTACACCTCATCATGTAAATATAAGCCAGGATGATTAGGGGAGAACTATCCACTTCAAAGAATTAATATAGCTGAAAAACTGCCTACAATTTAGAAGAATTAAAATAAGATGCCAAATATGTCTCCTTGTGCCCCCTTACTAAAGCCAGGAAGACGTTTATTAATTTACAGTGTAGCTAATTTCTGGATGTGTGTTTAGCCAGTTTATGCTTGTCTTCGTACTACGGTGGCGGTTGTGTTTGAAGCGCTGATACAGGTGCTGAATGGTGGCATCAAGGAGAAGCCACTCAGCTTGGTGGGTTGGCTTGGCACTAAAACCCTAGAAACATGTTTTCTCTAGTGCAAATTGGGCATGGCCCTTCCTTGGCAGGAAGAAAGGAGCCTTTCTCGAAGGGAATCAGCTCTGAGGGTGAGGGGGCTGGAAGGGCAGTGAACGCAATGCTGAGATGCTGATGGGGCCTTGCACACGCTGTGGGGGGCCAGCAAGGACTGACCGTCTTTGATGTCCCACCAGAAGCCTGGTTGTAGCCCCCATGTTTGTGTCTGACCTTTGACATGAGGAGTTGGAAGAGATTTGAGTCTTTTCTCGTGCAGCAGTTTTCACTGGAGACTGTCTGCTCTGAAGTGAATCTAAATGCAAATAGATGGAGGCCGCGCAGGCGACAAGGGGATTGGGTTCAAAGAGATACATTCCTGTTGCCTGCTTAGACACTTTTTCTTCCACCTTCTTTTCCCCCCCATGTTTAACTGTCATGTTTTATGTCTTAGATACCTGTGCAATGTGTGCGTGTGGAGGGAGAAAGAATACATCTTTTGTGATCATAGCAATCAGTTTGCAGGCTTCAGGGCAATATGATGGCTGTAACAAAAATGTTCATAAAGATCCCCCCCCACACACACTTTGTCTGTGTAAGATTGGTGCTCTTCTGGTGACACAGCTGGTGACACAGCTGACCTAAGGGTAACACTTCAGGAGAGCAATGGTGTTTCTTCAGAGCTTTGCTTGACACTCTGCATGGTTTAGAAATCCTGGTCTGGTGATGCTCTCCTGGACCTGCTTCACTATGTGAAATTCAGTGCTCAAACCAAATACGCCCTTCCAGTCACTTTTGTTGCTGATGGAAATTTTAGTCCTGATTGCCACAGAACAGGGTGGACTGGGATTAGATTTCAATTGCAGAAATGGGCCTCAGAGCAACTGATTGATTTGAAAATAACAGTATTGACTTGTGAACACTATTGCTAATCAAGTAGAAAGCCAAAAGACATGAAAAAGCCTTACAGGTGTCATCTAGCCTGTCTCTTTGCCCTAAGGCAAGACTAGCTCATCTAAACAGATGTTTCTGTAGCCTAGTCTTGAAAACCTCTGCAGATGGTGAGTCCACAACCTCACCAGACAATGGCTTCCACTGAGGCACTATCATTCCCAGTACAACACTTTTTCTAACCTCCAACCTAAATCTTCATTGCTGTAATTTAGGCCTGTTTTTCCCCTGTCCGTTCTGCTGTGGGAAGGGAGAACAGGTTATTCTCTTCTTTCGAGCCACTTATCATGTATTTTAAAGATAGTTATCACGTCTATCCTCAGTCTTCACTAGACTAAACAACCTAGTTCCTTCAGTCATTCTTTGTAGGTCATGTTTTCTAGGCTGCTGAAAAGCCGTGTTCCCCAATGGACTGTCAAATCAATCTGCCTCCCTTTTTGAAGCATTATGCCCCAAACCAGCTGGCTGTGCTAAGTGGGAAGGGAGGGGTTGGTAGAGGCCGTCTGCTGGTCACCGGCAGCTCCGTGCGTGAGTCTCTGCAGCGAGGAACAAGCTCCTTGAGCAAGACATCATACCAGACGATGCCGCTCCGTACACTGACCTCGGAGAGGTATCTCCAAGATGCACTGACCTGTACGCTCAGAAAATCTCATGTGTCTGCGTGAATTTTCAGAGCTTTACCAGAGTGTGCAGGCTGGGTTGGATTTTGTTGGCAGGGCTTCGGGGGAAGTCATCTCCATCCTGTCTGAAGAACACATGAGCAAGTTTTTGCATTTGTAGTCCTGACGTCCAATCCTATTATTATTATTTTCTATAAAGCACAGATGCACCAGAAAGAAATAGAAGAGCAAAGGAAGACAGCATAAAACTTTATTTCTCCTCTTGCCTTGTGCAAAAATTACCTAAGTTTCCAGAAAACATCTCAAGTTCTGCTCCTTTAAAAACTTGTCTGGCCACTATTGCTTTAGGATTTTTCTTCTTTACTCATGTTTCAGCTGATTTCATAAGAAATTTTGTTTGTGTTTGTATTGGGAGATGTTGTGCAGTGAAACCAAGGGACTGCCCTTACTGTTTTTGTCCAGCACAGGCTGAGGAAATTCCTCTGTCCTGAGCCCTCTATCCTGAGCTCAGGATAGACCCTTCAAAGCTGCTGCATGGGAGGGAGCAGTGACCCAGAGCATTTGCTTCAGCAGCAAAGCTGATTGCCCACCATTCTGCTGCAGTTCACCCTGTCGCAGAATCACATAAAATCCCAGAGTGGTCAAGGTTGGAAGGGACCTCTAGAGATCATCTAGTCCAGCCCCCCTGCTCCAGCAGGGACACCTAGCGCATGTGGCACAGGGTGGCATCCAGGTGGGTTTGGAAGATCTCCAGAGAAGGAGACTCCACAGCCTCTCTGGGCAGCCTGTTCCTAAGATAGCCAGGTATTCCAGTGACAGAGTCCTACAACCTCCTGCAGTCACACAAGTGGTCAGGGAGCAGAGCAGCCTTCCCAAACATGGCTAGCAAGTAAAACACAGCTAAGCTGCTCGCCCAAAGACGAAGATCAAACTGGCATTACCTACGGCAAAGAAAAGAGCAGAGGAGCCTGCCCGTCTTTTCCCAGACCTCAAGATCACACCCCCGTATATTTTTCCGACTGCTGGTTGCTTGCTGCAGCTTCCAGGTCCTCCCTGAACATGCAGGCCCCGTGCCAGATGCGGGGATTGTGCAAGCGGTTAGTGCTGTGGCGGTGCCAGGTGCTGATGTTGCAAGAGAACCTCGCGTTGTGATTGAAGCCTTTTGGAGGCGATAATCCTAATTTCTCACTTATTCTGTATTGGCACCAGTTTTAAAGGATGAAATGTAATTACCTTGTGAAACAGATTTGATTTTCCTACCAGGTCTTATGTTTTGCCAGGTAGTCTCAAACTCAGTGTTTTGGAAGAACAATTGCGTAACATGTGACTGATTGTTCAGCAGTCCACGTGGGGATTAAATCGTGGAGTGTTTTTGCAGACTCAGTCTAGTTGTTGAATACTTTATATTTTTTCTTTACTTTTTCAATATTTCATAAACATTTGGGTCTAAATCATCTGCTGACTTTCCATTCCTAGCTGCACATGCTGACAGGCAGACTGCTGTTTGGCCTGCTCGTTTTCCTCTGCTGCATTCATGAGTTAAACAGTAACGAATTTGGGACATTCATTGCTTTGGTGAAGCATCTCTTGGAACTTGAAATCAAGGCCCTGCTCCAATACAGGGCAAGATTTATGGCCTGGCAGATAAATTGGGTTTAGCAGAGCTGAAGCTGTAATAAAATGATCGTATCGGATTGCAGTGTGTGTGTGTAAATGTGGAGAAGGAGGTTAGGTGAGGTTGAGATACCTTCTGAAAATGTTGACTTTTCTTCCTGCCTCTCCTTTAAACCCTAGCTAGAGCAGTGAGGAAAAACAAAGCAGATAGGTTTGGAAAGGATCACTTCTGGCTGGCTGGCTTCAGAAGAATGGGCAATTTTAAAATAACAGCATTATTTCTTTGAGGATGAACTTATTCAGAATATTCCTTCTTCCCCTTTCTCCCCTCCTTTCTGACTCTTAGTAGAGATTTTATTTCATTGCAAGTACATTTCTAACACGAGAATGGAATCTATGATTCTATTTGTATTTATTAATTCCCTTTTGAAGAAGAATTTTGGAGAATACAACCTAGATACTAAAACCTTTAAGATTGGTAATGTGTATTTTTCTCTGCTGCCTGATGGTCCTGCCTTGAAAGTACTTAGAATACAGGAAAAAAAATACAGAAAAAGCAGCAAGACAATACTACCAGGTAGGAAGAAAGGAGGATGGAAGATCAGCTTGGTCTTTCTCCAGCACTCCACTAGGGTTAATACTTTGTCCTGTGATACTTGCTTGCTGGTTTTGGATGAAAGACGTGGTGTTATTTGAGTAGGGCTGGATGGAGGCTGGTCAATGCTGAAGAGCAAACCAGGCTGATGTGGTAGACGCAACCATTGAGGCATCTGGAAATGGCAGGCATTAAAACTCGTACTCAGGTTATTCTGCCTCTTGCTGAGAAGATCTGTCACTGGTATTTGATACAGGCTATCAGTGAGCTCTCACCAGCTGACAAGGACAGGCCAGCACTGTGTCAATATGATGCTGGTCATGCCTGTTCCTGGGGATCTCCTCAACACAGGAGAATCCAGTGGGAAGAGATGTAAAAGGCTGCATGGACAGATTCATATGCTCTGACAACATCCTTGGAGAGCATGAGAGCTGGCCAAGTGCTGTAACATCATTGGAATTAATTGATCTCTTCCTGGAAGGAAAGGAAAGAAGGAGAGAAAAGCATGAGGCATCACAGAGCAGAGAGGTGGCTCTTCGCTGGAGAGATGAGCAGCTCTCCTTCACTGCGCTTCGGAGCCCGCGGTGCCTCTAGGAGTCTCCAGCCATGCAGACTAACGTGGATTATATTAATAACGTCAATCCAAAGCTTAATTTTTTGAAGGCTGCAAAGCACACTGGGTTGGGGAAGAGGGTCAGCCTTCCCTTTACAAGTAGTTTTAATTAAGATGATTCGGAGGGCGTGCCCGTACCTTGTCGTGGAGCGGCACGCGGGGAGGGAGATGCCTGTGGGAATGCCGGCTGCGGCGCGGAGCCGGGCGAGGTTGTGAGCCCAGACTTGTTCTCTTGGCCGCGGTGCCATCCTGCTGCACTTGCCTGGGATGTGGCTCGTGCTGCCGCGCAGGGCTCCGGCGCAGGTCCCGGTTTTCTGCCGCACCTGCTGCGGGCGGTAGAAAGGCGTTTGGGGAATGATGTCAGTTTGTTCCTGTTCGGATGGTATAACTCTCCCACAGGCTGACTTTGGGCTTGCGAGTGACACAGAGTGAAATTACATCCTACCTAATAGCAAATGGTTCTGCTGTGATAAATTCGACCGCTTAGTTTCAGATCTTGAATAATCTGGAGAAACAGTTAATGTTTGTGGAAAACAGAAGATCCGGATGCAAAGGTAGCAGTGAGCTGATTGCTGTCAATTAGGGTGCACCGGAGATCTTTTTTTACATACGAATATGTTTACAGTGATAATAATAATAGCAAATCTGTTTAGCTGTTGCAGTCTATGGAAAGAGTTTGTGCTTCTCCCTGGACGTTTTGTGGATGCAGACATTTCCTGGCATTCAGGACTACAATTCGTAGAAAACCCTGCTTATTCTATTAAAAAAAATGTCCATAATTGGTTGGTTCAAATTTACCAGTGCAGATCATTGCTTTCCAGAAGCAGCATTTTATGCTTTTCATTGGACATTGCTTACAGCATCAGTGGACAGTGCAAGTAGAAAATGTGCTCATTAGATATGAGCTTAATTGAGAGTGACATGGCTGGGTATTAATATTAGTCTTGCCGCAGGCTTTTCCTTCCCCTTTTGTTTTTATATTCATGCTTGTGGATACCGAGCATGTTACGCGTTTACTGAATTCCATAACAGCGCCGTCAATACAGGGTATAGATTTCCCAATTTCTTTCCACATGTAAATGCATTATCAGAGGTGCCTCCTCGGTAGATGGCAGGGGATGTGAGCAGCTGGGGGAGTGGAGTGGGGCTCTCTGCCTCGCTGTGTACACCAGGTCAACCCGGTGCCCGACGTGACCTTTTTTCATGGCATTTCCCTTTGCCTTTAACATTCTGTGAGGGGCTTATGGAATTCAACACGGCATTTGTTTTTCCGGAGGACGTCTTGACGACAGGAAGCTGACGCAGGTTTATATGGGGTGCTTTCCTTGAGCACTTCCACCTCTTTTCCTCTCTTCTCCCCAAGAAAAAAAGAGAATTTGAAGAATAAATAAATGAATTAGATCAAACGGGAAGGGTCCCTTTCCAGGGGCACTGGCCACAAGCGGGGCACGCCAGCAGAGCGAGGCCCTGATTGGTGCTGCGGCAGCGACGCTGCACGTATAAAGAGCAGGATGTGGCTCTTTGTGCTCCTGAGGCTTCCCAGCAAGCTGAGGAACGGATCCATCCTTGCTGCTACTGGCTGCTGCTGGCGTCGGAGCGCTCTCCGGGGCGTCCTTCCCGGCTTTGCCTTTGCTCCCGCGGGCGCTGCGAGGGCACAGAGGGCAGGTGCCGAGCGAAGGATCCTTTGTGGCTGTTGGGTCTGTGGGGCCTCGCGCTGTCCCGCGGTTCCCGCTGCTCATGGCCGGGCTGGGCAGGGAGTGGGAGCGGGAGCAGTTCGTGTCGCAAGTCACTGCCATCTGCGCAGGGCGCTTTGTTGGCGGAACAAAAGGATCTGGAGGGGATGCGGGGGCTTGTCTCTAAAGGAAGCGACGGAATCGGAGAAAAGATGCTGTCACCTGCCTCTGAACGCTTTTCATTGCAAGCATTTGCATTGTTCCCTCCTGAAACATTTAGTGTCACTTTTATTACCTGTAACTATGCCAGCGCTCAGTTGTGTGGCACTTGTTTGGGGACATGGTAATGGATTCATTCATTCTGCTTGGGACTGATACGTTTTATTTTGTTTATATATATTTTACAGTGTTCAGGCTGACGGTATTATCTCTTGGGTAATTAAACTGAATTATTGAAGCCTCTGAAATTAACACTGTCATTTTTAATAATTAAAATAAAGTGTATCTCAGCCTGTTTCGCAGGTTAGGTTATTTCCTCTTCCTTATTTTGGAGGTGCGTGTGAACTTGTTGGAAAGAATGTGAGCGCCCTGATGGCTTGTTTCTAAAAGTTTGCTTAACAAAAATAGGTGGGGAAAACCCTAGGTTTCCTGTAAGGCCTTAAAAAGCACGCAGACCTCCTGAGAAAACGAAGCGGTAGGTATGGGTAGGCACTGCTGTCAAGAAACTTTCCTGACCACAGCTCCAGGCAGATACATGTGAGAGAGAGTAGGAGTGTGTCGGATAGCATCTTGGAGCAGAGAAGAACCTTTACAAATTTTTTTTTTCCCCCTTTAAGTTGTAACACTAATCTCTTAAATTGGCCCAATTATAACATGCATTTAGATCTTTTTTTTTAATTTATTCTTAAAACATCTGGATTTCACTTGTTAATTCAAAGTTGAAATTTCCCGCTTACTATGAATTTGGAAATATTTGGATGTTGCAGTTAAAGGAGTTTGAGTAACGAGGTTCTGATCGTCACTGCTTAACTCTGGGCTAATTCATACAGCTCTAAGTCTTTGAACAATTTCTCTTGACTAGGCTTGACAAAACCAGGCTCTTACCTTTGGATACAGGGGGATTTATGTTTCTTACGGAGTCGGGGCTATAAGCTTGGGACTTGCAGAGCCGTGGCAAGGGGCAAGGTTGCTTGGCCACCTGCTCTCTCCGAGGTGACCAGATGGAGAGCAGGACACTCTAGTCCCACCTGTGCTGCTGCATTTGGGGCAGAGGGGAGAAGCAGCAACGTCCAGGAAAGATGGGATAACTCGGGCAGGGCCAGAGGTCTGTAGTCCAACCTGCTCAGAGCAGGGTCAGTCATAGGATGAGAAGCTTGTGCGGGGCTCTCTCCATTTGGGTTCTGGAAAGCTGAGCAGCCTGTTGCACTGAAGGAAAGAGGAAGCTCCATTGCCCAAAAAGGTCCTTCTGTGTCTCTGTGCATGTCGCAATGTCTCAAGCTGCACAGGAGAACATATTGGCTCAGGTTTGGGTTCAGAGAACAGGAGGAGCAACTCAGCCTGAATGAATTAGCTCGTCTGTCCGCGTGTGCCAGGGCTGTGTATTGATAAACGTCGTATTTCCTGGGCAACAAGCAGTCTGTTTTGGCAACAACTGCTTCCGAGTTTGCAGCCAGCGACTGACAGCAGGAACAGTGTGTCGGTGTGGCCCTGGTGTCAGCTCAGGGGCAAGAGGAAGAGCTCAGCATGGTGGTTTCTAGGGGGTAAGACAACACAGACTGTGAACTCCACTCTCCCAGGCCATTCAGCTACTGCCCGGGGACTTTATGGCTGCTCTCGGAGTCGTCGGAGGCTGCAGGGCACTTGCTGGGAGAGCTGGCACAGGGACTCATGGATGTGGCTTTGTGGTGCGAAACTTCAGAAGCTCTTGAGCTTCAGAGCGGTCACCGCGTTAAAGAGAAGACAGAGTGTGTGGTTAAGGCACTAGGCGAGGACCGCGGCCCGGGGATTGGCCACAGAAGCTCTTGTGTAACCGTAGGCAAGTCACTGCTCCGTATCCAGATTCCCATCTGTGAAAGGAGCGAGTTGGCGAGGCTCGTTCCGTTGGCTGCGTCTGACTGCACCGTGAGCTCTTACGGCAGAGGCGCTTCCTACGTGTCGGCACCATGAGGTCCCGGGCAGCGCTACGGCCTGTGCGGGGCAGGTAGCACTCACCTTCCCCTGCCTTTGCCCTTGCAATGATGAGAGGTCAGGAGCCTGGAGGAGCTCTGCGGTGCCGTGCTGGCTTCCTGGGGAGGATACCCTGTCTCTGCAGCTTCGCTGCTTGAATTTGGGGTTTTTAGGGCCTCTTTTCTCCAGGTGAGCACCCCTGGGATCCCCTTTGGGCATTTCTCTGCAAACATGTGCATGCCCTGGAGATTTCTCTAAGAGAAGCAGTTCAGCACTCAGGTGCTGCACCGGTGCTTCAGAGCACTCCTCCAGTTGAAACACTTGGTAAATCCATTTTCACATCTCCACAACTGTGGGAATAATTTTTAATTGGAAAATCTGGTTCAGTCCCTTCCTAATTTTCGGGAAAGACTGAGGGAGGGATTACGACCAACCCTAATTTTGCAAATGAAACAAGGAAGCAAAGCCAGTATAATAAAACCACAGGGTAATGTGTCATCTTGTGCCCTTTCTTCATTCACCAGGCAGATACAATTTAGTTGTAATGATGTGTGAACTGTTCTCCAAGTAAATTTTCTGGAATATGCTTTGCCAAAGGAAAGAAATCTCAGTAATACCAGATCTCATGATATCTCTGCTGTTTGGGGCATGCAAATTATGGGCGAGTTTCTAATGTGTTAGGTTCCCACAAGCCTAAACTGAATTCTTAAGGAGAAGCCAGTGGGAAAGACGTTTCCCAAGACAGAAGTACTTTTTTTTTCTTTTTTTGCCTTATGAAGAGTTTCTTTTTTAAAAAAATGAGTGTCAGTGTTAGCTAACAATCTTCTTCAGAACAAAAAACATGGTGTTTCCCGTTGCCACAAGGACATGGTACCTAGGTCAGGACTGGTGGATCCCTCCTGTAGGATATAGAGCTTTTTTCATATCTACTTACTTGAACACATGACCGGGCTTCTTGGTCCCGAGCAGCTTGTCTGTGAGCACTGGCAGTGCTGCGGGTGGTTCCTCACAGGAGTTTTGATGGCAAGAGAGAAATCTGTCCCTGGAATCGCACCTCCTGGAGGAGGAAAACTCCTCTGGCTCATCCTGCGCTCTTGTGTATACAGCATTCCCAGCACACTGCTTTCCAAACTGATGTCCCCTGATCTGGCTGGTGTCTGTGCTGCTCTTTCTCTTTTGGTTTCCACATGCTGCCATCTCAGTGCAGTCCATGAACCAGGCCCGAGGCATTTGCTCAAGACTTTTTTTCCAGGCAAACACTGCTTTTGATGCTGCATCTGTGTTAGGTGTTTGCAGAGAGGTGGAAAGGGAAAGGTGGGATTTTCCCCAACGGCTTCATGCACAATGAGGCATCCCTTTCCTAGCTGCGTTATCTTTGACAGCAGAGACAGCTAGAGCTCTTCTCTGGAGGGAAAAGGCAGTGGGGAAATGAGACAGGGTTTCTTTGGGGAGTTCTTTGGGACCACAGTTTGTTTTTTGTCCGTTTCTCCAAAGCGAGGGACGTGGGAAGAGTCCCTCAGCTCTCCTGCAGCCTGGTAGGAGGAGGCGCATGGGGAGAGCCTGGCCCCAGCCGGGAGCCCAGCCCCACTTTGCTCTGCTCGTCTCTTGCCCATGCACATCGCTGCCCTGTGCGCCTGGGCTAGAAACGCAGCTTTTTGCTGTGTCCTGCTGGGACTACCCTCTCTGAGCCTTACTAGGGTTTTGCTCCCGATGAAGTTCTCGCCCTGCTGCTGTCTGTGCCGGCGCAGGGGACCCTTTGCGAGATGCCATCAAGGTGAGCAGTGCCCAATCGGATCAGCAGGCCGCAGTGATGCCGTATGGATGTGACCGGCTACTCTGTCTCCTTCCTGCTGCCGGCCCTGCTCTGTGCCAGTCGCCTCTGCCGGGTATCCTTGGATTTTCTGTGTCAGGGCCATCCACCAGAACACCAGGAGCCTTAAGTGAAATAAAACAGTTTGTGCTCTTGTGGAACAGACTGACTAACGAGTACTTGGGGCCAAGAGGGAAGAGAACGAACAGTTAAATTCTGTATATTATATCTGTGCTTTCCTGTTCCTGCTGATACCCTTTACAGGCAAAAACACAGATAAGTGATAATGTGTGTGCATCACTTCTAGTATCTTTAATTACAGTCCACAGAAGATTTTTAGAAAGTCCGATGACACAATAATGGTGATAAACTCCCTAAACTTTCCAAGGGCTTCACTGAGCAGTTCTAATGATCACAAATCCATTGGGTAAGCTTATGTTTTTGTTTAATGGCTGCCAGCTGGTTAAGGTATTATATAGTATTATTGGTAAAAGATATTCTATGCTCTTTTTAAGTTACTATCACTACCCATGATTCTGGCCTCTAAATATTTGAGATTTTCTTTAAAACTGATGCCAGTAGAAGTGAAATCAAAAGTAAAATGAATCTTTAGCTACTGTCCACTATCTTACTTAAAATTATTTACCAGGAGCAATGACATTTGCACTTCATTATATGAGAATGGACTTTTCTGATCAAAGGATTGTGAAGCAAATTGACAGGGCAATTCAAGGACAAGCACAGTTTGGAGTCTCTTAAGTATTGTCTGTCATCTTTCCTTCTTCAGTCAAGCTGTATTAATCTGTCTGAAAGCCTCGATCCCCAAGTGACCACGCAGCACTCAGAAAACTGTGGCAATGACCTGAAGGAGAGTGTGTTACTCTTGTTGTTTTGTAGAAGAGCTGAAGCTAAGGGTTTTGTTGTTGTTGTTTTTTGCCTAACCAAGAACTTTTGTCAAAGCAGCAGCTGAAGTGCCAGGGATCCTGCCTGTGACCCTCACCCTGGCCGTGCCCCACTCTGCCTGGGACTGTGTTTGTCCAGGAGACCCATCGCCCCCTTTGCAGGCGCATGGCTCGTCGGGCAGGGATGAGGCAGGTACTCAACGTGGCCGTAGGGATCCCTGAAGTCATTTCAGTGACTTCTGTAGACCAAGGCTGAATTTGATCCTGAATCTTTATGTTTGCAAATTAATTTTGGTGCAATCTACTTTTAATTATGCCTAACCTATTTATACCAGATTTATTATCACAAGGGAGGAATGCTACTGTATCCAAAACAAACACAGGGAGTGTGGCTATCCCCTTAGATAAATGTTACATTAATGCTGTTTGGGAGGTGTGGTAGCAGTATATATTTTTAAAATCATCAATATTATAAGGTGTATTAGATTAGAAGGGTTGGTGAATGGAGTCTCTTGCCATAGCAAGCAATTTCACCTGATAGTGTCTTCCACTCAGGAGCCGTTTTGAAATCAGTTCAGTACTTTTGCCTCTTCTTTTTATATCAGAAATATGGGCCTGAATCCCATGCCTCCTTTTCCTATTTTTAAGCCTAAATTTCTTCAAACCCAATTTATGTTCATTTATTCTTCTCTCTGAGCTGCTCAGTATTTTGCTTTCCCTGCCATCTTGTTGCCCAGGGCAAATACTATGGAGACCTGAAAGAACACAAATCTGTGTGAATTCTTAAGTTATGTTAAATTTTGTCCCTTTAATCCTAATAACAATACAGATGTTGTGAGTAGCCCTCCAAAATGACCCTTACTACCAACACAGTGTTGCAGTGAGAAATGGAGCCTGCTCTCCAAACGAGTGTCCTACCAACAGTATTGTAGTGAGAAATCTCCAAAGGAGATTTGGAAAGTCTCCACATGACCTCCCTGCCTGTTAACTTAGGTGGGACGCACGTGGCACAGCTCCTCACCTTACCACGCACCTCCTCCTCCCTGGCTTATTTGCTCCCTCTGCCTCCCGCCGGCTCGGTCCATCCTGTCCTGCCGTCCCTTCTGTAGCCTTTCCAAGGTCGGCAGTACCAAGTCCGCTCCAATATTTTCAGTGTCTGAGGACAGTATGTGTATGCACTGAGTACGTCAGGTTTCAAAATCCTTTTATTTTCTGTGGTACCTTTTAATGCATTTCACTTGAGGAAGAATTTGTTGAAAGGGTGGAATAGGGCTAGAGGAGATAAATTCGGGCCTCTGGCATGCTGGAGCCTGGTGGGCACATGCTCTCTCTGCATTTTTGGGAGCCTGTGTCAGGGATTTGCAGTGCCGTCATATCAGAGGCTGGTACTGGCTGCACAGCACCACCGGCATTCGCTTTTCTCCTCCTCCTGGCAAGAAATTTTCTGGGAAACCATTTGTATTATTTAACTAATGATGACTAATACTTGAGAGTCGATGTCTGTGCAGTGTGGGATTATGCCTGTCTGAGGTCTCAGCATTTACCCTCTCTTTTCTGAGCCTAAGAACATGCTTTTTATCTTCCCTAAAAAGATAAAAAGTAGAAGTATTTCACAGGAATCCTTTTCATCCCCCTTTTTGGGGAGTGACTCGTCCTGAAAATAAATTCTCTACAGATGCCTGTCTGCTGGCAGCCAAGGCAGAGCTGGTGCCTGGGGGCTGGACGGCCGGGGAGCAAGTGGAGAGCCCTGCAGAGCATCTGGCTCTTCTGCAGCCCGCAGTCCGTGCACTTGCAGGGACCGTGTCCCAGCGAGGGCAGAGCACAAGGAGCAAGTGACGCAGGTGGTGCTGGCCCCAAGCCATGCCGTGCATGTCATCTTCTAGGCCCCATGTTATAACTGCTTATTCCTCTGCTCTGGAAGGCCCAGACCTGAGTGTCCTACTAAATATTCACAAAACCTCTAGGTTTGTCGGGTCTCTGCTTAGTTTTTTCTCTCTCTTTTTTTTTTTCAAACTGATTTTACCCAGCTGGGCTCTCACTCTTTTCTCCCCATTGCATTTCAGGACAGCGCCTGCTTCCTTCCTAAAGAAGCGATTAGCTCGCAGGCTCTGAACCAAAATGTTAGCTCAGCTTTAACAGATGGATGGATATGGGTATCATGTGGCAAGTTAATGAATAATATCTATCACCTAATTTCCTGAAAGTTGGCATGTAATGAGGCTGGTGCCATGATTATTACCTCTGTAAATCATGACTTTAAGATGATGACAATCCCTCCTGCCCCAAGGATACGGGACAGCCAGACAATGATGTACATTTAATTGCTGCGTGCGAGAGGCAATGTGTTAGGGAGCGTGCCATTGCCTCTGAGTTATCTTCTGCAGCACAGACATTAGAGGAGATTAGCACAGATCGGAGGGGAGGGAGGGCCCTGCCGTGCTACTAGGTGTTTGTTTGTGTGTTTATTTATCTATGTGAGCCAGCCTGTGGTAGTGGTGCGAAATGGTGATGTATGGGAGGTAGGTTTGACTCCCCCGAGAGCAGAGGACAGGCCTGGAAAGGGGCTCGTTGAGGATCACTTAGAGATGTCTCCTTTGTTTCACTGATGAGTGTTTTTGGTGGATTTTTCCTGGAACAGAAGACTCTCATCTACCAAATAGTGGCCTCAGCCTGGAGTGTTGGAGCTGTCGAATCTCTGCCAAAACCTCCTCTCCCTGCAGGAAGTCTCTGTCCTGTTTTTGTTCCTCCCCCAAACCAAGGCTGGCCATGAAGCTGAGTCTTCTCCCGCATAGCTGGCAGTCAGCTCTCTTACACTTGGGCTTTCTCGCAAAGGGTGGCATCTGTGTTTGTGAATGCCTCCAAGAATGTCTCATACTCTAGCAGTTAATTAATCAATTAATTTCATAACTACTCCTACTGAAATCTCTACTCTGCTGGGCTCTTAAGGTTTCTTTCATAGTTGACATGGATGTGACTAAATTGTGAACAAATGGCATGTTGCAGCAGACCCTTGGAAAGCAGCTACTGCCAATCTGCCTTTACTGTAATCCTGTTTTTTTTCCCTGTGGGCTCCTTTCTTGGGAACTTCAACATGTCTGTTGAATTTTTCTTCTCCTGTTTTATTCTTCAGGGGTCTCTCATGTATGTTGGCTACAAAACCATCCAGAAAACCTGGCTGGATCATGGATAGGGAGCACTAAGGGTCATGCGGCTGCTCAAGTCCTCTCTCCGACGTGAGCACTGCCCAGCTGCTCTGAGCTCTGTGCTCCACAATGGCTAAACTAGCCCTAACGGTGGCCCTGGCAGCTTTGGATCAGTTTAAGGATCCACCTAGCCTGGTATCTAGCAGCGCCCATTAGCCTGGGTTGCCTGTGGAATTAAACCTGTGGAAAACATACAGCAATATGTTTGCACGGCTGTGGCCTGTGCTGCTGGAAGAGGAGATCCGAGATCCTGGTATCTGTGAGGGCTCGGGTTTTGCTTGTTCTCCTGGCCAGGGTGCAGAAGGCCTGCAGGAGCGCAAGGCTGGGAGGACACAGTTGCAACGCTTCAAGAAGACACTTTCCCACCAATGTGTGCAGCTACCATGCAGAAGGAGAACGTCTCCGGGCATTTCTCTGTTCCTCTGGGTTGTTTGCAAACTAAAGATAGCCTGTTGTTTTTCTTTGATTTCCTTTCCCAAAGTAAGCAAATACAAAGTAAGTCTGTAAAAGATCTGCAACCTCAGAAGATGTTCCTTAACCTGCTGGAAAGATGCTATCTGCCAAGGCAGTGCTGGGGCTGCTAATTGATTTCACAAGGAAACCTCAACTTCTTCTGTGTAATTCTCTACAGTGAATTGGCTGTTGTTCGTCTGAGCCTGTGTTTAGCCTTTTTGTCACTAAAGACATTGTAATGCTTATGGAATTAGTGGTTACATAAGCTGGCTGTCTCTGAGTAGGCTATGCTGTGGTGTAATGCTCATTTAGGGTAAGGTAAGAGCATGCACGAAAGCACAGGACGTGGAAAAAATATAGATTTGTTGTTGAGAGACTTATTAGAACTTAACACACTGTGCAGGAAAACCGGGATTTAGGAGTTTTCACGTATTCTCTATAGCTCTGTAGATTAGAATGGAACCGTGGGAAAGCTGCCAGGGCTTTAAGATAAATCCATGCTTTGTAAATCCTTTCATCTGACTGTCGGATTCATACAATTGAGTATTACCCAGTTTATTATTGTTAGTTGATTAAATTCCCGTTGGTCAACACAAATAGTACTGTTCAGACTGTGCGTTCAAGTGATGGAAACTGGCACTGTGGAGCAATCCCTAGAGAAAGAGAGGGGCAACCTGTCACTTAAAACAGTGTCCAGAACATGTTTGTGGAAGAAACCTGGGAAGAGAACAAATCCCCCTGTACGGACAGTGTGCCCAGCGTCTCTCCCGTGTCCACGGAGCCTGCACCGCTGGGAGGGATGTTTGGGGCATGCCAAGTGTGTGTAACTAGGATTAATGGGATGAAATTAGGCGAAGGAGAAAGTCATCGGGAAGCGTCTTCTCAAGGTGAAAGCTCTTAGGCCGCCTCATAGTTTCTCAAGTAACAGACACTTACTTGGGTCACGTTAAAATGAGGAAATGAGACAAATTTTTTTGGGGGGAGGAGATAGGCTGCATCACAGGTTTTAGGGAGGTGTGGGGAGTCTTCCTGTTTGTTTTCATGAACGACCTTACATTGGGTGCATTTTCCTTCCATATCCCTGTACAGAGTAACCTCCCTTTTCTTCATGTGTAATAACTTGTTTCCCAATGAGAAACTCCAAAAGGTACAATATGCGCCCTCTAGCAAATGAGCCCACAGGGTTATTGCAAAGGATTACGGGGCTAACCAATCCTTTTTCTTTTATGTAGCAAAGCAACATTTTGTAGAAAAAGAAAAGATTGTCTTCTGTCCGTCTTGCTAGTCCCAAGACATGGGCTGCAGTTGCTGCAGGTGGCCTTCCATGGTGGGCAGTCCGGTGGAGCCAGGGCACCACGTTGGGAAGGAAGGTGCCTCCCCACGCAGCCGTCCCCTTTACCCTGCTCTGCTGTGGTTTGTGTAGCTAGAAAGCCTGGCCCTTGTGCTGGCTAATGGGCAGGAGGGCACAGGAGCAAAGCGGGTTGCCCGCGTTCACGTGTCAAACAGCTACGGCTGAGGACCCCTCTTCAAAGCCGTCCGCATGCAGAAATGGAGCCAGTGGGGCTTTTGTGCACACAAAGTGAGCTACTGAGGCAGAGAAGTGCGTGTTAACCTGTCGTTCAGGGAGCGGTCAGCTGCCAGTCCAAAGTGCTTAAGTAAGAGGTAATAAACCTGTTAATAAATGACAGGGGAAGTTGGCTGCATTGCATGTTTTTAATATCTGAGTGTATCCTTAGGGAATCCCAATAAAGGTTTGCGCAGTCCTTTTACAAAGCCATATCAAGTATTTGCTTAGCTTACAGGATCAGAAAGTCTCTTCCAATCCCCTGATCGCTGAATCCTTGTGGGACTGATTTTATTATCCCTGACAGATGAATGCCTGGGCTCTCCTTGAGTATCCTGGACAAGGTGACTACACATTTCTCTATAGGAACTTGCTTTCCACTGATTGCAAGAGGACTTATCCTGTAAGGTGCTCCTCACCCACATTTCCCTATCGGGGATGGACGGTATCAGGGAGCACCTCTTAACAGATTAATTCATGGAAAGGACTAACTTCCTAGAGTCTTCCTGAAACTCCTGGGTAAGAATAGCAGCCTAGGTGCTAGCAAGTCACAGAGATGGCAGGGAGATTTATCTTGTAAGCGACTTACCATTTGTAACTGATTTGCCCTATTTTTATTGCAGTAGTGTCATATTATTAACTTATTTTTAATCACTTCTATTTGCTTCTGTCTCTTTGTATGAGTCCAGACGAGTATCACGTTTTAAACTGCTCCTCCATCTTTTTTTTCTGCTGCCTTTCAACATTGTGCTATTAGGAAATGCTTAGGTCTTGTCCAGCCTTTCTTTGCAGGCATTAATAATATGTTTGATTTTTTTCAGATCCTTAATTTACACCAAGAGTCATTCTACCTAAGTATCAGGAATCTCAGTTATGCTCTGTTTTGGGCTAGAGCATATTTTTGGCTGGCTTACCACCATCCCAGCTGGCCCTAACAAACTATCCAGCAGTTCAGTGCAGGCAAAACATTACACTTGACAGCGCTTTTCCTGTTTAATTTCCTTTTGCAGACTCCTCCAGCAGGGCTGCAGGTGCAGGGGGGAGGACTTCAGGTAGGAAGCGCTTTCCCAAAAGAGAATATCCCTCCACGCTCATGTAAGGAAGTAGCCAACAACCTCTGCTCCATCTGTGTAATTTGATGGTGCAAAGGGACTCTTTTGTGTCCTATTTACTGGATTTTGTTGAATTTTCTTTATGTGAAAGCTTGCAGAAATAGGATTTATGCTTCCTTTCAGCATAACACTGAAGGACTGTACAGTGAAGTAGCTGTAGATACTTTGTAGTTTTTATGTGTGCCAGTTTTTCCTGTCCATACCGAGTCCTCAGAGGTGTTCGGAGGAAACACACCTTCCTCCCACGGTCATGGAATGTGTTTATCAGAAGTGAGCTAAATTGCTAGGCAATTGGAGCACATAATGTTTAACCACAGTTTGGTGTTGGACAGTGTGAGGCTGTGTGTTCTGCTGGCACTAGGTGGTCAGGAGGATGAGAATCATCTTACACAGAACCGCAGACAGCAGGACTGCCATTGTCCCATGGTCTCTTCCCCTGCGCTTGCCCCTTCCTGCCTGGGCACTTCATGCTCTTGCACGCCACGCCACGCTCCCTTCTGCGTCCCACCTGCGCGGTATGTGAGGGCGAGCGGCCAAGCGCTTTTTGGTTTCTGTTTGTTTTTGTCCTTGCTGCCTTGCCAGCTTCGCCGTGCGCGGTGAAACGCAGCTGAACCGCAACGCGGTGCTGTGCCGCGGTGCTGTGAGCGCCCTCCGTGCCAGCCCGTCCTGGGGCGCCTCTCTGCGCTCCGTGCTGCAGGGACCCACGAGAAGGACGGGGTCACGGAGAGAGACTGGCCCCCAAACAGCCCAATGTGTGCCAGATCCATAGCTGGCATATGGTGAAGGCTGTGTAGGTGCCATCCTAGGTGATAGGAGCTGCTGGCTCTACAGCAGCAGCAGTTCAGCAGTTCTTGATGAATGGGACAGCGTGTGGGGTTTCTTCCAGCAGTGTAGACAGGCTCTGAGTCTGTAGCCATAGATATTTTTGTGTTTTCATCACAGACAGGCATGATCCTCCAGCTCCAGAAGAGCTTGGTGCGCAGGGATTTCGACATTCCCCGGTGACTGTCTTAAGCCTCAGGCTTGTCACTATTTTAGGCTTTCTCTCTCTCTCCGAGCTTTACACCAGAAGTTTCATCTTGAGCTAAAAATTGCATGAGAATGGATGTGTTTCCATTAAAAATGCTTTGTTGACACAGCAACATTTCCCTATGAAAAAATGTTGTACCTAAAAAATTCACAGTGAGCTCTCAAGCAGCAGGGCAGGAGTAGGCAGCACCATGAAACGACGTGTCTTGCTGCCCGTTTGGACAGGAGCCGCATGCTGCCAGTTACAGGCGTGACAAGAAGGTCCGTTCACATACTGCACAGCAAGGAAAAGCCTGGCCTAGCTGGATGAACGCTTTTTGACCATCCCGCTGGGCCCATGTCCCTGCGAATGTTTGCAGCACCTTGGCGCGGGTGCTTCTGAGGAACGTAGGAGAGCGGCCTGGGAGGAAGGGATGAAGAAATGGGGGGGAGCTGAGGGGAGCAAACAACCTGGCCAGGTGAGCGTGAGTGTGAAGGAGCCGCCAAGGTGCCTGCCCGGTGGTGCCCGCCCGCATTTTGTCATTTCTTAGGCTCTGCCAGGGAGAGGCAGGTGCGGGGCTGAGGTGTTGGGGAGGCGGCAGGAGGGTCGGAGAAGCGGCCGTGAGCGTGGCCAGGTCTCGCCCGGACGCCGAGGCAACGAGACAAAGCGCGGGCGGCCCCGAGCGCGCGCCTGTGTCACGGCTCCCGCTTCGCCTCGCTCTGCTCTTTAATTAGCTGCCCCGGCGGCTGGCAGCGTCGCCCCTTTCTTCGCTCCTCTCCCTCGGCCTCTCTCCTGCGCTCTCGCTGCCAGCTCCTGCGCGGGGATAAAAACATTCCTGCGCCCCCCGAGGCAGCGCAGCCCTTTCAAAGAGCAGGGGGCTCCCCCGGCCCCGGATAGACCGACTTTGATCTGGCTCCAGCCTTTTCCCAGCGAGGGCCGGGGCTCCGCTTCCAGCGCCCCATGCCGCACACAAAGGAGGGGACAGGGGAGGAGGGGAGGGCTGTTTACCCTCATCAGGAATGGTCGAGTGGCCCGACTCAATAGCGTCCATTTTTCATTAACCTAATCATTAGTTTTTCTGACTACCAATTAAATTTTCCCTCCTTGTACTGAGGAGGACATCATTTGCATCTGTGAGATATATTTTTTTAATAGGGGGCTCCCCGTACATCACAGGGTTATTTAAGGAGGAGAAATTAAAGTTTAATTTCTCTCCCGAATTGGCGGAAGAGGATTTTTGAGCTTTAATTATCCCCGCAGCCTGGATTCCTGGCCGTGGAAGGCCACGTTGCAAAGGCGGGTTTCTATTGTGCCGGGCGGGTAATTATGCAGCCCTCTCCCGGGCTCCCCGCCTTTATTGTCCAGAGGAATCTTCCCAAGCAAAGGCGGGAGCAGATTTACAATCAGAAATGCATTAGCTCTGGCCTGCGTAAGTTGCAACGTGATGTTTAAAAAGAAAGACCCATGTTCTTGCAAATAGTTAAGATTTTCTGGCTTTACCCTTTTAACTAAAATTTATCACCTTATCTGATAATCTGCTCCCCTCTCCCTCAGGTTGCTGAAGTAATTTTCCAAACTCAAGAAAGGCCAGTTGTGGGCTGCTTTTGTGCTATCAGTTTTTAAGCTGGATTCCTTTGAAGGCAGTGGAAATTTCTGCATGAAGCCTTCCAGACATTTGTATGTACGATGTTGAACATAGGCATTACAGCCATCTGAAAGCTGGCAGTGCTTCTTACCTAGAAGGTAATATTAATCTGTTGAGGAGAAAATCTTTAAGGATTCGAGCAAAACAACATAAATTTCAAAGAAAACTTAGTCATAACTATTCTATTTCACTGGACTTTGCATTAACCTGACATGTTTTGCCAAAACTTTTGAACATTTACGCTTAGAGATTTGTTACAATAAAGAAGGAACTTCAGCAAAGAGCTTGCTAAACATGATCAAACTTTTCCAACTGTAGCAAGGCCCCCAATTTTTCAAGGACCAAATCAAATCTCTGTGCATTTGTATGCATTCAGTTTTGGGGGGCAAATATTTTGGATGACTTCAGTCAGTGTGATGTGTTCTAAGAGAGAGATACCAAGTTGTATTTCCTTCTAGTTAAATACTCACTGCGGGACCTCATTTTTGCTGCCGGACATAATGGGAATAATGCAGAAGGAAGGCCAGGAAGCAGGTTTGGTGGTCTGATTGCACTGATTTCCGTGGATTTGCATGAGGTAGCTGACAGGGCAATTGGGCGTGCAAATGTTCAGAGCAACCTGCTCAGCGTAGCTTTCTGGCTGTAGCAGGGTGACAAAGGACTTTGAACTCTGCTCTCTTTTATTGCTGTTTTGGTTTCGGTGGAACTCAAGAGTTTAGGGGCTTCTGGCTATTACTTTTTATGTTATTTTGGGGAAGGGTAATATCTTACTATGGGAGTTTCTGGACTTCTAAAATAGTTCCAAGTCATCATCCTGGACTTCATTCACCACAGACTCCATTTTCAGATTAGCACCTTTTTACTTTTCTTAGGCTTCTTGACGTGGACAGGACTGTCTCCTTGGCCCTCTCCAAAGCCCTCCTTTGTCACAGCGCCTATGAACCTTGACAGCAATTTGGCTCTTAGTGCTGCTGAGGCCTATTTCCTAACTGAGACGGTTTCCTGGCGCTTCCCAACCTGTGTATATTCATCGCGTCCTTCTTTTTTAAGCTCTTTTGGCTAGAGTTTGTTGCTGTGTTCATACTGAGCCTAATGCTGTGTTGGCTTTCTGTGATTTAAGACTACTAATTTCTGTGAAAAAGCTGACAACAATAACTCAAAGATGAGAACTCTCCCTTTTGGGGGGTGCTGATTCTGAAATCACTGACGGAGTTCGAAACAACCAACTCTTTCTGGCTCTTGTCTTTTCCAGTAAGGGCTTGCTAGCTCTCCTTGCATATATATTTTTTTTTTATTTTGTGAGCCACTGTGCAATTAGGTGGATATTTCAGCAGAAGAGAAACCAAACTGTCTGGATGGTTTCAGATTACTGAATTTAATATGCCAGTCAAAGACTGTTTTGTCTTTAAATAATTGCAGTGCTTGCTTTCTAAATGTAAGTGAATTAGCAACAGATTTTATCATGTGTAGTATGTACCGGAATAGTCATGGAAAACAGAACTGAAAGGCTCTGGAGGTCACCTAGCTCATCCCTTTGCCCCAAGGCAGACTCAACTCTACTGAAACTACTCCTGACAAATGTTTGTCTAACCTGCTCTTAAAAACCTTCATCAATGGCAATTCCCACAACCTCCCAAGGCAATCTCTCCAGCACTTCACTGTCCTTGCTATATTAGCCTGCTTTTCCCAAGTGGACATGGAGAACAATTAATTCGCTTTATCTTTTCAACAGTCATTTTCATTTACATATCTGCATCCGTTACTATGTCTATCCTCAGTCTTTTTCGGCAGACTACACAATCTGGATCACTTCAGGCTCTCTTGATAGATTATGCTTTCCACACTCTGATCCTCCTTATTTCTCTCCTCTGAATTCTTTCCAACTAGTCCACGTGAGTCTTCAAGCATGATGCCTAAAACTGGACACAGATCCCTATTTGAGATCTTTAATACTGCTGATGAAGGAGGATTTTTTTTTGCCTGTTTACATACATAACTCTTGCTTCTGCATCGTAGCTTGAACCCCACACTGCTTTTGCCATAGCATGGCATTGATTCACGACCAGTTTACAAAATTTGGTAGTGCTCCAGATCCTTTTCCACAGAACTGCAGTGTGTGAGGATCCTGGGATGCTGCTGCAAAATGTTAGATCCCCTCCAGGGTGGCTTTGAGTAGAGCGCATTGGCTGTGTGACTGGCTCTGCCTTTAGCTTTTGGCAGCAGTAGCCAAAGTCAGGGAAGAAGGGTTGGGATTTGGAGGTGAAGGAGGAATTAAGGGGATTGATATAGGTGAAAATGAGTTTATAGTCATATAAATGAATCTGTCCCTTGGTTTCAGGGATATCTCCCTTTGTAAATATGCTCTTAGCAATTTCAAGGGGCTGTTACAAGCACTTGGATGTTCCCAAAAGGAGGGCGCAGAGCAAAGCAAGCCACTCTTTCCAAAGCATTCACACCGTCCCAAACACTCTGAGATGTTTGCAGCCAGTAGGAAGCCCCTAATCGGCTTCGGGGCTTTTTTTAACTGGGTCATGTGACCATGTTACCAAGATTAAAGCAGCACGAGGAAGGAAAAGAGGCTTAAACAGCCGAGGGTGCCTGGCAGGTCATTTTAACCTTTTCGTAATCATTAAAGCTGCAGAATCCCATTAGCTGTGAGGAACTTGCCGTTCTGCTCCCTGACCGAGCACTGTTGACACAACTTTCCATTCACCTCTGTCTTCCCCAGAGGAAGGATCGGCACAGCTGGCTCTCGAATCTGACCCTCAAGGGAAGGATCTGGACAGTCCTTGCTGTGCAACAGTGACGTTCATCACACCGCTGAGGAGCAACACATGGCTCTGTCATCAAAGGCAGGGGATCTAGCTCTCTGTGTCTAAAATTAGGCACTCATGGAAGGTCCTGTTTAGGCCATGCAGTGGTAGCTCAGCACTTGCCCATCTGTAGCAATACCAGAGAGGTACAGGATAAGGAAGATAGTGATGATTACCTAATTCACCGCTTTGGCATCCTTCAGTGGGCTTTTCTCTGCTGGACCTGGCGGTGACGGGAGAGCCTGCACCACTGCAGTGTCACTCAGATATGGGCAGCAAAGCTTGCTCCGTGCAGGTGCCTCAGCTGAGGCGTGAGATAGGCAAAAAGCCTCTGTGTTTGCTGGTGTTGCTCGTCTTTTCCTCACCTCAGGTTTTCACTTGCAGGTTTTTGTTAGTACAGCGTCACATACAGTAGTCAGTTTGATCTTCCTCTACCCTTCCAGGTGCAGCATCTTTTGTAGTCTCTGTTCTTATTAGCTAGTAAGCAACCACGAAGAAATGCTGGTCCCACACTGTGTCTCAAAGGGAGCATCACTCAGAGCTCTACCTGCAATTTGAACATTGTCCTACTTTCTCTATAATTGTCCTTTATTGTTTGGGTAGTCCCTTGGCAGGCAAATCCTTGTGGTTAGACAGAAAATAGCTTCTTAAAGAGGCAAAGCAAAACCTGAAATCTACCCAGTGTCACTACATCGTAATAGGTGGTGTGCATGCTAGAGTACCTGAAATTTGACCAGTGAGTTGTCCCACTCCTGAAAAGCACCAGATTTTTGTATGAGCTCTGGTGGAAGAGCCCTGCGTTTGATGTAATTCAGCTTTCCTCTGTCACATGCACAGCAATCAAGGCTCCCCGGTTGTGCATACCTTGGACATTAATATTTCTATCACTGTGTTTGGTTATTAGGTTCTCATTGCATTATATCCACTCATATTTGAAAGCTCAGTCTGAGAATAGAAGGAAAGATTTCCCCTGGAAAAGTGGATAAACAGTGATGACCCTACTACTCAGCTACTCAGGGTTGAGCTGGTTTGGCCTGTAGGCAATAGGAATGGAAGTCACGTGGCGGTGGGTGCAGTGGGATCCTTCAGTGGCACTGAGTCCTCATGGTTTTCTCTTACTAACAGACACCACAAGAGTGGGCAGTGTTTTACCAATGTATCTGCTCTTTTCCCCTGCTCTACATCACATTCTCTTTGCTAGTTGTGTTCCCTCCTTCCCGTCAAGCAGGACTTCGGGGTTAGGTGGGTGAGATGACCTGGGACACAAGCAGTCTCACGTGGTTTGTGCTTTGCTAGACAGTGATAGAACCATGGCCCTCATGAAGATTACAGCTGTGATGTAAAGGTCACCCAAGCCAAAATGAGATGTGGACAACCGCTTTTCAGATGAGATGGGACATCTCATCTCTCTCCTGGCTGCACTGTAATACCCAGGCATGCACATGCACACACTCTTCCTTTCCTATCAGCTGCTTCCTAATGGGATCCTGATAAGATATCAGGAGCTGTTGAGCTTGTCTTGTTGACAGTCATAGAGGGCAGATGTTCTACTGTGCTTGAAGATGATGTCATTGCTGGAAGCCACAGTGGTGAAGAGCAAAAGCCGAAGTCAGGAGAGACCTTATCAAGCATTTACAGACTGACTTGAGACTGCTAAGCCTTTAGACAGGTCTAATGAACTGGAACTGGGTTGGGAATGTGCAGCCTCGAAAAACTTCAGAGCTAGTAGTTAAGAAACTCGCTTGGAAATGTTAATTAAATAGCTCCAGTGGCATACATCCCATCCTGCTGCAGCAGTGTTTTACAGCAACACAGCTTTGTTGTCAGTACATAACCACTGGCTTGTGATATTTAAAATAATGTTTGTTGGTCTGAGGCTCAACTTTTGTGGTATTTGTGATTAGATTGTTAGTACAGATAAGTCACTTCTCAATTACTTTAAACTGTGTTTTTATATCTCTTCTATATCTGATCCATCACCTCCACCTTAAAAATACCTGACTGGACCCTACAAGGCTTATTCAGACAAATATTTCATTATGGGTGGCTCTGGACGTTACCAAGGGGTCTTTTATTTATTTAATGTGGCCATAGCAGTGTCCATTCAAGGAGAATCTACTGTAGCATCTCAGATATGAAAATACTTATGAATTGAACTGGCTTTTATTTCTGTAAGGGCAGCTCTACCACCTTTTAACAGTGTCTGACAGGCTGTGCAGGGCTGTAGTGCCCTGCTCATGGCTAATCTGGTGGTAGAGTGAATTGGTACAGTTTGCTCTCAGACTGTCTTTTAAAGCTGATAGAGGTGGAAGCCCCTGGTCTACCACACACCTTCTCCCTGGGTATTCTTTTATCCGTCAGCCTCACTCTCCCCAGTAAGGTTGCAAATTGCTGCTGCTGCTGGAAAGGTGTGGGGACTGGAGAGAGCAAAGCGTGGTGGTGCAGGTGTGAGAGAAGAGGGTTAAGGTCAGTGAGCTGCTTCACCCCACTGCCAGTATATGTCATTTGGCTCTAGCATGTGTTTTGTCTATAAACCTGCCCTCTCAGCCACTCTCACGCTTTCTCAGCTGAATTTAGGGTATTTTCTGTGGGAACTAGCTCAGAGCAGCATGGATGTCCCTTCTGCTGAGGCTGGGAGGTAGCCCCTGTTTTAGGGGGCACAAGGGCTGAATCGTTCAGACCCTGGAGCATCCTCAGGATGCCAGAAGGAGAGATCCTCCCTGAGTGTGTCCTGGAGAAGCTCAGCACGCCAGCACAAGGAAATCAACTGCAGGGAGCCCTGAGAGACCCTCCGTGGAGGGTAGCACCCGCCAAACCGAGAAACTCAGCAGAGGTTCTGCCCTGTGTCTGCCCACGTTTGAGCTAGGCCAGCCAGCGTACCAACCGCTGAGCTAGCCCTGCTGTGGAGACTGGTCTGGCACACCAGTGTGAGACAGTGCAGCAGGAATGGAGTTGGCCAGAAAAAGCAGAAATAAAGGGGGTTTAGTGGGAAAAAGCAAGGGTTGTGGGGTTGTCCAACTCTCTGAAAGTTTTCCTGTAATGAAAATATATATGAAAAGATGTGAGTTTCATCTGCTTCCCTGCTACGATGGAAGAATCACACCGCTTCAATAAATCAACTTCTTCACAAGACATAACTGCTGGCCCATTTTTCAGCCTGCTTGTGTATGTCAAGAAGCAAAACCAGAAGAGCAATAAGAATCTGAAATATTGTGTTGAAGAGTAGAGGAGCGATAACAAAACTGTCGATAAAACATGAAATGTTTTACTGAGTGGAGGTAAAGGTCTTTTTATGAGACCATCATTGATGGAAAGGGAGGAAGCAAAAATGTCAGCATCCCATCAAGTGAAGGAAAGTAAGACAGAGCCACAAGGTGTTAATTGTGGCAGGATGTAACTTCTTCCTGCATCTTCACCTCTGCCTGCTCATCTCTGTGCTAATGCTGGGTTGTTTCCCATCATGAACTTCCGCACTAGGTTCAGGGGCTGTTTCCTCATGACCAAATCATTTGGGAGTGAGCAGGCTCCTGACGGCTTCCTCTTTGCGTGGACAGCTGCATTAACCTTTTCTTGTGTCTCTGCTGTGAATTGCTCTGCGTAAAAGGATCATGATTTTACTTAGAACTATTGAAGGGCTGAAGTAAGGAAGACCTCATTAGGAAAAGGTTATAAATGTTGCCTGATCTTGGCCATGTTGCTGCAACACCTACTGCTGCTCTGTGTGCTCTTGGTTTTGAGAAATTGCACACAAGGACATTTTGTTACTGACAAAATAAACGTATAATTCATCTTATTTACCCATCAGAGAGGTCCCTCTGAAGTCTCAGGGGAGGATCAGAAAGGTTCCAGTGTCTCCGAGTGTCTTTTAAAGTGACATTGTTCAGTGCTCCATGGGCTGGGAGATTGTTTAGATTGTTAAAACAGTATCTAATTTATGTTTTTAAAAAGCACCAAGAGCCAGGCACTTCCCTGCTCCCTCAAAGGCCATTTAGCTAAAACAAGGTAGAGTGATTTGTCTTGCCTCAATTTAGCTGTAATGAGTATTAAGTGGTTTATCTATGCGGCGAAAAGTTACTCAGCTAGATTACATCACAGTTGAATTACACTCGATTCCAGATGGAGTATATTTTTTAAGACAGTAAATCTTCAGGAGGATGGGTAATAACAGTAATGCTCCTTCACGGGTTGGAATGCAGCTCTTTTACCTCTCACGGAGATTATGTTAGTAACTATGTCCAATTAGTTTTTCAAAGGCTTTATAAAGAAACGAGGCTTCAGATTTTACAGCTCTGCAAACAATTTAGCTTGAAGCATTTAAATTGTACAAGTGAGCGATGGCTGATTGCAGTCAGTGCTTGGGTTTTCACTGGTCGTGTTGTTACCCTGAGCCCTTGCCTTGTCCAGCTGGCTCCCCCTTTGCCTCATCATTGGACATCCATGCGGAGGCGGCGTGGGGGCTCCTCAACCCCCTGAGCACGTGCCCGCCACAGGACAGGTGCTCAGGGCCTCCCTGCTTCATCCCAGCCAAGCACAAGCATTTTCTTGCACTTTAACCACAAATGGAAGCAGCTCTGTGGATGGAGATGGTTGGGTGGTGGTAGCTGCTTGGAAAGAATTTGTGTTGCTGAAAGATGCTCTAAGTGTGATGACGGGCTAGCACCGAGTTAGATGTGTGTAACGGGAAGGGTGGGAGGTGCAACTTTTCGAAGGGGAATTCCTTCCATCTGGTGCCATCTGGCCCTCCAAGGCAAACGCTGCTCATGCAGTGGCTACCTGAGGCTCCTAGGAAGGAGAAGGAAGGTGAAGGTGAAGGAACAGCCCCAAGAGCATGTCAGCCTGAGGGCCATCTTGGCAGAGCTGACTCCTGCCTGGTCAAATAGCTGCTGAAAAGCTCATCCCTCTGTGTCCTTAACCACTCTCCTTGTCTGCTTCCGTGATACTGTCCTCTTCATCATGCTGCACTTCCACCGAGCCCATTGACTCAGCTGTCTGCCAGAGAGAATAGGCATGAGAGCTGCGGTGATACCTATGCGTGGGCACATGGATTTGGAGTCTGGGCCGCATTGCTGCATTAGCCCAGGACATGGTGCTGCTGTGCCCTAATGCTCAGGATCTGGAGAGGCTCTCACATCACAGAGAAGAATGTGGTTTGGACTGAAGGTTAAGCATTTCTTCTGACTGAAGGCAGACTCTGATAAGGTGATGGAGATCATTTGTTTAATTTCTAATGAATGCAATGAGGGGGTCTGAGCCATCCACATTCCTGCTGAACACCATCTCCTGGGTGGGTCACCCGGGCACTTCTGCCAGTCACGGCTTTGGGGGAGGTAGGGGAGGAGGGAAAATCACTGATAAGAAGAAGGTCAGAGGCAGAAAAATGTTGGGAATGTGTTTCTTGATCTAATGTGGGGGAGCCAGAGCCCAGGGCTTTGCTGCTCAGTCCTGGAGTGTTACTGCATGCTGTCAGAGAGTTATGGGATCTTTTAAACCTGAGATCAAGATGCAAACTGCTCCTCTGACACCTACCTCCATGCAGGCAGCTCCAGAAGATGGTGATGATTCGTCTCTGAGGGCGTAGTCAGCATGCTGAGGACTCTGACAGCTTTGAATGGTGTTTCTCAGGCTGTGCCAGAGACGGAGCACTTTCAGCTGACAAAATTTGCTTGCTTTCTTTTATATATTGCTAGGGGTGTTTTCTGGCTGAGGTCAGATTTGGGGTGTGATTTGGGGCTGAATGGTAGTGTTTAAAGGACTCCATCAAATCTCAGTTGGAGTAGTCCATGGTGGTCCTGGCTCCAGGGATTGCCCTCATACTCTTTCCTTTACATGGGGCATAAAAACAAAGCGAGGAAATAATTTTCTCACCATTTCTTTCCATCTTGGGGTGGCCAGGCTCTCTATTCTCACAGTCATGAAGTTACTCCTCACAACATTCAGGATCTGGAGACAACTGTGGTAGTTCCTAAACTGACGGAGGGCTCCTCATGCAGTTGAGAGCTTGGAGCTCCGTGTGGAGCAGAGGTCCTGCCACTGGGAAAACAGGCAAAACATCCGTTTAGCTTTATCTCGTGTTTCTTACGTTTGTTCTTGTGAGTGTGGCTGTCTGTGTAATTACTGCATGCACAGACTATCTTCAGTCCAGCTGCCTATCTCTGATTTCCAGGGAGGCGTGGATAAAACCTGGCCTTTGATGGCTATTTGAATACTTCATTGAAGCTGCTCTGAATGCTCTGAAACTTTGAGATAAAACCCAGGAACTGGTCTGAAATCAAGTCTGAATCACTTGATGCATTGTTTAGAGGCTCTTCTCTCCATGCTGCCTTGGGAACATGCAGTTTCCCTGGGCAGCTCCCAGGCACGTGAGGGACACCTTATGGAGCCAGCTCTGCAGGTAGAGACACTTTCCCTAGCAGAGCAGTGGAAAAGATGGAGTTGCTGGATGCCCTCAAACTAATTTGGAGGCTCTTCTGGGAGCTATATTTAGCCAAACTGAATTTAGGGGTAAGTCAATAAATGCAGTGGCCTGGGATACAGAAGAAGTCAGACTAATGATCCATGGTCCTCTTGTCTTTGCCTTTAAGACTCTCAAATTCCTCTATTACCGTGATGGAGGAGAGATTCATTACTAATTCAGCAAGTTGTTTAAGCTGACGCTGAAATCTTGCTGACCTAAGCATAGATCTTGTGTAGCGTTTTACTCTACACATTTTTATATGCATGACTAGATCCATGACGTTGTTGGTATGAGGCGTTAGCCAGGAAGATGCCACGGACTGATCATATTAACCTACTGCTTTTGCCTTCTTTTCCTCTGATCCTCAGGCTCCTCCTGTGTTTGAGTTGTTGGACGGATAGAGTTTGTGATCTCTGCAGCTGGAGGTGATATTGTTGTGAACCGTATGACAACTTAAACTGTTCACTGAACTTACATAGTTTCCTACAGCGTCTTCTTATCCTTCCTTATGAGGATTTATTTGGATTTACTGGTTTCGCACAAAGCACAATCAAAACAAAAATAGCGAGCATGTTTTCCTTGAGAATGTTTGTGCTTTAGATGGGCACTTGACTCTAATCTGTCCTGCTGTTCCTTTATGTGCAATTTGGCACTTGTCTATGGTAACCCTTTTTTTTTCGGACATATTCCAGTTTTTCTCTTGAATGGTCAAAGCACTAACTTGTTAGCTGTAGCTTGCACACTAGCTCTTCTGCAAAGCTGCCCAAAGAATCTCCAAGAAGCAGAATTCAGGTTGTGCTAAGGGTGTCTGGCAGGTGCTGGTAAAGGGAATGATAAGCTGTTTAGCACAGTGCCAGCCCAAACCTTCCAAGTAATGCATATATGCATATGTGCATGTGTTTGTGTGTGTGAAAATTTAGCTAATGTTGCCTGCTAACCATAAGGAGCTGATCCTGAATGGTGCAGGGTGTCAGCAACACACACCAGCATGAACACGGTTACATAATTCTTGGTTTCTCTCTGATTCATGCTCAGCATGAAGTTCTGTGGCTGAATAATGGCTTTGCAGCCACTCAATAATAAATAAAGTGAAGTAAAATATAACTCCATTATACAGAGCGCTTTTAGCAGTGCAGAAATTGCTCAGTTTTTCATGTGCTTAAGCTGAAAAGCTTCCTCTTCTCCCCCTCCTGAAACAATTCACAGTGTCCGCTACCAAAATTACAAGTGGAAAAGACATTTTACAAACATATTGATGGATGGATGGATGGAACTATTGCAAACTGTTTAACTATGATGAAGGTGGTTAAAAGGTTTTCTCAGGTTCCTTTAATTTCTTCCTTGTGAAATTTGCAAATGTGTTGCTTCAAAGCACATTTCAAAATGAAAAACAGATGTTTTGGACAGTGATGAGCCACCCACAGAGCTCTTTGGCAAGGTATCTTCTACACCAGATCACCCTATCTGGTGCTGCTATCTTATAGTGATGGTAAACTGGCCATTAAATTTCTTCAAGTTGAATATTACTGTTTTTTATGAGGTTAGACTGTACTTTTATTTGCTGTCTGGTGTCATATATTTCCTCGAGAAGGAAAAAAACGCAGGTCTTAGCGATGGGTCTCCCTGTGTACGCTTTACTCTGTGGTCTGTCTGTATTTCATGCCCTTTTTTGTGGTGTTGGGAATTCTGACAGTGACCTGTTTGTAGAACCACAGAGAAAAAAATATTTGGGGAGTTTGTCACTTGGATTTAAAAGAAAGGGGGAAAAAGTAGTTTATCTGAACCTAAAATGACCAAGTAGGGCTGGTAGCAAGTACTGCTGCTGCTGTATCTCAGCTCCTGAGTGAAAAATCCCCTCCCTACCCTTTAAACTTGAATTTGTAGCTATTTCCCGATCTCCTCTTCCACAGAGTGGGAAAATGTATCACTATCTGACAGTACTAATCTATAAAACATGATGCTTGAACTTTTTTTTTTCTCTTTTCCTGAAGATTCATCTTCCAACTACATCAGGCAACTTGAAACAAAAGTGAAACTGCTGGAGGATGACAACAAGCTTCTCTCTCAGGTAGTTTTTATGTTTTTTGCCTAACTGATATGAATGTGGACTTTGGCTCTGTTCTCCTGTTTTCACATGGGTGTGTTTCGTGCTTGAATTCACTAGGGCTTCAGTGGGCTTTTGGGGAGGGTGAGAGCACAGTGGTCCCTCATGTCAAATGCTATTGATAGAATTAAGCTTTGCTTTCTTATACATCTCTTAAAGTAATGCATCCTCAAAATTGCATGTAGAGAAAAAATGGGTTAGGGTCCATGTCCACATGTGTTTAGGAGTGAGGCAATGATAGCAATGCACATGGATGTGCACAAAGGATGGGTGCTGCTCTTGCTGGAGGGACAAGCCAAAAAATGCTTGCTCCTGGGGGCAGGACCCGGAGGGAGGAGGATCTGTGTCCGCAGAAACAGATGTGTGGAGGAGAGTGAGCGCATGTGGTGCATGGACCCATGGGCCCATGCACAGCAACTTGGTGAGCAACTGCTCCTCCTCATGATGGTGGCACGATCCGATGCTGCCTGTGTCCTTGCTCTAGGATTTTTTCTTGCTTGCCCATTTGCATTTTTTTTTATGTCATTGAATGACAGGTCTGTAGTGAAGGGACAGCCTTGGGAGTAGTTTTGTGCAGTGCTGGCTTCTAGATTTTATTTGTGATCTTGCTTAAAACAGAACAGACCTCTTTAAAACTGGCACTTTTTGCTTGCATCTGTCCTTCAAAGGCGGCTCTGTGTGCCACTGGGCCTTTGATCGTTTGTTGTGCTTACCTATCTGTATACAGGAATGTCAAGTGGTAGGGAGGAAAACAACCGTCCTGCCTAGTATGTCCCCAGGATTCCACATAAAACATGGCACTTGCTGTAAACAGGGGCAGCTTTGCAGAAATCAATGAGACTCTGTCCGTTTAAACCATCAGAAGAGTTATCTCTTGTTCTCTGCATCTTTTTACTATTATGCTGTTCTTCCTCAATGGCATTTTGAAGTTTCTCTTTTTCTGAGCTTTGCTTCTTGCTTCAAGCACTGAGTTTCAGAATTACTTTATCACAAGTTCTTTCCATTTATAAGGAATGAGAGTAAAACAATTCCTTTTTTTTAATTATAATTTGCCAAAAGTTAATAATTGACTGTTCTTTTCATTTCACTGAGTCTGAAACTAAAATAGTGCAGTATCACTTCTTGTTTTTTTCCATTTTATTTCTAAAACATTCATTTTAAAAAACAAAATTGAAGAAGGCAATATGCTTACTGGACTTTCAAGAAAATAACCTTATTTTTAACGAGTTCCATGTTCTGACTGGACTGTGAGCCTCTTAAAAATTACCCCATGTTTTGAGTGCGCAGTTGACCTTATTAGTCATAAAAATGCACCTCATAGAAAACCAGAGTTAAACACCCTCAAAAAGGCGCTCAACCCAACAGCTACCAAGTGGCTTCAAGTATTAATCAATTTCTAATTTAATTTTAACTCTCCCTCTTTTTCTCCCAACCCATAAATTCGCTGGTGGCAGTTTAAACCTCGCGACGAATTCATTGGAAATATTGATAAACAGATGGGCTCCGCCGCGCAGGGTGGCCGGTTGCTAGGAGACACGCCGGGATTCGGGAAGCGCTCCCTGCTCCGTGTGCCCTTGGCCTGACTCGCCCGGCCGCTCGCGAGGCTGCGGAGCCACCGGTGCTCTGCTCGCTTGGGCCTGCCTTGGTGAGCTCCAAGGACCCATCCATGATCCGTAGGGGGCCCTGGCACATCACAGTCCCGAGCGTGAGGCCGTGGTGTGCGTAGGCCTCGTGCGGGCTGCAGCAACGTGTCTGAGTGAAATGCAAGTGAAAACCCCGGCCCCAGTCACTTGCTGCCCGGTGAAGGTTGGGAAGTAAAGCCTCTAGCTGGAGACTTTGCTGGCTGCAGGTGGAGGAGAGGGAACTCTTCATGATGTAGTCACTCTTTGCCACCATGAAGAGCTGCCTCAAATCACCGGCTCAGGGTTTGGGCTCCTCGGTGCCGAAGCAGCCCTGCCTGTCAGACCTTCTGCTGCGTTTCGTCGTGGGGAAGAAGGCCATGCATTTTCGTCACAGATTGTCTTCAGTCATCCCCAGCTTTCAGGCTGTGTTACTACAGAAGTTCACATCTAGGAAAGAGGGAAGTGATCCTAAAATCCTCTGTGCTCTGGAGGGGGTCAGCAACCTCCTTAGCAGCACAAGCCACTGACTCCAGGGAGACTCTGGCATTCTGTGCACTGTCCCTATGTGATGTCTTAACAGCTCTCCAAAAATACCAGGATCCAGCCTATTTTAGGTTGCACTCATGAAATCCTCAGTTCTTACTGGAGGCACTTACCTCTCCTTAGGGTAACACAAGAAAGGTTGAAGCTGCCACTCTCTGGATGCTAGGAATGCAGACTTGCATCTTTTCCAGATCTGTGATCCTACAAACTTCCTTTTTTTAATGTTTCTCTTCTAATGCTCAGTAAGAAACTCACCACTTTTCACCCCATTTCCTACCAGAGTCTACAAATTATAACAAAAGGAGAATGAAAGATGAAGTAAATCTTTATCTGAACAGACATCAATGCCTGTGTACACATTTTTCCTAGTATTTTCCTGAAAAAGTATAATCCGCTTACTGGATTCTTTTTTGCTTCATTTGACTGGAAAACTCTTACCATGTGTATCTGTGGATGAGATACTAGTCAAAAAGGATCCTGGCAAACTTTCTGTTGTTTTAAAGTTTGCAGGTAATCCTGGTGGTGCATACTCCACAAAGCCAAACTTGCTTGTCAACACCAAAGTCACATTTTAACTCATCTTGGCTTTCTCCCTGGGAGTATTGACATTGCAATAATATTTGCAGCCGAGTGTCAAGAAGTTCTATCACCACCATGCTGAGGAGTGATGAAACCTGACGTCCTGAGTAACAAACAGTGCCTATGCATTAAGGGATTAACAAATCAGTAGTGGTTATGGAAGTCTTCCTGGCTGCTTTCCAAGCGTTAAGCATAGAGCTGAAATAGCGCTTCATCCAGGGAAACCTGAGAAGGCTGGTGCTGCGAATGATATTGCAAGCTTTGTAGGAGGATTTATATTACAGTGGCCAGGGACACAAAGCCTCCTTGCTGGCTGGTGCATCCTGAGCAAGATTTGTTCCTTTATCTTCGTGTCTGGGATGTGCGACTATGCTGAGGCGTGATGAGTGCCCTTGTGTCACCTTCAGACACAAGTTAGTGCAAGGCTTCTAAATGTGTCCCTCTAAATGTGCATCCTGACATCTCCTTCTCCCTCGAGCCCCGTGAAACAAAGGCTCGCTGGGAGAAGCAAGAGCGTGCCAGCCGTGCTGGGGCTGCCAGCAGGGCGAGTGTGCCATGATTCACGCTCCTCTTTTCCTGGTGACTCATTTGAGCAGATTAATGGAGAGAGATTTTCCTTCTGGGATCAAGAGCTACCATCCCATGAGCCACACTTCAGAGAGGGATGAAATCAAATGGAGAAATGGATGTTATTTATGCGATCCGTATATGGATTTTTTGGTTTTGCTCTCTTTTCCTTTTTAGGGTCATTTCTTTCCTTTTGTGCATCCACCCTGGCATAGTCTCCACTCACCAGAATTAGCATCTTTTTTTCCAACATTAGATTTGGAGATGTTGTAAGACAAGCAGTATGTAAGAAACTGTATATTTGCTGTTGAGAAGTGAGCTCTTTTGTTTTTTCCTAATCCATCAATAATCACTGCTGTTTGCATCCTCACTTCCAAGGAGAAGCTGCTCAATTTTATACCTTCCTTTGACTCAGGTTTGCACTCTGGTGTTTTCCTGGCATGGCAGTGTTGTCTAGAAAGCCATGCTCTTGGATGACATCGCTGTGCTGGCAAAATCCCTGGTAGCAATTCTGACAAAACACAGCTTTTGTTGCCCTAGTTTATATTGTTTTAGAGAGATGCTGTAAGCAGTTGCTGCTATCAAATAATGTCCATCAGTTCATGCCTCTATGTGCTAGTAGGCTGCTGTGGCATAACCACATTGGGCAAAGACTACACAGTGCAGAGGGACCTTCACTGTCCTGGGGCTGACTGTGTCGGCCTCTCACAAGTTTAACTGGACTCAGTCCTCTTAAGAGCACCCAAGCAAGTAAGCGGGAAGCACGTGCTGAGTTTCTGAGGAGTGTCAATAACCTGAATTCTTGCACCTTCTCAATAGCCAGCTGATTTTTACATGGCAAGGTGGAAATCCTTTGTTTGCTTCCAAATTCCTTTTACAGGAGAGGTGAAATCCAAATATGTTCTAGTGTGTAGGCTTAATTGACGACTTTATTTTCTGAAGTTTTAATCGAGGTGTAAAGAACACTAACCTAACCTCTAAGGAATGCTGGGTGTTGGCTTTGGAGGGCTTTACAGACATCACTTATAGTTTTAAGTTCTCTGGGGAACAAGTACACTAAATTATACTGTGTACATTGATTTAATCCACCCCACATCATGTGGAAGAGACGATCTTTTTTTCTGTATACCACTGTGGGAAATGCACTGAGAACCTGGTTAACCTTTTATTTTGCAATGAGATAACCAGACAGGGAGATTGTCTGTATTATTGGGATATAACACCTGGGAGACTACATTTGCTTTCTCTTCCTCTGAGCTGAAAGAGTCTAAGTAAAAAGTAGACCCTTTAAGCCTCCTCACACTGCCCCTTTAACTATAAATGGACATGTAATAACATCCCTTTCTCTCAAGATTAGAGAAATCCATGTCCTTTTCTTACTAATGCATAGATTTTAGAGATTATGATAGTGACAAACTTTTAGTCATTGTTCACAATATTTTGCATTTTCTAATCTTTATGCCCAATGGCAATCAATAGACACATTTAAAAAAAGCTGAAGTTTAGAGTTTTCATAGACTCATCACCTTGTTCTCACTTCTTATATTAAAGTGCTAGCTATCATAGACTGACTGTCAAGGCTTCTTTTGATTTGAAGTCTCTGCTAAACCTCATCTATTTTTTCCCTTCAGAACAGATACACCAGAGGATTTCTGCTGCTCAGAGATGCTCAGAGCACATAGCAAACCTGAGCGTCAAAAAGTGCAGATTTGAGCAGAGCAGATGTGTCAACCAGGCAGCGAGACTCTGAGATAACAGGAAGTTTGACAATGAAATAATAATGTATCTTTCAGGGAATTTTTCAGGGCCCCTTGTGGAGAACTGAAAGATGAAGGCTTCTTCTTTAGGGAAGGGACAGCCCTTGGGAGGTATCAGGAACATTTGAGTATTTAATTAAATCACCAAATATATTTCAGAGTTACTAGCACTTCACAGCCACTTTAGCATCTGCCCACTAGGCACTTGGGATTTTGAGTATCCCTGGAAGATCTTTTCCTTAAAAAACAAAAACAAACAAACAAAAACTTGGAAACTGTACTTCTTCTTATTGGCATGCAAAGTCGGAATTAAAAGCCCTTGCAGTAAAGCTGAAGTTGTACAAATATAAGAATGATAGGAAACAATGCTTGTAGAAGGTGCTATTAGGACAGAGCTGAGGTTTTTAGGTGTGGAACTTCCACATGGATTCCTGGTGAGGTGATCTATAGATTCATAAGTCTCCTTATGCGAACATATTTTTGGCAGGTACTCAGCAGGCATTTGGTAGCATATTGTTCTAAAAATGACAAAAAAATGGACACCTGGATTTAAGAGTGCCTGATAACCTCTAGTGCTGTGATAAACAAAGATGTAAATGCAAGGAGTTTGATCTCTCCTGGAAAAAGGAGGCTGGGGAAGAATAATAATTGCACACAACAGGCTGCCTGGCTGCAAGACAGTTGCAGGGCAATTTCTTCTATTATTTTAATAATAGTCACTTTTGTGCCAAGTCAGCCATTAGCAGCTCCTGCTTGGCATTTGCCTCTCAGCTCTCAGAGTTGATATCAGGTCTTAGCTTTTGGGCCTTTGAATTGCAGCTCTGTAGTTTTGTGAGGCCATTACCGTGCCAAGCGTATTGCATGTGTACACCACGAGTGGAACAAAATTACAAACCTGTCTTATTTCCCCAAGGTCTACCTATTGTTTGAGTGTGAGGAGAATAAATATAATTGCTTTAATTTAAGGTCTAATGAGGGAAATGTAGAGGGTTTTTTTTGTAATAGAGAGTGACTTGGGCAAGAAAGGTTTCCAATGCATTGCATCTCCATTTAAATTCAAAATACCAAGGAGAACATGCCCTAAGCTGCATGTTGTTATACATCTTTTAAATGTGGAGCTGCCCATCAGCTTTAATTAAGCAAAAAGAAGACCCGCATTTGAGACCTCAGCAAAAGATTAATTTGAAGTCAGTGAGACTTTCTATAAAAATCTGTGAATTTTGGAGTATAACTGATCCTGAACCACATTTTCATGAGAACTTCTCTATTGCACTCTCCAAAATTCATGTCAGGCTTCTAACTGCATTGCATTACTTACCTGCATAAACGCGAGAAAATTTGACAGGATCCCCTCAAATGTAGCTTCCTCAGCTGTTGTAAGGGAAGCTTCGTGACGTGGCAGCATAGAAGAGCAATGTGCCTGTGAATGTGCTTTGTTTCATCCCCTTCTTTTATGAGTTAGAATGACCAGGCTGACTGATATAACCAATTAAGTTGACTTGACATTTAAATAAACAATATGATTGTATTGAATATAATATTTTTTTTTCCTTCAGATCAGAGGGACAGTTTTATAAGAACAATTCAAAGATATTGCAGACTTTCATTCAAAGTACTTCTAAATTACTTAAGACAATAGAATTCATTCTGTTGAACTTGGACGTCAGGATCTTGGTTTGCTACCTGGGAAAATAAATATTCTGTACACACATACCTTCCATTCATGAATGGGGACCCTTCTGAAAAGTGGAATCAATGACAGAAGTGAACTTTTGCAACTTTTAGTGAAAACTTTATCATCTCTCTTGTGTGTTTCTGTGATTGTAACCTACGGCATCGAGTGATTTTATGAGATGTCACCGGATACACATAAATTTTGTTACTACAGAAACTTGGGATATAATTCAAAAAGCTTTGAATCTGTAAAGCAAATAAAAGCACTGTTTATTGAATCTTACATATTTGAAATAATTATGTGATCTCTTGCAGCTTAACTTGAGTCCTTTTAAAATTGCTGTGTGAAAGAGTGTTAGTATGAAACATGGATAAATACACACAAGTGTACACAAGATCTTCGTGCCCCATTTACTTCTGTTGTGGGAGAGCAGGAACATTGGGTTTAATGAGGCTCAGTTTAACCTCCGGCTGTGAAATGCAGGATTAGTCATATCCTGTGCTTAACCAGCTTTGTAATAATTTCGATAGATGGCATTTTTTTTCTGTGTATGAGGGCAGATTAAAAAAACTGTTAATTACAGTTACATCAAACTACGAGTGGCAATATTTAATGTCTTTATAATGTGTGGAAAGGTTCAAAGTATGCAGATTCTCAGTGATCAATCTGTCTAAGAAGGACTGAAAAATGTATTCATAAAGAAACAAAGCAATAGCTAGAGAGGCTTAAGAACTGACTCTTGCAATAACTTCAAATCCAGGAGTACCTCAAGAAATTGTTGTTACCTGACAACAATTTTGGGAAGTGTGGGAAGTTGCTGATCTTTCATGGCTTTTGGAAAACAAAGACTTTAGGGAAGACTATGTTTGCAACAAAATTTTCATTTTTATCTTGTGTATCATAAAGCCAAAATTGTACATCTAAATCCATGTAGGAAACTTTTGAAGAAGATTCAAAGCATTTCATAAAAATCAGTCTGGCTCCAACTGATTCTGCCTTCCTATTAACATCTCAATGCAGCAGCACATTTAGAGTGGTCCTGTGGATCTCAAGAGCCTGAGTTTCCAGTCAGCAATGCGCATTGTTCAGAAGAAGAGTGAAAAGGCCATCAACGTCCTCTGACAGTTTGGTCCCAGTGTTGCTTAAAGCCCACAGAGACCTTCTCTGTTTTGTGACAAGGAGATTCAGGCCCTTTTCTTCCTTATTACTAACTCTCCTCCTTTGCAGGACAGAGAGAGTGATCCGAGGAGAGCCTAGCTGCATTGCTTTGGTTGAGTTCGTGCTAGTGGATGTGAGGGTGCCGTTTGGCCTTGTTGGCTGGAGTACTAGTGAAAGATGAGAATAGGGCAAGGTGACTCCAGGGCATGATCCAATAAGTTTATTCATGTGCTTAATGCCACGTCCACATCTACTTGTCTTGTGGAATTGGGGCAGCATTCCTTAGCTTCTCTGTTGGCATTGCTAATGAAGAGACTGATTTTGATGCTGATTAATGAGCCAGGGATGGGCTCCATCAGTCTGACACTCTCAAGCTCTTGGCACAGAAGCTACCAGATGTAGGCTATGCTGAACATGAATGGTTACAGCTCTTTTTGGCTTTATTAACTGTTGAGCTGAATTTCTGTTTGGGTTATAGTCTGTGATGTCTAGATCTCAGCTGCTTCATCCCATATTATCTCCTGAGCAAAGACTGCCAGTTGCATAATTATAATTTTATGCCACAACTTGATTTGAGCTGATTATCTCAGTCTCCCATGAGCTATGGGAGACTGAGATAATCAGTTTAGACCAACAGACCTTCTCTGTTGGTCTAAAACACAAGGTAGATTATAAACCATTCGTTCTTGAATGTTAACAATGAATTGGAGCTCTCCATCTCCATTGCTGCAGAGAATGGAGAAATTTGAAACTTGTGCTGCTTATATTGCCTATACCCCATTGAGCTACTAACAATGAAGAAAAAAAGGCATTACTTAAGACATGCTGATTGAGGAGTGGAGAAGGAACCAGGAGATTAGGTGCAGACCTTGGTCTGCTAAGGCTTTTGCCGCAGCCTGGGTAGTGATCTCTGTCCAGCTGCACACCAGCAGTTTCTCTGTGTGTACATCAGGGATAAGAACCTATGTAAAGCAATTTGATATCTCCCCTTACAGCATGTTAGTATTATTACATGGAGTGGAAGATGTTAACTAGTTTTAATACACCCCTTAACTTTTTTGTCATTTGCAGGGTTCCTTAAAAATCAAATACTTCTGAACTTTATTGTACTCTCATGTGTGTAATTTTCAGCATGGCTGATAAATCCTATTGAAGCTAATGGGACGCTTCACATATGCTTAAAGTCAGATGTGTACTTTGCTGAGTTTATTTTTGCTTGAAAATGTCTTGTAGCGATAACGACAATTATTGAACCTTAATTCAATTATGAGTTAGCTTCACACAGCGAAATTGAAGATTCTTCAACTTCCCAGCATATGTGGCCCTGAAATACTGCTCAGTGAGATAAAGGTGGAATCTTTGCACCAGGTCCCATGGTAGGGAATGCTCACCTGGATGTAAGGTCACCCAAAAGGGCTCTTAGTGTGAGGGGCAGGTTCTGTGGTAAGATGTAAAGAGAAACCTGGGTCTGTTGCAGTTATGCCTGTACTAGAGCTGTGGAAGGGAGACACGTTATATTGTATTTGTGCAGTGCATCCGTGAGAGTCCCAATTTTAGCATACATACAATTACCTGTTAATGTTACAGCATCAGCTGAGGCCACTCAATCCTTCATTGGGGTTGTGTGTTCTGTGCTGAGTGTCTTGGAAATATAGCACAAAATACCATGCTCTATTTTCTTTTTCTATTCATAGCCATGGATGAGAAGCAGCAATTGTATATTCAGTTCCCAAGTCTTTTACTGGCATAGTGAGCATCCCATTCATACTATTTAAGATACGTTTCTACTCTGATTTACCTCAGCAAATGAAGTTTTACTCTGCAGGCATTACTAGGGCAATCTTGGGCTACGTTATTCTTACAGGCTAGTAAAGTCTGATAGTGTCACTGACTTTGGAGGCTGTCCTAAAATATCTGTAGTTATGAATAAGAGTAAGGTGATTCAGTTTAGTCAACTGTATCTTGGGTCATTATGCACAAAATTGGAGTAGTAAGGTATTAAAGTTAATGCGGATAGTAACAGGTTCTGCTTTCAGTCATTAATATAGGACAAAGAAGTTCAAATGTTAACATTATCTTGTCAAATGCTGCATGCAAGACCAGCTTATTTTGATCATCTGTAGCAAAGATAAAATGTATCCAAGATGGTGAAATATCATTTATCTATTGCATTTCCAATTGTATAATGTTCTTCTGTTCCCTTCTAGCTGACTGACTGCAACAGCTTGCCACAAAATTTCAGTAAGGTAGAGAGTGCTAATGCCTCCACAAACAGCTTTTGGATCTAGGGGCTGCGTTTTAATACTGGTGCTGGTTGTTTAGGGCTCCGATTGCTTGTTCTTTCACATGCTAATGATGGCTATTTACATTTTTTAATCATCTGAATATATTAAATATGCCAGTAATTATATTTGATTTCCATTTTGTACTTGTGTAGAAGACATTTGTTAGTAAAATCTGAGTTTTCAAATCAAAATTAATTGCTTGTGAAAGAAGTTGATACTTTTAGCTAAATGGCTGCAGGACCAGTGTGTTCTTTGCAATAACAATAAAAGTTTTCAGGTTAAACCATTTAATTATTGCAAACCATGGCTTTCGAGTGTCAAAACTCAGGCAGTTTCAATTACTAGGACAATTAACGGTCCAAAAAATTATTCCCTGTAGGTTTAAGTATTTGTACTGCAGTGACAGGGAAGTAATTCAAGAAAGGGACAGTGCGGCAGTCCATGAAGATGAAGACAGCCTGATCTAGTGTACAAAAATCCAAACCTCTTCTTTATTCTCCCCACAAAAACATATAATGTAAAGCCCAGATATCAACAGTTTTTGATCCGATGAAACTTGAGTATTCAATAAGAATGATTTTTTAACACAAAGAGTTCCCCAAATCATAAAAGTTCTTTTGGGTTTATATTGTCAGGGTGGGATACCAGTGTCCTATTGTTGGAGACCAGTTTCACTACTTTTAGTATTTAAATCACCGCTAAAGGAAATCCTGTGTTTTGTAGACAAAAGAGTAGCCACTGAAAATGGCAATTGCTTGTTTCTCTAAGGGCTCAGGGTTAGTGTGGCTCAGTTGTGCAAAGAGAATCTTTTCAGTGAGTGTGAATAAAGTCTCCAAAATGGAAGTCTTCTGGAAAGTCTGATCTCACTGACTCATGTACAGTTGATTCTCCTCTTAGTTCAGTATATATATATATGTATAAAGGGCCTGTGGCTACCATTGGAAAATACCTTCTAGGAATCCAGGCCTTCTTAAAATTGCTGATGGATTTCTTTTCACATGGCATGTGGATCAGGAAAGGGATCTTTCACCATGCAGGAAGCTAAAAGTGACTTTTGGAAAGGTGGCAGCAGCAGCAGCTCAGGTGCTCAGTGTAGTCCTACGGTGTCACCTGGGTCCTGGGTCCTCCAGTGGCACCTGCAGTGGCCCTGGATACCTCTGAGGTGCTTAGACACCTCAATTGCTGCAAGGGAACACTGCAAGTAAGGGGGAAAAGCAAAGCTACTCTTCTCAGCAAAGGCTCTAATATTTCCATAGGGCACAGAGTCAAACTGGTCATTTGTGATTAATTTTTTTTTTTTACCTCTGTACAGAGTTTGGCTGTTGCAGCTTATGTCAGAAGAGAACATCGTGTTTCCAGTTAAAGGCTACTTATATAACCCTGTTTTGAACGCTAATTCGTTAGTTTTGGGAACCTGACAGTACTGCTTTTTAATTTTCCTGTGTTACTTCAGAACATAATGCTCATTGAAGTTGTTCTAGAGTTTTACTAATCTCTTTCCTAAATTTTGGCAAATATCTGTCAAGTAAATTTCTGTCTTTCTGTTTAGCTTCTGTTAAGAACGCTTCATTTTGTTTCATCAAAGTGTTTAAGAATTAAATCCTTGTCGTCTTTTTTCTTCCTTCCAGCAGAAGTAGCACCACGCTGTAATAGAAAAGATAATTTATCATCTAAGTTGTCTATAAGTTTTCAACACTTTATCTTCACAGTTGTTTCAGCATGGCCAAAGCACTGATGGGGCTTTACAGCACAGAAACAGAAAGGAAAATAAATGTTTCTTTGTAGTACTTTGACCTTAAAATACCATAAACACCATCCATCTTCCTGTGTTATTTGTGTTATTTCCAAATTGAATCACTCAGCACATCAGGTCAAAAAGTCAGAGGCCACCATTCCTTCTGCCTGCCAGCAGAATAGAAAGCTTTGATAGAAACAAGTGTCTGCTGTTTTATGTTTGTTTTTTTTCTATTTGTTTTTGTCTCTTTTTATTTATTCCATTTTAGAACTTGTTAGATATCAAAACCTTAATTTATATATAAAATATTTTTAAAAATATATGTTTATGGAAAATATTTTTCAGTGTCCTCTCATGTTCATAGGTAAATTTCTATTTATATAGTTAAATTCCATGCCTAGAAAACAGAAAGTCAGGTTTACAGGCTGTTTTTCTTGACGGTTTCCGTTCCATGGAATGGTCCATGACAGTTCCATTCTTTTCTTGCTGATACAAGGAGGCACAACTCGCTTCCCTTAAAGGAGGGACATATTTAGGTCCACAGCTGGATGACAAAGATCTTGTGTTTTGGTCCAATCACAATATCTTCCCAGGTCACTTCAAGTTCTGCCTTGTTGAAAAAATAGCAGTAAGTAAGTGATAAAGAGTTAGGGGGTGTGATGGACCACTGTTGTGCTGTGGCACATGTAGCACAGCATTGTGTTTAAGGTGAAGGGATTGGGTGTGCAGGCTTTTCCTCCACTCTTGGATCTGTGAAGGGTGGTAATGCTGCATGTAAGGGAATTGAATCAGCACTGGGTGAGATTTTCTACTTCTGTGAAGTAGAAAACTACTTTCTATATTGTGAAAGTTTGGAGATGCTTACTTTCTGATTGTTTTTCTTCTCACTTTTCTTCTCTCTACTCTACTCTACTTTCTTTTTTCTTCTATTTCTTCTGAAGCAAAAACTGAGTATGAGTCTCTTCAGATCTCTCTGTCTCCATCTTGTTCCGTCTCTTTTGTTCTCGTCTCTGCACTTCACCTTAGAAACCATTCCCAATAAAAGTTCAGTTAAAACTCTCTCAGTTAAAACTTTCCCTCATCCTAGAAAATTATTTTGCTGATAAATTCCTGGTAACTCTAGAAATGTGAAGTGATTTTACCTGAAGGATAATTTATTAAAGACATGTTGCCCATTAATTGAGATAATCTTCAACAATGATGATGAACAGAGATGATCAGTGATTGTACTTTTAAATGCTGTTCCGACTAAAAAGCAATTTGAGATCCACTTACATCTCAGTAATGAAAACTGGGTAAGGTAATAAGAGATTTCATTTTGTGAGTGAACTGACAATGCAAATACCATGATTTTTAATTTAGCTTTAAGTGGAGTAATGGCTACTCATTCTGATGCATCATTAGTCATACTGTTTTTTAATGAGGGATTCACTTTCTTTTCCTGCTTAGCTCTAACACTGATATCAAATTCCAATGAATGTGTAAATATTTAGGGAGATGTGATGAATATTTGTCACTGTACCATTCCTATTAAAAGCCATATCTGAACTAGCAAACGAATGGAGTGGATAGCGCAGTGCTAGGACCCCTCCCAACGGTTGCTGTCTCCCTGTACACAGACAGGAGGTGAACAGCAGCTTGCAGCTTGCATGCAGCAAGGCAGACAGGGCAAAATTCTTTCCATGTAACCACCAAAAAATGCCTATATCACATCTGGGGCTCAGTAAAGCAAAGGGGCTAGTCATCATTTTTCTTTGCAAACTTCTAACCCTCCTCTGCAAGCCTTTGCTTCCCAGTCAGGATGAGGGAAACGCAGATTTGCACCACACACTTTGTAACTACAGAAGGAGGTAGCTCTTGCTTCAGATCTTTTTATCTCTGACTGTCCAGTGTGAAATGAAAAAGCAAGGTAGGCCACAGTCTTCTCCGATGCCACCTTTTAAATTCAAGGGAAATGTAGATATCCAATATGCTAAAATCATTCCGTGTCACTTGACTCAACGTGAAAACAGTTCCCAGTAGATGAGGTGATAAAAGACTAGCATTCATTTCTCCTGATGACTTTCTTGAAAACTGGCCATATTTTTCACAGCTTGTAAAAGGAAAGTTGATAGGGTGAGTGTGCTATGTTTGTGAAATCACTGGATCACACTGGATATTTTTTCCGAAGAATGCAACATTTTGGAATAAAACAAGAGCTGAAGATACTCTAAACAGACCACATAACCGTAACAAAATGTTCTCAGTGCTGATAGAAAATGATATATCTGCTCTGAGAGTACCAAGTTCTCTATAAAATGGGAGCAAGAGCTGGAAATGATGTTCCCACAATTCCACAGATCTGTGCAACAGCCACAGTCTCTAAAGGTTTTGGTTTTGGTCAGGCCCTTGAGGTTGCTAAGAGTTTTTTACATACAGTTGAGCTGATTTATGAGACATTCTGTTAAATTTTATTGCACTAGTGGTTTTTCTTTGATTGTTTTGAAGTGGAAAACATCATTTCTGCAGCAAATGCAAGTCAAAAGTCTTAATGGAGCATAAAAAATCAAAAAGGTCATGATTTTATAGTTTTAAAGTAGAGTTATAGAGTTATAGTTTTAAAGTAGAGTTTATAGTTTTAGAGAGCATTGCTTAAGACTCTTAAAATATGTAAAGTTAATGAGCATGTTTATTGGTTATAAAAAGATATAATTCTTTCTATAGACCCTTGATTTTGGATACCTATATATCGGCTTTTTTTTTATGGATGTAATATTATAAATGAAAAATTCTTCTGATTCTAAGACTGTCTCAGAATCGCAGAGTGAGAGAACTAATAATGCAGGGCAGAAACTTTGTCCTGACAAGGTTATTGAGGCCAAAGTGGTTGTGTTCCTTTGCATGCAGACAATTGATTACATTTATCAGTGTGGTTTGTAGACTTGTGTAGATTACAGTTAAGTATATGACTTTGTTTAGAACATATGAGTGGATGAAAATTTATAAACCAGAAAACTGTTACTTTCACATACATTTTGCAAGCTTAAATCAATGACAGAAGTGTTTACAAGTTCTTCCTTATTTCTGCATGTCTGTGATTAGAAAAGCCAATATTGATTTAAAAGTAAGATCTATAAAATGTCTCCTAGTCTCTTTTCCTGATTTTATTTTTACATAAAGTCTTAAAAATAATGTTACCATTTGCATCTTAACAAATGTTTTTAGTTGACTTGTATGAACTTAAATAAAACAAACATGTATTCTCAGTGTATTATTTAATGGAGTATATCTTGACAAGTACATCTCTAACTGCTTGCAAGTGGTTTTTTCATAGGTATTAAGGATGAGGAAAAGCATTTTAATATTATGACCACTTTAACTGCTGTTGTAGGATGAAGCTGTTATGGCAAGGTATCGTAGTACAGAGGTGGTCACAGGACAAGCTAATACAGTGTTTTAAGCAGAATGGGGCTAACTTTTCTTCTTGTTAATACGGACTGTTCTGTTTTCTGTCTTTGCAGCAGTCCAGCACTGGAGAGCTGAGGACTCTCAGGAAAGGGTTATCCCCGTACCACTCTGAGTCACAGCTGTCATCACTGCCACAGTATCAAGATGCCATGCAAAATGTAAGAAACGTTTCCGTACCCAGTGTGCGATACCCACCCGAGCCCTGGGCTCCCAGGCAGCGGGCCTGCCTGGAGGGCCTGCACGCAGAGATTAAAAGGGCAGCTCTTTCCAGCTCAAGACTGAAAATGGGCGGCTGCTTCAGAAAATAAACCCAACCAAAAATGTACAACTGTTTAGAGAATGGGGAAAAATACTGATCTTTACTCATTAAATCTTTTTAATGGGTAAAGGTTCATGCTCAGGCTTCTTAGACAAATGATGGTGCCTGTTTTGCACCTTTTAAAGCAAGATTTAGTACTTTTGAACCTGCTGCTCCTTCTTTATGAACGTCCTTCATGTCTGCTGTCAAAAAAGCTAGCCATGGATGAGGTGAAGGATGTTTTGTCTAACAGTGCATGGTCTGGATTTCTGCAATGATTAAGTTCTTAAGACTTTTATTTCATTTTTTCTGTATCACGGCTGAGATTTTGTTTCCTATGATCTGCCAGCTTTGCTGCTTCTCAGTTGAGAAAGGATTTTGACTGAAATCAGGGAATACTCTTGCGAAAAGTAAATGTGGTGCTGCTGTCCGCGGGGCTGCTACTTGCAGCCCGGCACTACGTGGTCATACGTGGCAGAGGGGAATGAGCAGTGCCAGATGTTCACCTAAGACATGACATTTGCTTGGTGACCTCATGTCCATAATGCAGGGGGAGCGTGTAGGCACTCAGCGAGGTCCTGCCCCGAGCTGGCTGCAGCTGTATGAGCATGGGCAAAGGGCTCATGGGGGCACAGTTTTGGTGCTTGCTGCCTTGGGATATTCTGCTCTGTGTGCGAAGCTCACAGTCTGCAGCTCTGCAAGTGTTCCAGGACCAAAACCGTGTTGGCTGACTTCCTGGTAAAAGTTTTAGCTTTAGCATTCCTCATAGATCTGCATAAGAGAGGGGAAAAGTCATAATTTAATAAATATGTGGTAAATAAAACTCCAGCCAATAGGAAAATACAGATCCTTTCTATCTCTGGTGAGTAGCAGAATGAATAGACAGCCTCTAGTCAAAAAAAATGGATAAAACCATGTAAATAAAACAGATGCCTTTGGCTAAATACCACCTTTTCTATTTTTGTTTCTCCTGTAGCAGTTAGGAGACTACAGATAAATATAAGGAGGACACAGGGATATGAGCCTCGTCCTTGGCAAAGTATGTCTGACTCCACAGGTGACACTTAAGATTTGAGGATTTTCCTTCCCTTCTTGTGCACTCAGACTTTTGATCCTTGGCATGGTTTCAGATGGGGAAATGCCTGTTACTCTGGTTGTATCCTGCCTTTTTGGGGGAGATCCCAAAAGATCTGGATCTAGTCCATACTGTCTGAATATCTCCCAGTGGACACTTAGATATAACTGACTTTTTTTGCAGCCTTTTTTTTGACAGCAGACATAAGTCTGTGAGAAATCATTCTTTGTGTGTGTGCACGCTTCATTCTCATGAGTGATAGTCCACAGTTGTAGTCTGCTCCAAACTGTCACATCTGCTCAAGGTTTCATCATTGTCACTTTCTTTGCAGCAATTTGGGAACAACTTGGGAGTTTGACTGCTCCAGTACATCTCTCACTGTCACTATGTTTGTACATAAGTATCACTCCATGACCCTGACACACCTCAGTTAATTAGTTTTATGTTTTGAATAAATCCTGGACACCAATATATTAAAGCCACAGAATCAGTGGTGCATCATTCTGAAAGTGAATTATAGATTTGCTGTGCAGTGTGTAGTAGTTACCAAATATCCACTAAAAGAAGTCCAAGGGGGTTAGTTCTGACCTATAAAACCCCGGCCACTGTGAGTGAAGGTGTGACAGTAGGCACACTTAACGTTAGCTTTAATTGCTAGCAGGTTGATCAACCTTCCTGACCCTGAAGCACAAAGCAAAATCGCTGTACCCAGAGGCTCACTCTGTCCTTCAGACAGGTGAGGGAAGGGTGGCTCTGTCAGCCTCAGGCTCTGCGGGAGGTGCGAGAGGGAGCTGGTCACACACAGCCCTGAGGTGCTTGGTGCAGTGAGCAGACGGGCCGCAGGGCAAGCAGGGTGAAACTTTCCTGGCTTCACCGTTCACGTAACCAGCAGCCTCCCGACTGGCTCAGTCTTGCTGTGTGTCACACAACATGTCAGGCATTCTGCAGCGCGGGGTGCTGAACCTGAGCTGCCTGCAAGCAGTGAGCAGTGCGTTGTGATGACTGCGGGCTGACCAGAATGGTGTCTTCACCTGCATAGTATGAAGCAGGTGTTCCCTTTGCAGTCGCTTCATGTGGTGGCAGCATCACTTGGGAGTTAAGAGTTAATGATGACCTAAAACAGGCAAATTTGCAGCCTTCTGATTTACCACGGAAAAATCAGAAGAAACTGTTGGTGAGAAGAGAGGCTCAGGCTAAGTCACTGGAAGCTGAAACACCTTTTTGCCTGAAGAGCTTTGAGAAGTGGTGCTTTGTCTATCCTGAAAACTTTCAGCTCCCAGAGCTTTCTTGCAGCTTAATAACACTGAGGGGAAGTTGCTGACCTTGAGTTTTGTCTTTTGATGTTATTCGAGGAATCTAGATAGGCTGTTCATATAGTCTCACCTCTTGATAGTGAGATGGGAATTGTATTTCAGTAATACCTAGAATTTTAGAATAATGACAGCTTCAGGTCGTTGCCATGTGCAGAGGGAGGAGCAGTCTTGCTGGCACAGCTCTGTGGATCCGGGTAGAAGCCCATAGCTGTCGCTGTGGAGCATCTTTCCTTCAGTGCACATGTGCAGCGTCTTTCAGCTATTCCCTCTAAGGAAGTGGGTGGGAAATTGCCCTTTCTGTAGCATAGTTTTGAGGCAATTGTTTATCCCTAAGCTAAATAGCACCAAGTGCTCCAGGATTCTGCAGTGGTACATGCTAAAATGCAGTATTTACTTTTTGGAACTCTACATAGCACTGTGGAAGAGTTCACTTGTTTCTCTCCTGGGCTTTCTCTAGCATTAAGCTAAAGATGAGTTAATACTGGAGGTGGAATTGTCCATACTTGGTATCAGCTTTCAAGTCTCTGTCTCTCTCCTAAAGCTAGCATACACAGTGCTTAATCTTTTGTGCATATCTAATAATCTTCGTAATACTGTTTCTGACATGGGGAGAATGTATGGGAGGAAAAAAAGCTCCCCGTCCACCATGTAAGGCTGTATTTTTGTTACTAACAATAAAGTTTCAGCAGTTTCTTTTCTAAGGAGTAAAATATCTCTTGTTGATTCCTTGGGCATTTCAGGTCTCTGTAGCAAAGCTGGGGGAAAATACTGCAGTTGGGGCACAGCCCAGAACTTGCCTTTCTGTCTCTTCTCTTCTCCTTTTGGCGTGTTCTTGCCCATGACTTTGATGCTCTCACTTGTACATGCAGTCCCTGCAGCCCTTCACGTTCCTGCCCACTGCCCTGCAGCAGAGCCTCAGGCATATCTTGAGTGTCCAGAACTGGAAGGCAGCCTTCAGGTTGCTCACATTCCTCAAATTGGAGCTAGCTTACTTTGGCAAGTTCATAAGCTGTAATTTTTTAGGGAGCCATTTATCTGCATTGACATAAAATATCCTTAATGGTGAACAAGCTTATTTTTTAGCATTTGGAGTTAGCCTGGCTGACTTAGACTTAAAATAGTCAAGGAGTGTTCAAGTGATATTTAATAATAATTCTGTTTCTGCTAGAAGTAACTACAGAGATTTGCAATAGCAATATTGCCATTAGTTGGATGGAAATGGATGAAAATGCCAGAAGGAACACTAGAGCAAGGAATGGCCTGTACTGATAACAAAAGATACAACTGACAGCAAAGAAATGGGTAAGCACCAAGGAGTGCGCTGTTTGCATCGGGACCAGAAGGTCTGTGCTCTGATAAGCACATAGCACAGATGGCTTGTCACTAGAAGACTCATTCCCTGATAACAGGATAAGAGCAGTAAGGTTATCCCATGGATGTGCCATTATGCTTCCTGTTATTCTATCAGGAAGACTCAGATAAGGTAGCCAAAAGGGGGGAACAGAGACAACGGGCAGCAGCCTTCCTGGGAGTTATACGGGGCTAGTAAGCAAGATGCTGAGGTGAGAGCCCCCCATGATAACTGTTGGGTATAAAGAGTGCAAAGAATCTGGCCAAAAACCAATTCACTGATGCTAACGAGGCAGAAGACAAGAGGTGATGTTAGGACTTGCTATCTGGTGTTCCTTGCACTCTGTGTTGCACACAGCAACTCTGCCCAGATCATGCGGACAAGCACCTTTTGGTTGTAAGAGTGAGTGATGTCTGTTCAAGACAGAGTGAGAGTTACTGAAATCAGTTTTACTTAAAAAATCACCTGTCCCTTCCTTGTGTATTGAGTTTCATTATAGTAGTTTCCTGTGTTACCATGTGGTGAGGAGAAGCAGCTTCTTACTCCTCTGGGGCCAAACTCTTCTCGGTGGTGGCCAGTGACAGGACAAGGGGTAATGGGTACAAGTTGAAACACAGGAAGTTCCCCTCCATGTGAGGAAGAACTTCTTTCCTGTGAGGGTGACAGAGCCCTGGAACAGGCTGTCCAGAGAGGTTGTGGAGTCTCCTCTGGAGATCTTCCAAACCTGCCTGGATGCCACCCTGTGCCATGTGCTCTGGGTGTCCCTGCTGGAGCAGCGGGGTTGGGCTAGATGATCTCTAGAGGTCCCTTCCAACCTCAACCATTCTGGGATTCTTACAGCTCCCCATAAGTTCCTGTATGTCGTAGCTGGAGGAAGGTGGCTGTGTTCATTTGAGGTTTAGAGCCTGGGCTCCTCCCAGGGGAAGCATATGTAGATATCTTCTGGAAGGACAGAGGGAAACTCCCTCCTTTGAGAAGACAGGGATGACAGTGCCATTGCTTATCCTTTATGAAGTCCTAGTGACTAGGACATATTTTTTTTCCTAAGAAAAGTGAGATTTTCCTCTTGGGGTGTTCAGTCCTACAGGTCTCAGGAGTTCATCTTAGGCTAGAGGCCAGGCTCTAAAGAAACAGGATCTTTTTCCCCACGAAGTCTGCACCTCGTAAAAAAAAAAAGTGAGATCTGCAAGAAATGGCAAATAAACAGGAAGAGGGTGCTTATATAGCTGAGGAGTGCTCAGTCACTGCCTTCCCAGCGCTGCCTCTCGTTGCATCTGCATTTTCATCCAGTAACGTGGCATGCAAAGCGCACAGACCGTGCCCGGAGCTCGGCTTCCCCTGGCCGCGGCGGCTGCGAGGCTGCAGCACCCACCGCTGCCTGCCTGGAGCTCCAGTTGCTTACTTGGCTCTTTCCCATGGCTTCACCGGGCTCTCATAACCAGCCATGTTTCGTAGCTCTGCCTCCTAAGGATACGTGTGAAAAGCGTGTTCATTTTGCCATATGGTACATTCACTGTTACAAAAACAAACCCAAATGTTTGTGGTTTGTAGGTGTAAAGAGAAGCCGTTAGATAGGGTGGGAAGAGATGCTAGGAGACTCCCTAGCTGCCGCGCTGGCTGTGTCCTGCGCCTGCAGTGGCGGTGGTGAGAGTGGTGCTGGGGTGGCACCAAATAGCCACAACTCGAGCTCCGGCTGAGTCCCGTCTTCCCCTTGTAGCTGGAAAGGTGGTGGCCTCGAAACTCTTTGATGGAGGGTTAAGGCAGAAGAAAAGTGAGGACATGACTCATACCTTTCCCTCGCCTCCTGTTAGGGGAAACATCAAATTAAGCGTCTGCATGAGCCTGGTGCGAGCAGAGTACAGAGTGGAAGGTGGCTGTGGCCTCGGTCTGTGCTCGAGGAGGGGGGACACAGGGCAGCGTGGCTGCTACTCATATGTGGAGGATAAACCCATCCCTCCCTGGACTTCTTACAGCCATCCTGACTAGCCAGATCGGGTTTGGAAGAGGGGAGGATTCCTGTTCCCGTGATAGCAGGGATGGTGTCAGAAGGACCATGTGCAGAGGTGGATGCAGCTCGCGGGCCTCACTGCTCCCCAGCGCCGTCCTGGAGCACTGGGCAGCTCGTTGTGCCCTCAGCCCTGCTCTCCCGCCACAGGGCCCGCCCAGGAGCTCCCGCGAGCTGCGGGGCTCCCCGCGTCCCAGCAGGGCCCGTCGAGCCCTCCTGGCAACAGGGCGAGTGGCGGGCGAGGAGCGCGGCCGGCGGCAGCTCCTTCCCGACGGCGGCGCCGGCAGCTCCGGGGTGTCGCTGGGCAGACAAAGGGGGAAGGACGAGGCAGCCGTTTGCCGCTGCGGCAAGAGGGGCTGCAGACGGGGAAAATAAAATGAAAGGTTTGTCAGGAGGGCGGCAGGATTTGCGGCCTGGGGAACACTATTGTAAAGCTTCGGAGAGGGCATGACGAGCAGCTGAGTTAGCTAATGCCTTTTAAAAGGCAGCTGCCCTTCATCAGCGGTTGCTCTGGTGTCTCTGAGCAGCGGGTGGCTCTTCTCCCCCTTGCCAGCGCAAAGTTAGGCATTGACAAAGTTTGGGGGATGTGACGAGCCAAAAAGAGCACTGGCAGCCCTCACGCTGAGCCCATCGCCATAGATCCCCAAGGATGTGAAAGGAAACATCGCACACACGGACCCTCCATCCACTGTAGACCCTTGCATTCATTCGGCACAGGGTTAGCATGGAGTCAGGGTTTGTTTGGCCTGGTTCAGATGGTCTCTTTTCCCTGCTTTGCATCCAGCAAAGTGGAATCCGTGGCTACTCTGCTGCCACAGTTGGAGCAGAGCAGCAGAAGTGAAATCCAGAGGGATGAGGTGGTTGTGCATGTGCTGGGGAGCACGACAGGCATCTATCTGCATGTATCTCCTCTGCCAGCTCCACATTTTCCACCAGGCCAGCCCTGATTCAGGAGATGATAGGCTTCAAATCACGAACGTTTGAAAAATGCCTGCTATTTCCTTCTAATACTGAATGTGCTTGATGTTAATAAGAGAGCTAGCACTTTTCAAAATATTAGTGCTGATAGTGCCCCTGTGAGTCAGCCAGAGTTAATGCACTTTGTCCATGGGAAAACATGGGTTAGTTCTGTCAATAGCAGTCAGATTTCTTTTTGTTTATTTGTATCAGATAATTACAGGCTGCAGCTGCTCTGTAATATACCTTATTGGTAATGGTTTTATAATCCAGGGACCACTGAAGCTCTGCATGGTGCTTTTCGACAGCACACACCAATAGTGCCACAGAGCTGCTGCGAGGCCTGACAGCCACTGCTGCTTCCCCTTGCATTTCCGCTGCCGGAGGAAGCCGGCTCACCGGCCTGCAGGCGCTGAGCAGTTTCTCAGGACAGCGACTGGGAGCCACCATGAGCTCAGCGCTGATAAAAGACACCCTTCCTGTTTGCAGATGAGATCCAGCTGCAGACAATGTCCTGACTTTGTTTACTCAGTCCCCAAAGAGCCCCTGCCCTTGGTGCGCCAGCACAGCCCGTACCGCCCGCGGTGCAGAGAGCCTGCCAGCGAGCGCAGGAGCTGCTCCTTGGTGGGTGTCCTTGGTGTTTATCCCCAGAAAGCAATGAAGCAGTTAAATTGTTTCTTTATTAATTAGAAGGGCCATGTAAGCCCTATTTTTTTGCCATTTAAGTAGATTTTGCTTCACTCTGCCAAGGCCCTGAAGATGCACATTGCTTGACTAGATGGTGTCCGAGCCCTGCCTGGCTCCTGTGCAGCCCTGATGGTTAATTCACGGATTTGAATGTTTACATGACCAGCTGCTCGCCATGATTAAAGGGAGCAAATTAAGTAATGCTGAAGGAGATTAGCATCTGCAATGAAGTCCCTTGATGTGACAGAGAGGATGCTAATACCGAGCACTGATGGTGCTTCCTTCCCTCACTTCCGCCCATGGTGGAGGCCTGTGGTGCAATGTCACGTTGGCCTCCTGCTGCCCTTCTGCAGGGTCTCCCACGTGCGTCTTCCCAGGCTCCTGGTGGCAGGGTGTCACATGTTGGCAGCTGTGGAGCCCTGCCAGGTCATCTCCAGGTGAAGTTGTCCCTTTCAGGCCAAGATTGGAGCTTGGTCTCCTTTAAGAGTGCCGCGTGTGGAGGCAGAAATGTGCTGCGGGCATGACAAGATGCGGGAGGGGAGGAAGGGGCTTCGAAGGACGGCAGGGCGAAGCGTTGGTTGAGAATCATGTCACGCTTCAGAGCTGCTCGTCACCGTCTCTTTGTTTCAGCCATTAACCCCTCCGCCACCACACGGCGCGGCAGCACCAAGCGAGGCCCGGGCTGGACCCTCTGGTTTGCCTTTCTAGGATAGAGGACCTGGAGAATCTCTGAGACTGCCTGTCTCTGAGAAGGTGAAGCCCAAATTCTGCAGAAAGGCACAGTGGGCTCCTGCACCTCTCCTGCTCCAGTCCTGCGCCGGCGCAGGGCCTTTCAGTGCAGCGCAGCGGTGTGAGCGCTGAGTGTTTGGGGATGTCTTTACTAGTGCCAGAGAGCAAGGAGAGGTTTTTTGGTGCAGTCTCCCGGGGCCGCCGCTCGGCTCGGAGTGCAAGAGGTGCCGTGAGATTTCTCTTTTTGAATGAAACAGCTTTCTGTGCAAGCCAAGCGTGAGTTGGGCTGTTTCCCCTGGGTGCTACTCGCACTGTGTGAAGAGGATTCTGTGCTTTCAGGTTTCAGCGGTTCCCCGCAAGGCTCAGTGCAGTGTTCCTCCCATGCAAGATTGGCCCAGTGCATTTGGCCATTTGGCGGTCAGTTTTCCTGCTGTTTTTCCCCATCTCCTTCACTAGCACTAGCTCCAGGGACAAAGTTATGTGAGATGCTGGTGCTAACATGGGAAATTTTTCTCATGGGTCCAGCCAGTGGGGGTACGTCAGGACCTCCTGCTCAACAGCAGCTTGGTATTTGCTCTTAATTGTCTGTGACACGAATCGAGAAAAGAGGCAAGTTCAAGGGACGTGGATTAGGATCCGTTTGTGCCTCGTGATGCTCCATTTTTTGGCACCAGCAAATCCGAACCATCATGTTTCCTTGTCTGAGAGAGGGTTGAGCAGGGAGAAAGCAGCGGAGAAGCCTCAGCGCGAGCGAGGCTGTGACTGTCCTGAGGGGTTTGTGCAGGTGCTTTCTGGGATGGCTTGTAACTGCCATCCCAACACACAGGAGCAGAACAGGATGATCCCCTCCATCCTGCACAGACCCCAGGAGCCTGGAGCGCCCAAGACTGAGGTTTGCAGTTAGCCCAGGGCTTTTCCATGTTACTGCCTGTCTCTGCCACCAGCTTTGCACGTGACTGCAGGCGTGTTGCTGCTTCTTGCTTGTCCCTCAGCACCTCCTGATTTATGGAGCAGCATAGGCACCTGTATTTATGTAAAACACCTGGATGGGGTATGATGAGTGCCAAAGAAAAGCCGCAGTATAATTCAAACATGGATAGGCAGGCTACAAGCAAAACCGCTGTGAAATAAATATACGTGCCTGGGAATTTTATTGTGAGCTGTCTGGCAGTGCCTGCCTATAATGCAATTTTCCTTGCTCTGTCTCGACAATAAAAACTTCACAGTATCTCATATGATTCCATTTAGCTTTAATGTTGTCTGAGGTATGCTATTAGAACATTGTGGCTTATTTAATCGTATTTGAATCCTAAACGTCTGCTTGTTTTTTGAAATCGCAGACAAAAATTAATAGAAGGCAAGAAGAAGATGTGATGTTGAGAAGTAATAACACTTGCTCACAAGTTCCGCTTTGTTCTGTAACATTCTCAGTGCCTGGGCTATGGCTGTGTAGTGAAGCAAACTCAGCATGAAAGTTTTCCCCTTCATTTTGAAATTTAGCTGGTTCTTTTTTAGACTTTCTACAGATAAGGAACAGCGGAGGTAGGAGAGGATGTCATTAAGACACAGAATATAATTGAGAAAAAAGAAATGTGAGGTCTCACATGTTTTCACGAAGGTCTCACATGTTTCATGAGTCTCTCATGTTTCACAAAGGTCTCACATGTTTTCAGCTCCCTAGTGGAATCAAGTAAGTATTATCACAATTCCAATGTTCCTGTTTTTAGACTTATAAATCACAACCTATAACAACTTACTGATGCCCATTTAAGTTGTTTTCTTCTTGGAGGCGACGCTATATTTAGATTCCAAAGTTGTTAAGAACTATTCATATTTTCAAGCCTTATTTTGCCTGTATAGAGGTGTGTGGTTGCCAGGAGTTCCCAATGTGCCCTGTTCAGTGAGTCTTACTGGTTTTGTTGCTCTGAACATGTGGGGATGGAGCTTTGGGAACAGTGCCTTTCCGTATCTGCGCTGGACCACGTCCCATGCAACGCGGTAGAGCCAGCAAGGACTCTCTAGGCTGCTTAGGCTTATATACTCGCAGCACTATCCTACTTGGATATACAGTAGCAGGTGCTTTCAAGCAACAGCAGTTACAGGCTCTGCTTTTTGTTTTTTGGTGTCACATTAGAAAGGATCACTGGCAGGACTGGTGGGGCTCAGATTTTCTTCTTTTACACACAAGCACTGCTGCTTGACTGATTATCTTTGGGCTCTGGGCACATGGAGTGCGTTGAGGCTGGTTTTATTCAGTTTGTTTTCTGCTTTTGATTTGATGCTGTCACCAGGTCAAGCATAATTCTTAGCAGATAGAGAAGTGGAGAATTTGTCTCCTGTGCGTAGCCCAGCGCTCTTAAGGATGCTCTGCCATAAGAATCTGCAGAGTTCCTCTCACTTAGTGTTTTAATGCAGCAGCTGCACTGTGAACCTCCTAACAGGAACTGGGCTTGTTTCTTGAGCCCTGTGATCAGGGCTCCTGTGAGAGGTTTCTGAGGGGGTCTGTGTTTTGAGTGGCAATAGAGGAACATCCTGTGGAGTTCCTCAGGTAACTGCTGTGAGTCTTTGAGGCTCAAACAGAATTGGGGAAGTGAGTTCAAGAGGTGATTCAGTGGTGCTGTATGCGGAGAAAAGCCAGGAGAGGCAGAGAAATAGGTTTCTCTTTCCTTGGTTTTCTCACTGGAACAGGCACTGAGTAGGATTGGGATTTGCCACTGATGAAGCACCTGGACGAGCTTCATGAGGAGCCTCTCTGAGCTTTGCAGTGGCCTAGCAGCAGAAATGGGACTGTTATCCCCAGGGATGTTCTCAAAGAGATCCAGGCTACTACGGTTTCTAAAGCTTTGAACCACCATAGCTGTTTGCAGAGCAGCAAAGCACCCACTTAGGAAATGTCAGATAGGTCACATGCAACGCAACATCTGGAAAGCCTTTGATTCCAGAGCCTGGCAATGGAGCCGTTCTTCTCCTGAAGTTGAATCTCAGGAGAGGGGCCTCTTGCTTCTCTGGCCTCAGCAAGCACCATGCACTGTGATGATAAGGCACTTCCTCCAAGCACTCAAGAACTCTGCAATGCATCAGATACGTAACTTAGAGCCATCCGGGCTTATGCTAGTGCTCTCACTAAGAGAGATATGCTATAGATGGACAGAAATGCTATAGATAACATAACTGGTTGTGGATGAAACAGAAAGAGGTTTTCCATGCAATTCTACCCAGGTGATTGCTTGATGTCATGTCATGCATAAATGTATACTTATTTTCTTCCTAAATGACAAGTTCCTTGCATAACTATTGAATTAAATGTGCTAACTTCTAGTTTCAGCCCTGTCTCTGTAAACTTGGAACAACTCCAAAGCAGGTTAGGGCCAAAGAAAGTAAGAAGCATTTAATTTAAAATGGCTTGGCTTCTGATTATTTGCCTTAGTCTCAGCAGAAGTAAACCAGAAAGCAATCAAGATTGTATTTTTCAACAGCTTTACTATAAACATGTCATCTGTTTTTATGACTTCTGAACTGACTTTTATCACCATTCATTTATATAATTATGTGGCACCTCAGCCATGTGTCTGTGCATGGGCAATGAACCCATCTCTTAGCTACTGAGGGCTATGAAAACCTCACAAGTAGAAGAGTCAGATGTCTGTCTAAGGCAGAGTGCGTGTTTGACCAAACCAGATGAGAAGAAGCAGTTTAGTGATAAATGCCCTGCAACACACACTGCGTCGCTTTTGTCTATTGCACAATTTCTGCTTCTTAGGATGCAGGTAGATTAACCTGTTTGTTCGTATCTGTCAGGGTGCTGAGTCAGTCACAGCTATGAAGATGTCAGTTAGCTGGGGCAGGAAGGCCATGGATTGCTGAAGTCCTCAGGATAGATGAGATCCAGTGCTGGGGTGCAACCATGGTAGTTTTTACCAACATTTCCCAAGTATGTCTATTTTAGGCATAAGAAACCTCCTCCTTTTGTGTGGCTTCAGCAACTACCTGAGTGCTGACCTCCAGAGATTTCCTTCTCTCTCCTGTCCTCCTCCAGTGTCATATCTCTGGTTTCCTTCCCCTGCATTTCACCTCAGCAATTTTGCTGCTGTGTAATGTGCACATCCTCCTTTTTCTTCCCATTCCTTCCTGGTTCTTTCACTTCTGGCAGCTTTCCAGTGGAGAAATCTTGACCTTATCTCCATTTCCTTGCATTTCCTCCCCTTCAGCTAATTGTATCGCTGAACTCTGCCCATTTTCCTCTACCTCATCCTCCAAAGCTGGCCATGCATCCTGCTGACTACATTGTCTTTGGTTTTCCCCCTTGATTACTGCAGATTCCTTATTTTTCTGGTCTCCTTCATTTTTGCCTGAGCCCAAGAAGCAGATATAAGGCTGTCTAAAGCATTTTTGGGAACTGCGCCAAAATCAGGGAGAATTTAGCACCTAAACCATTTCAAAACTCTGTCCCCATGTCTTTTTTTATGTCTGGAAAGAGAATTCTCTAAGGAGGCATCTATACAATAAAACTGCAAGTGTGATTATAAATATTAAGCCAGCCTTAGCTGTGTGGAGTCCTGCCTTTTCTCTAGCATCGTGGATGTATCTCACAATGGCAGGGGAAAGCCTGCTTCATTCTCCTGCTTTCTTTATGTGTTTGGTCTCCTGTCTGAGAGATGTGGGGCTGACATCCCTCGCACACATCAGGGTGTTGGGGGTCTCCGTGGCCGGCACTTTCATCGGAGAATCTGCTACCTGATTAGCTGCCATAGGCGAGGATTAATCTCACCAGCTTGGACAACCACTGCAGTTTGCTGGGATTTTTTGGCTTCCAGCCTTAGAATCTAGGCCTGTGTGTGCTTCAGAAAGGAGTCATCTGGTTTTGAGGCTCTGACATCTTTGGTAGTTGAGACCTACCCCCTTGTTGTGGCATTCCCACTCTTTAACATTATGTTTATCCTTGAGACAAATTCTCCACCTGTGTTGGAGCAGAGCTCAGCTGATTTCCTTTGCCACATTTCAGCCTCTCCTTCAAGCAGGACACTGCCACTTGGAGCATTTTTTGTGTGGTACAGTATCCACAGTATGTTACACTTCTGCAAACAATGACGGATTTTTTATCATGCCAATCATCCATTAAGTTTGATCAAATTCCTTGAAAAGAATTTCTCTCTAATCTTTGTGGTTTCATTTGTATTCTGTAATAACTTTTAGAGTGGTTATCATCATGAAAATGCTTAGTAGCTCATTAGTGACTTCAGTTTTATGAGAAGCTATTGCTGCCTGTCATTCTGAAAATTATGATCTACCCAAGGTTGGTTAGAAAAACATATTTAAAATGTTGTCAGCTGCAGGATCCAGCAGAATTCCTAGTATTTTGGCAGTTTACTGTCTACTCAGAAGAAGTATTGGATGTTCAGCCTTTGCTTGGTATTCTTGTATTCCTTCTAATGAGGCCTGTGGGGAGAGCTATATCAAGTGTGATTTGGCAACCAGAAAATTCCAAGTATTTGGCTTTCAGTTGCTATGATTGTGATCATTCATGGAGAGAAGACAGCTTTCACGCTAAAGCCAGAGGAGCCATGTGTGATTCTGCAGGGACTCTGTCGCATTTACCGGCTCCAGGAGACATGTGCAACCAGTTGTGCAGTCTTGGTCATAGCTGTAGACCAGGTGCATCCAGTGTCTGCCTCTGCCTGTGCTATGGAACATTAAAGGCTTTGATAACTGAAGAAATGACCTCCAGCCAAACAGCTTTCACAGCCCGGGCAGGAACGTGCAACTTTTACTCCATTGATGGAATAAAAACAGTAAACAGACTGGCAACGCTGAGACACCCAGGCCCATGCGCAGTCTACGCGTCCCCCTTGGTCTCTCAGCGTTGCCAGTCTGTTAAATCTCTTTGTGGATTTATTGTGGAGTTACTAATTCTAGTTTTTCTTCCTGGCATGCCTAGCTCTCAAAAGGAAATTACTGTGTCACTAGCAACTCAGTTCATAAAGGCTGATGGGAAGCTGTTAGGGGTAAATAGCTATTGGTCATTACATGGGTTAAGTACGGACCAATGGCTTAGACATGAAAGACTCCCTGTCTTTCATACTATTTTTATTTTTGGCCTAATGGATTAGCCCATCTTTTTCTTTATTATTTACACATGAACACTTGCTTTTTACTAATAAAAAAAGCCCCCCAAACCTAAAGCATTTGGAAAGCTATGAAATGGCAAAGTGCTTTTCTGTTGGTCCTGCTTTCTCGCATGACTAATTTACCAACCCTGGCTCAAAAGGCAAGGCAATTGGATGAGACTTAAAACACTGTGTTTTTAGACATGGAAAAGATGGTAATGGAGTGCCCTGTGCGCTGTGTGTGAAAGCATTCCTGTAATGGTGCTATATACCACTCTGCCTTCCTAATTTGCTTTCACAGGCCCCCAGTATAATCATTCTTTGTGTTTCCTAAAGGGCTTGAAGACTAGATAGGAGTTTGATCAATGGATTCATTGTTGATTTCTTCCACTGCTGCAGTGCAAGTGCAAAAATATTGGGAACAGGCAGGGCCCATCTCTCTGAGTGAAGATACTGTGTCTCATGTAATCAGAGACCTTTAAAAACAGGAAAGTTGTATTGAAAGTGCTTACAAGGCTGCTTGGGTAGCAGGAATCTTTTTAAAATCTAACTTCTGTATCTTTCCTAACGCAATCCTCCTTGCAGGACAACTGGCCAGCATTTTGGAAACAACCCCAGCCAGTATTAGGTTTGGACATCTGCTCGTTTTAAGGTTGCCTTCACAATTTTCTCTGTAACTGAGGATTAGTACTTGACCGCCATGTGAAAGTGTTGCCAAAAAAGCAGGAATGTTACACCAACTGTTTCTTTCCTGTTTGGAACTTCCTAGAAATGACCAGCTCATGCTGGAAAATCATCTTGTTTGCATTGTGTCCTTGGCTGGAAGGATGAGAACTGTTTGATCTTCTCTTTGCAGAAGGGTATCCTAAGTAAGTGTCCAGAAAGGTTTCTTGAACAGATTTAGCTTTAAAACGGGTTGATCTTCTGCCACGGTACCTCAACTTAAGTGGAGTTAAAATCAAGGAGAAAGGGCTCTTCTGAGGAAGGGGTCTTGTCTTTTGTCTCTGCAAGTGGCTGAAGGATATGGAATTTGTGAACAGGTAGCAGTCCCATTTTCTGGATATTTTCTTCCTCTTGCTTAAAGCACTCAAAGAGCATTAAATCACGTGTACTTTCCTTATTTCAACAGGGACCAGCCCGCATGACATCTGACCTGGGGTCTTCTCCTGCAGCAGGGTATGTCCCTGTTGGTCAGAAACCAGAGGCTGTTGTGCATGCTATGAAGGTAAGGGTATCTCAAACGACCGTGTTGCTTTCCAGCAAGCTCAGAAGTGTCCTAACTGGATATTTTCTCTTCTCATAAAATCATGATGATAAAAAATAGAACTTAGAACTCAGACAGGTTATTGGTTACCACAATTTATATAATGATGAATAATCATTGCCTCAAATGGCTGGAGTTCAGAAATCTCGCACATGACTAATTTTGAGGTGGGAGACCTTCAGCAAAAACTTTGATGCTAAAGGTGCTGGAAGCCCTTTCTATTTACCATTCCCTGCTTGCTGGCGTAGAGGGAGAGAGTTGCACTGAAGAAACAGAAAAATGTAATATGTGTTACATATTTTAACAGTTAAGCAAGTTATTTTTGAGTATCTAAAAGACACAGAAATGCAAATGCTTCCCAGGGCATCTTAGAGATGGCTGAAAAATCTCTAAATAAGTTAGATTTTCATATTTCCATTGATTTGTTGAACCTGAAAAGTTCTGAACGAATTTAAAAAGCTTTCACAAAATCAAAGTGAGATTCCCAGGGGCTCAAAAAGCTGAAGAAAAGGTTCAGCCATGGGATTGCTTCAACAGCACTGTCTGAGACTGTCCTACAATAAACTAGTGCTAACTTTGCTTTGCGTGTTTTCCCATCTGACATCTAAATGGCACAAAGTTGCCTCTAGGACAGACCTGTGAGGTGGCAGTGGTAAAGTCAACACTTGAGGAGAAGTCAGGAGAAGAGGAGCACAGCTGGCAAGAATATCGGTGCCACTGAGCTGCGGAAAATCCTTGGAGGATATTAAGTTTCAGAAACACCATGTGCTGGTATTTCTGAAGTAGTTAATCTTCTATTTATTTATGGTGTGTGAGGAATTATGAAAGGAAGGAAAGTTGGATTTGGTTTGGATCAAACCTGATTTCAAATTAAAGAAGTTCTCTCAAACCAGAAATTTTGATTTTTTTTCAGATTGTTTGAGGTCTTATGTACCCAGATCGTATAACTCTGTGCATCTTAAGAGATGCATTTCCACTATCCACATCTATAACAGAGCTCTTACTACATCCTTAAGGAACCTTGACCGAACAGGCAGCAGTTCAGTTGCCTACAGTTTTTTTTTTCCCAGTATTTTCTGGATAGGTTTCTTCGTTGCTTGCCCTGAATGTTGCTGTGTGATCAGAATATTGTGGTTCCCCATCCTGCACTATGCTGCAGTTCCACTGTCAGTGAAATTACTCTCCTGTACATGCATGTATCTTTTAAGCTGTGATGCCATCCAGAACATAGCAGAACTGTGTGATACTTTTGGTTTTCCTGCACTTTGTACCACCTTTCCTCTCACTCACTACTGTTCTTTTGCAATGCATGCAGTCTTTTCTTCCATAAATGTGGCATTCGGTTCTTTCTGTTTCCCCCTTCTTGTGGCACATCAAAATTGTAGGTTTTGTCTCCAGCAACAAATCATAAACTGGATAGAAGATAGTTTAGGTAATCTTTGGTTTTGTTTTTTTTTTTACTTTTTTGGGCCTTGCTGTGCAGTAGACCTTATCTGCACGTTGAGGATCTGGACATCATTTTCAGTGCCAGCCCCCATGAGGTGAACTAGAAGCAGCTACCAGGTTAGACCACGCACAGCCTGTGAGCCAGCACCTGGCCTTCCCTTGGCAAGGGAAGAGAGTGGCCTGAAAATGAGACTCTGCTTTGGATATGTGACATGTAACACTAGGAAAAAAGCTTATCTTGGTCACGTGAAGATGTTCTGTGACTGTAGCAGGTTGGCCCTCGCTGAGAGGAGAGGCTGGGGCAGACACAGGTTTGCAGTGTGTGAGCAGCTGGTGCTGCTCAGCTGCAAGTCCAGAAGCTGCGTGGGCATCACAGCTCGGTGCACAAGCAAAGGGCACTGGGCGCTGTGCTTACTTGGGCTTGCAGTCAGGATCTGGGGGGTGTTCAGGAGAGATCTGGTGTGCGTCTGCCCAGCTAGGAGAAGCAACAGGGCTGGATCACTGGCCTCTGTCTGTGGCCATCTGTGTAGACGTCCCCCAGGCTTTTTGCTTGACTTTTTTTCCTGCATCTGAATGTGTCGTGGCTGAAAGGCTGCTTTTCGTTTAGCCCAAGCTCATTCTTGATAATGTTTAAGGTTTTTCTTTATTGTTTTTTCTTCCCAAATCGTTTTTGTTTATTTGCACCTAATAAATAAGGAGCAAGATGACAGGTTGGTGTGCCTAACAGCTGTTCCCGCTAACAAGAATAAAAGGTACATATGCTACGTCTCAGTATCTCACTGAACATCAAAGCACTTTTCTTAGGAGCTGAACAAACCTGCTAAAGATAGGGGGAGATAAGGAGGAGGCAAATGTAAGAAAACAACCTTTAGACCATAATCCAGTTCCCCAGCGGTGACATCTCTCTAAGTTGCATGGGACCATCACGCAGGAATTCAGTTGCTCCCATAGGTCTTGATAAGGCAGGATTTGGTCCACAAGGTAAAGGCAAGTGAGGTATCCAGTCTGTCCCCTGACAAAGCAGGGTTGTTTGCTATGCTGCAGTCCCAGTGCTTTGCCCAGCTGGCTTAGAAAACAATATTTTTCACCCGTGGGACGTGCACCCTTAGGAGAGATTAACTCCTCAGCCTCAGTGCTTCCTGTTACAGAGAGGCTTGCCCCACGTTGGGCCTGGTACTCCCCTTTTATTGCAGGGATCCAGACTGTGGGGAGTTGGTGTTTTTCTGATGGTGTCTGAGGTCAGAAAGGGGGTGGATGCCGCAGCTCGGGTGGCCGAGGAGTTGTCTCAGTGATGAGGACAGCTAAGGATACGCGGGGTGTCCCTCTCAGCCTGCAGCCCAACACGGAGCAGGCCAGGCGAGCCAGCGCGCGCCGCTGAGCTGCCCTCCACCTGCTTCACATGGGAGTTGGCTGGAAAAAGACAGTCACAGCAGGAACAGGACCTCCTCTTCAGGAGGTGATTTTGCTCTTCAGGGTGCGTTTCCTTCCAGTGCACCTTGCTGGCATCAGCTCTCAAGTTTAACCCTCCCAATCCCCTTTTCTCTGAGCCCAAGATGCTAATACATCTTCACAAAGTGTCTACTCAGAAATGGGCTTTGCCCTGTGGAGAGGGAAGGTTTCCAGGGTTAGCAAGACCCTCACCCTTCAGAAGTGATATACAACTCTAACTTCTGACTCACCAGCCTTCAGCTCTGCCTGTGCTCTGTTTAAGCTATTAAAATACATTTCCACTGAAAGAAATGGGCTGCATCACCCCTTCACACCTCATGGAATGAGAATGCAGTTTTTTTAAGTGGAAACCATAGAAAAGCAGTTTATTTTTCTCCTCTGAGACTCCTGTGCCAGCAAGATTGATGGCTGGGAGAGCAGACGCTGGAGTGGATGTGATCTTTAACTAATCCAAACCACCGTTGTCCTCGACACTTGCCCTGTAGACACAGGCAGTTCTTAGCTGCTCCACAGCCATTCCTGGCGCGCGGTGCTGAGGTCTGATGGTGCAGGCGGTGGCTCATCAGAAACACCCTGACTACAGACAGGCAAATGTGAGTCCAGCTGGATCAATAATTAATTCCCTCCTCTTTAGCAAAAAATAGATGTTCTCTCTGTCAGCTCCTACAGGGTTTTTGCGTGTCTCTTGCCCTTCCTGCTCACGGAGAAAGGATGTGGATATTTTTATTTGTATAAAGATTGAGTGCAGATACGTTGGTTGAACTAGCCAGGGCATTTTAGAAGTAGGTTAAGAGCCCTAGGAGAATGACCTATTTTTGTAAGTTAAGCAGTCAGAATACAGCAAGGCTGCTGTGCTGAAGCTGCCCAGCAGATAATCTAGTCTGGTATCTCATTTCTTGGAGCAGTCAGTGCTGTTCGCCTCGGCAAAGGGTGAAGCCCTTCCCTCCTTCCAGCTCCGTAGCTCCTTAGTAGATAGACAAATATTTATGCGTGCAAATATACCTGCTGTAGAGCTTTGTGCGTGTGCAGCTATATCTGACACATGCTGAATAAGAGCCGATGCACTGATGGCACCGCATGATTTCAGGGTTTCTCACCCGGTACACTGAGATGGCCACATTTTTTCAGGAGTGCCAAAGCCCTGGGTGAGCTATGTAGGTCAGGGCAGCTGTACCCGTGCACCATGCTGTGCCTGCTTCATGCAACACACTCGTCTGGAGAAGCTAGTTTTGGGTGCACGGGAAGACTTTGGGAATGCGGATGCGGGGATATTTCTGTGGACCTGCATGATTCCAAGTGGAAGCGAAGGTTACCTTTAATGCCACACTGCTTCAAACGCCTCTCAACCAGCTTCATGGCCTGGGATTGTAGCTTGGGGAATATAAGCCTAAATGTTATCTACAAAAAAAGAGAAAAAATATAAAGCATTTTTTCATTATAAGGAAAGAAACAACATCATTTCCAACCACTGTCAACTGAAAATCTAGTTTAAAGGAGTAAGTGACAGGCTAGTTTAAAGGAGTAAGTGACAGGCAGGAGGTTTCCATTATTTTTGCAGGGTGACTGGGATCCTTCCAGAGCAAATTTGCTCCTTTCTGAGGCCCCCCTGCCAAGGTGTCCCCAGCCGTGACCGCGTGGAGCCCATGAGCTCCGGGAGCGCTGGGCTGCTTAGACTGCGGCTTCAGTGCTGGCCCCGTGACTGCTGCTGCTGCAGGAGCCCCGCGCGGAGCCCCCATGCTGGGAAATGCCCAGAGGGCTGGGGAGACCTCTCACACCTGAGAGTGGAGCTGAGCGGTCTTGAATGCTCTGAACTGGGTTGACTTAAATGCCAAGAGCCGTGAACACAAGTTCCTGACAAATATTGAGTCTTGGACTGTTTGGGGATCCGGCAGAGCCAACTGAGCATGTTTTTAGTGCTGGGTCCCATGGGCTAAGCAGCTAAAGGAGATGACCTGGTAGTTGCCTATCTAAAACCCTGTGGAGAGTCTCAAATCCTGCCCTTCCCCCTTGCCTGACACTTGCAGTCCCATTTCTATGCTTTTCCAATCACATTTCCTGTTTTTGCAGTGCTTTCCTCCCATTATTGTTGTGGAAAAGCTGCATAGTCCCTAACAGGAGATACAGGAGAGCTAAAACCCTACTCACCCCAAACGCCATGTGGAGAGGCTGCTGCAGGCACCTGCGTGGTCTGCTTGGGTGTCACAGCTTGGCCAGTCCTGAGAGGAAAGAGAACACAACCAAGTTGCTTGTGTAGGAGACAGGCCAGCCCAAGGCTGCCAGTGGGTATTTGTGGCATTCGGCCACATTTGTACCAGGTGATCTCATTAAACAGATGGTAAACTTCAGGGGTCTGTGTGGCCACACTTGCATATTTGTCCCTGGCCAAGGATCACATATTCCCTTATATTTACAGGAGAGGGTCTTTGCAGGTCTTTGGAAAGGGCCTTCAGAGGCCGATAGTCAATGCTCAAGGGCCTGGGGTGCAGCAGATGGTATTCAGTGCCCTCTCTAGCCAGGCTGATCCAGCCTCAGGAGCTGGAGCAGGGAATTGTTTGGGGCTGGCTGGGTGCTGGTCCGCATGGTGACCGTCTCAAAATTCATGGTTGATTGTGGCCATGCTGTGGTGCCCCGCTCCCCTGGCACTGTTCCCACCATGCAGGTGGGGAGAGGGACTTGTCCTCTCAGGGGAAGGTGGGAGGGTGATGGGGCCAGACTTGGTTTCGTGCTCATCCTTGTGATGCTCTGGATCTCAAGGCTTTAAGAATCCTGCCAATTTAAGTACTAGTTAATGACCATTAACTGTTTGAGGAGCGTAATGATTTTGTAATGTTGTTTCTCTGTAGGTCCTTGAGGTCCATGAAAATTTGGACAGGCAAATGCAAGATAACTATGAAGAAGACCTGAGTGAAAAGGAGAAAGCGATTGTTCGAGAGATGTGCAATGTAATCACTTCTTTCAATAATTCCAGTAATTGTTGTGTTCTCTTGCTCCAAGTGCTGAGAGCTGTTCTGCATATGAATGTTGGCCCTGAAATCATTGGGGAAATCCAGACGGGAGGGAAGAGTCAAGGCCCTGCTGACTGCTGCTTAGGTATCAGCAGCTAGATAGGGCACAGGGCAGCCCTCGCGCAGCAGCTGCTCCCCAGGGAGCAGCCGTAGCCGGTGCAGACGGAGCCACCGGGTCCAGGGCCGCGGTCCCAGGCGCGCAGCTCCTGCTCGTGGCAGAACCTGGCCGCGCGCCTGGGGCCACAGCCTGGGCTGGGGCAGCACCTGCTCTGCTGTGTCTGAAGGTGAGAGTCTGGCCCCGAAGCTAAGGGCAAAGGGAGCAGCTCCTGGCTGAAGCCACTCACCAGGCCAGAGCGTGGTGTTCGCTACTGCAAACACGTTTGCCGGCCACGCTGCAACCTGAGCTTGCCACGTACTGGGCACTGAGTGTTTGGAGCAAAGCTCTGCTCCACAGTGCTCGCTTGCTGTGCTGCTACCTCCCATTTCCAGCCTAGCCTACTAAGAGAAATACCTTTGAGCAAAGAAATTTGGGCTTCTGCAAGAACACTGCTCAGAGTGTGACGTGCAGTTGGGGATTTGCTGTTTGACAGGAGCAGCAGTTCCCCCAGCAGGGAGGAGGATCCTTATGGAGCTCTCTTTTTTAGAAGTCCTGATTGGGGGTGAGCACAAGTGGACCTTTCTGTGCATCAACAGTAGAGAGAAGCCTAATCCTCCTTTTAAATTCTGAAATTGCTTGCAGTGAGGTCTTGCAGCAGTGCTGTACCATTAAGCCACACTATGGAGGGCATCTTACTGTATTGTTACTGCATCTTTACAGCTACAGTGGCAGAAAGAACAAGATAGCGTTTTCCTTCATGCCAATAGCAGGAAAAAATCTTAAAAGGCAAAGGAAAAAAACCACCCCAATTCTATAAAGAGGGTGCAAAAGATGCAAGTGTTTCACACAGCTACATCACAAAAGCATCTTTGGCAAGGGCTGAAGCAGTGGCTCTTGGTTGTTCTAACTTCTGTAAGTGACAGCAAGAACAAAATAAATGAGGGCCTGTTTTTTAAGTTACTTGGTCTGCTTAATGCCCCCGTTCTCTTGCAGCCTTGCAGAGGGAAAGGGAAAACACTGTATCTTCTCCTCCGTTTATGTTTGTCTAACATCAGATCTGTTTTTCAAAATATTCATTTTATGTAGGTGGCTACAAAGTGCTTTGCAGTTTCTTATGATTTTAAAAGAACCCTGCTTTCCCCTATGGCCCTAGAGAGGGCTATAATGTTTCTAGGAAGTTGTAGATAAAATTTTAACTGCCATCTTTTTTCATTATCTTTTCTGTTCATGATAACATCACTTCAGTGAGTATGACAGGGCTGACCTACCATTGAACTTAACTTCTGAACGCTGTGTATTTGGTTTATATTATTACCCCAGGCAAAACCAGTTCTAATTTCAAGAGAGACTAATTAGGAAAACACTTCAGTGATTTTTCCCTTGGAAACTGGTGCATAAATGCCATCCAGTGGCCCTGCTGAGAATTACAGCGCTTCTCTGGGAAATCACTTGTTTTGGCTGTTTGACATAGAGTAGAAATCAGCAGTCTTTAATTTTTAATTTTTCTGCCTTTTGCTTCCCCACCCTGTTGTATTTTTTCTTACAGGTTGTCTGGCGAAAGCTGGGTGATGCTGCGAGCTCCAAACCCTCCATCAGGCAACATCTTTCAGGAAACCAGTTCAAGGGCCCGTTGTAGGAGCGTCGTCCTGTAGACTGGCACTGACTCCATGAAGACTAAAAAGAGAGAGAGTTACTGTTTCTGGCTGCCTGGTCTCTGGGAGTCGGAGGTTGATATTTTCAAGCTTTTTTTTTTTTTTTTTTTTTTTTTTTTTTTCTATTTTTTCTTTTTTTGTAACTGTCAATAGTGTAAATATGGCAGCTAAAAGCCTGATTTCAGGCTGTGGTGCTCTGGAACCGATGGTCGATGGGTAACCATTCAGTAATGCCAGACTTGCATCATTTGTATTGTAGTCCAACCCTGCTTTGTTGTATGGTCTGTTTGTAGAACTAACTTGAGAGAATTTCTAAGAACAAGAAGAAACTTCAGCGCGCGGAAACGTCTCAGTTTTTCTTGCTTCTGTCCACCTGCTTGTTAACTGTTTTGGGAAAGGCTAGTGGCTGCAGGCAGCGCATTTTTGGAACCTTCCAAGGAAACAGCAATTTGAATTCACTGTTTAACAGGCTGCCGATTTCCTAAGCTGCTACCGTTTGTTTTGGAGGTCCTGACTTAGGGGAAGGACACACATGACTGTTTTCCCAAGGCGCTGTGCAGAGGGATTAACGCTTATCCCGCTTCATAAGCTCTGCTGTGGTGCCCGTCTCACAAGCATCCAGAAGAGCTTGAAACTCCGGAGGAGCTGTTAATGAGTGATTTTTCATAAACAAATGACACTCACAACTTTTGCATTCATAATGTGAATGAACTGAAGTCACTCAGCCAGGCACCAGTATTCCCTACAAATCTGGCAACGTTGTTCCCATAAAACTTTTCACAGTTCAGCAGAAACAGCCGTCCTAGCAGCACTTATGGCTTTCACAGTATCTTCAAGAGCAGCTCATCTTTCACAAATGGAAGATCTGGGTTTTTTTCTTACATTCTTGCTGGAACCCTCACCTATATTGGTTACTACATAAGGTAACCAACCAACAACCTTGCAGAGCTCAACTCTAACATGGGCTGTGGGGTGAGACTACTTCCTGCCATTGAAGCTTTATTTTTTTGTTGTTAATGAACCAAAACTAGTGGGTTTTTTCCTCCTTCAAATGGTTGTACATAAAAACAATGGGACTTTTATTTTGTTAGTGTGGAGTAGCTGCTTGTAAAGGTGTAGTAAGAATTTGACGCCCTTTCTTTTCCAACTTGTCACAGCAACTGGCCCTGTATTTCAGTAGATGTTTCTCCCCATCTTTTCCTGATAGTCTAAGGAAGCTGGAGCTTGTTATTAAACCTGTTGGTGTAAAATAATGTTAAAGCTGGGCGTGTGTAAAGATCAACACTTCCTCTTCAAAAGTTGCATTGTTTTGGTGATTAGCTTGAAGATTTAGTGACTTCAAACCTCATCACTTTTTATTCTCTGTAAGAATTGGTAACCTGGGAGTTGAACTGGCTCAACAGGCTCTTGCTGCTAAGATAATTTGTTCTACTAGTTGAATTCTTGACTCCTGTTATTATACTGATATGAAGCACCAATAAAAAATAAAGGAGCTAGTAGTGCTTGCAAGCTTTAAAACAAGCAATTGGTCCCATTGTATAGAGTGTAACTAGCTGCCTGGAAAGTCTTTGCAGGGGCAAAGCCTAGGTCTGTAACACATAAAAAGCTAAAGAATACAACCAAGTATGTACTAACCCGTAAAGACAAGAACTTCATTATAGGGTGTAGAAATAAAAACCTAACAGTCAAGCAGTTTATTTTAAAAAGGAGAGCTCAAGAACAAGATACCCTCCTCACCCTAACCAAGCCACTCGCCAGTAGCTCATTTCTCACAGTGCGCAGAAGCAGGGCTGGTGGCTGTAACTCTAGTACCTGCATCCAGTGTAAGTCCAGAAAAATCTGTTCTAGAATATGACTGTGTCCTTCAAAATGTGACACCTGTAGAGGATTCCTGATTTCCTCCCCCTTTTTTTTTTGTTTTGCCTGTTTTTTTCATTACCCTCCAGTCTCTATTAGCCTATGTTGACTTTTCTTCCTCCTGCATAATTTATATGCTGAGATTTTCCTACCAGAAAAGGTGGTGTGTTTCTGCCCCTTCCAGGGAAGGGAAGATCAGACACATCAGTCTTTAACATCTAATATTTTACAGAGGGTTACTTTAATCGATCTGCTCACAAACCCATTTTAATTTTGGTAGAATCTAATCTCTGGATTAAGGCAGAGAATTTAAACACATTGGGAGCAGGGTTAATTGAAACCAGTGAGTTTTAACTAAAGCAACGTAAGCGCTGCCAACACTTTCAGAAAGTGTGTTGCTGACGTGCTTACTATTTTAGGAGTGTTTTAGACTAGCAGGTCCTCTCAACAGGATGAGCGATGCTGATCAGACTACTGTTTTGAATAACCATGAAGCTCTCAAACAAATACTCCCCTTTACCAAACTTCTCAAAATCTATTTGGCGATGTTAAGCCAAGTCTGTTTCATTCCACCTGCAGATCTCACCTACAAGGGTTGCAGTGCTGTAAGCATGGCCCAGCAGTGTTACAAAACCTAAAAAGCCAATTTACAGGGGAGCCAGTTAGTTCAGGTGAATAACCTTTGTACTTGTAGGGTATAATTTGTACTTTTATTGAATTTATTTGGTAGCATAAGTCTTCAATGCAAGATGTGCATTTTTCATTTATAGAACAACGTAACAGTGTCATATGTGGAGTTTTTCAATTGTTTGGGCTTGCTACTCTTCCTATCTAGCTCCACTTGAACTAAATAGTGTCTTCCTGGGGGAAAATGACACTCAATGACTTTACAGGATGACTTTGGGTGCTAAACTTTCAGCTGTCTAAAAATGCAGCTTTATGTGAATATTGAAATCCATTGAACCATGTGCTAAGTCTTCAGTGAAAACTACGTGAGGAGGTTTGCATGTTAAGTTGGAGGGGAGCATCCCCTGAAATAGCAGCCAGGCCATTGATACAGCTGGGGCTGACAGCCTACAGTTCATTTCCTTAACACTGAAGCCCTGGGCCTGCCTGCCTTTCCTAGAGCAAAGGAAGCCTCCCCTCATTCCCACCAGGCTCCGTGTGCTTAGGGAGAGCAAATCACATCCTCAGCCTGTTTCTGCGGGAGGGAACAGCATTCCTGTAAGAGTTTTTGAAACACTGTGGTAGCGTCAGCTCCAATTGGCTCTTTGCACCTTGATAAGACTGCTGAGCACAACCTTGTTTGAAAATGGCACATTTTTATCCAAATATAAAAATATAAAAGAAAAAAAAAATCAGTGTTAAAGTGACCTTTTTATCTTTTTAGAAACTGTGGGGGAAGAGTACTACTGATCTTTTTCAAAGTGCATGACTGTAAAGTGATAAAATTGTATATTTTTCATAATGTGGGGAAAGTCTATCTGTGCTGCTTTGGAAATCAGTCTGAAGTTTGATTTCTGTTAAACCTGTGATATTACAGCCCTGCTATATTTTCTGTATATGATTTACAAAGAACTGGAAAAGTTAGCACCTGCTGTTGTGTATATAGCAAAATTCTTTAGACCTTAGCACACGTTTTTACCTATTATTGAACCACTCTGTTTTTTGGGGGGAGGGAAAATAATAGTACAGATTTTTTTGATAATGTGTGTAAAACATTCATTTGAAATATTTTAGTAAAAATGAAGTAAGAGATTGATTGTGATAGTGTATACTTTTAGTTGAATAAAATAAAATTACATTCTTTCTAAATAAACTGATGAATAAGGTTTGGAGGACCACTGCTGAAATATCTTGCAATGTGCCACAGCTATGAATTCTGAACTGATGTGAAAAACTTGGAAACCCACTAAATTCAGAACCAATTTTATTTGGGTAGGTGTGAATGAAGTAGTCCCATTTATAATCAGGATGTAAATCACAGTAGGTTGTTACATTCAGACTTTCACACTTAGAAAATATATATATTATGTACAGGAATCTGCAAATAGGTGTAAACATACAATACTTTAAGATACCAGTACATTCCAAAACAAAAATACCAGCAAGGCAAACACCTCAAAATGATTTCAGTCATCTAGCATTCAGAATCTCTTTTAAATAAAGTAGCTTTGATGCCTGACATCAAGCCTTGTTTTAATTGTTAATGAAAATGAAGCTTTTTACTGTAGATGAGATTTCATGGTATCTGGCTATTTTGATACTCAAAAATAGGCACTGATTTCTAGAAGGAAATTTACTTCTTACTGATATAATTGAGCCAATATGGCTGGTTAACGTTTTTGCTAGTACAAAGTAATCCAGTGCTGGAGTAACTCGAGACAATTTAGACTTCAGTCAAACGTATAAAGTTAGAATAGATACTGCAAAGCTAATTAAAATCTAGAAGCCTATATAACTCACCATAAACAACGCAAACAGATCAGCTAAGTTTCCATTTCATGGCCTCATTTCTTCATCTAAATTATACAGATTATCCTCCTCTTGGTCTTTACAATATAGTTTTTGGCTCGCTACTCGTGGCGGACGCGCAGGGTGCCGGGAGCTGCTGCTATCTCATCCAGGTGGCACGGCCGAGCCCCGCCACGGGCGGCATGCCCGGCGGCGGGATAGGGGGCGGCACGGGGGGCTGGCCCCCCGGCGGCACCGTGGGCGGCGGGTAGCTGGCCGGCGGCATCCCCAGCCCGGGAGGAGGGTGAGGAGGCACCGCGTGCGTCGGGGGCAGCCTCGGCGGGGGGAAGTTGGGGTTGTAGGCAGGGGGAGGAGGGTATCCCGGGGTGGGCGGCGGGATGTTGGGCGGAGGGAAGGAAGCGGGGGGTGGTGGGGGGACGGGAGGCGGTGGGTTGGGGGGGTAGACGTGGGGGTGGTAGGGTAGGTGGGTTGGGGGTCCGTAGGCCGGTGGCAGAGCTCCGTAGGTCGGTCCTTCTGTTTTCATCATTGACTGGAGGCTTTGGTAGCCCTCCCCGGACATGTAGGAGTTGGTAGTGGACATCCCGGTGATGTAGCTGGTGGGGGGCGGGGGCGGGGGCCGGTGCGGCAGAGGCGGAGGCTGGTGCACCGGGGCGGGATGAGCGGGAGGAGGGATCTGCACCTTGGGCATGTCCACCGAGTCCACCGCGGTGCTCTGCTCCGCTTCGCCCATCGAAACCGACGTGGCCAAGGGAGGCGGCTTGCGCTCTGCAACACAGAAGGCTCTGCTTATTTTTCTGAAGGGTGGTGGCAGCAACAACAACCAAATACTCGTTAGCTTTCCTCCAATAAACACATCAAAAAAGGACTCTAAAGTTCTCCAAGTCTCTGCAGGTCATCCTGCATCCAATACACCTTATTATGTCCCTAGCAAATCACTAAGCCGCAGAGTGGAGCTCCAAGGTTGTCTTCTCCCAGTTTAGAAGTTAAATATACTTTTCTAGTTTATTACTGATTTTCTTACAACTGAAATACTACAAAATACTACAGCAGAAATGAGCAGACTGGATGGACAGACTCACAACCAGCAGATTTTAAAGAGTCATGGGCCCCAAGACACCCCAAGTCTTTCGATCAGCATTTCCATCTTATACATCCCATCTCCCCCTTTCATCTCCCTCACACTCCAGAAGGCAGCCCAGGACTGATCACTGCACTTCACCTGCCCCAAATATTTTGAGATACTGTTTGAGAATATGGGCCAAAGTCTTAGGCCTTTAACATTCAGTTCTAAATCTGTTTTATAAAAAGAGGGCAGAGGGAAGGGCAGGGGGAAAACAACACACTGAGAATAAAGCAAGAAACTGGCCTTGATTGATTGGGATGTGAAATCTGATCAACTCTGTTTTACTAGGTACTCTCAGGAAGCTCAGTGTATGACACTCCAGAGGAGTTCACAACAAAGATCAGAATTTTACAGACTTGTCCCTAGCCAGTTTCAAGGACGACACATATTAAGGTGTCCTCTCAAGATAATATGGGAAACCAGTTACCTACCCGCATGTTTAGGATTTATCCCCTATAGACAGTCATGATTTTAACAGCTAAGCTGACCCTCAGAACAGCTACATAATCTGATTATGCCGTGTGTGTACACTAGCTGTGGTACTTACAATTTCAAGCTTTTGTAGCTCCTAAATTGTAACCAAATCTTTCTGAATATTGGATACACTCATACAAGATTGATTAACTGAAGGAATGATGGTTACTATCTTAAACCTCAAAGCTCCCAAATCACACACCATTCATATTAACTGAATTTTAACAAATGAGGGACAAAAAACAGTTTTAGTGTATTTCAAAGTACTGTTTCTATCTCCTGATATTCCCTGTTAGAAGCTGTCATCTTGAAGTTGCATTATGGAGCACAAGCTATAAAATATTTATGTCGTATCTCAGGGTCAGCGGCAGGACAGCTAATGTGTCAAAGCGCTGCAAGCACATTTTTCAAGAGTAAAATTTATTTTGCAAACATAAGGCATGCATGAAGTGTTAAAAGTTCTCCAGCAGATGAAAACCCCCTTTTGGGGCATGGCCAAGATTATACATGTCCCCTTTTTTTGCAGAGTTACACACCTACAGGTTCTGTAATACAGACATAATATGCAGAACTTCAACAGGACATTTAGAAGCCAGTGTCCTAATGCTAAGCAGCCTTCTAAGGACACAAGTCGCTTTTTGCCTGCTCACCATAGGCAGTTTATTTTCCTAGGCTTTCACAGTCTGAGCTTTATCTTGCTTTTGTCCACATACTGTATATTCATTTCTATAACAACTCTATAGTATTAATTAAAAAAAAAGTGTATTCTACAAAGATGGAATGTCCCCCCAAACTTATCTATCTAGTAGTATTGCTGATTAATTACTCATTGACAAATTTAGTAATTAATGTAACAAACCCTCACCTCACATTACTACCACCATTGCTGAAAAGCGGTGCAGTAAACTGCAAGAGAAGCAGCACTTAAGAAATAAGAGTTTACCTGGAGGTGGATGCGCAGGAGGTATCGGTGGATGTGAAGTTTCAATTTTAGGAATTTTAGATGGTGGTGGTGGTTCTGAAAAACATGTGGAAATTCCTAATTTGCTACTGCACTGTAATATGTTTGGAACTGATATCATTCATCATGTTTATACAGAGTGCAGTGGACACCCTATATACTAGGCATGTTTAATAAATGTAACTAGAATCAAGACCTTTTAAAAAAAAAAAAAAAAAAAAAAAAAAAACACCCCATCAATTATTGCACACCAGTCTGCCAGAAAAACACAGGCCTACAAATTCAAGCTCTGTATTTTATAGCTAGAGATAAATGGTTCCACTAACAGTATGAATGTGCGTATCAGCACATGCAGTTTTTAGCAGAAACTGGAACTTGTAAACAGCTAGGTTCAGGAGGAGCTGAACCCCTATGTCTTCCTAGGGGCTCATGTATTTTGATACCAAAATGAGAGGGGAAAATAAATGGGGAAAAAGTAGAAGAAGGGACCGGCAAGCTCTTTGGGATCTCCCTGCAGAGCCTGAGAGGAGAGTGCTGAACTTAATAAGGAAATATCACAGAAGTAAATCCGAGCTATCCCGAAACATGCCATTACAAAAACCCAAAGCAAAAAGGCACACCAAAAGAACTAGCTGTGAGCACTCTGATTAAGTATTTTTTTAGCCTGGGCTATATATTATACGAAATGATTTTACTGGCAGCCAGGCCAACAACTGACAACTGATTACTGATGCCCCCAACCAGCAATAGACTTGCCCTAAATACGCAGCGAGGGGGCACCTTCAGCAATGTCAACACCTCCCCCGCCTCCTGCGAGGCTACTGCAAACAATGCGTCGGGCTGCAAATGGAGACGCCACTGGTTTAGCAAGACTGAACGGGCTCTACCAAGGCATTTGTGGGGAGCAGCTATACTACAACTTTGTAAGTGCTACTGTTAAGAACATTAAATACAGTTACAGTACACAGTTAGGGATGCAGTATTGGTATCGAATAGTTTGGATGACCCAAGCCTGCAAGCTGACTATCTAAACACACATCAGCCAGTGACTCATTCTGGCTAAAAGAACAATTTTGCTTACATAAAATGAAAAGAATCATTAGGAAATACTGACATACCTATTGTCTTTGTTTCTTCTTTGGGAGATACCGTCTGTTTAAAGAGGGAAAAAAAAAAAAAAGAGAAAACATGACAACATGACAACCACTGCAAAATACAAAGCATTTCAAAAGAGTAACAAGAAAAGCAAGCAGGAAACAACTCTGGCCTATTGAAGGCTTTTTGTACAGATCTGACTAAACCAGAACCTGTTTCCACCTCAATCCTCCTCCCTCCCAAAAGGAGGGAAGGGCCCCCCTCTATCTGCTTCTCTATTTTTATGAGGAGGCTATTAATGCTCAACAGTACAATAGTGACCAAGTCCAGCTGAAGAGGAAGAATGAAGAGACTGAAAAAAAGTACAGCCTTTTTAAATACAGTATTACATACAGTGTTTTCTTGCTGTTCTCTTTGCCGAGTATTACCATCTTGTTTATCTTATTTATAAAAACTATGGCAGATACATCATGGTGCAGTAAATTGCTCACTGAGCTGACAGCACGTGCCTTGGCCTCTATTCCTAACACTGTTACTGACCTGTCATTTGACCTTTGCCAAAGCACTTCAGGCATTTATGCTTTATTTAGCAGGCAAAAGAATGGTTAAAGTTTTGCTCAGCACAAAGCATTTCAGAAGCTTCCAAACAGAAAGCACTGTATGAAAGCCAAATTTATGCAAAAGTGTCACAAGATTCACAAAACTTTACAGTACCCTTCTGACTACACATTTTTTGGTTTTAAGAGCCACAGACAAAAGGAGCCTGAGAAGTCCTTCCTAGGTTGCTTACTCCAAGTGAGTTGGTTAGTTCAGGAACTGATGGACATTTCACTTGAAGAATGAACTTCCATCTATTCTGCTGAGGATTCCCAAGATGTTGGCTATCCAGTGCCAAGCTCCTCAAGACCTGCTTCTTGTGTTCCTTACAAAGTCCTTCCAATTCATCTCTCATCACTTTTCCCTCCCCACTTACAGAACAGAAAAACAAAAACCAGGTTATGCCATAGGTGTGGTTTTTTTTTGTTTGTTTTTGTTTTGGTTGTTTGTTTTCAGCATAAAGAAAGCCTATCAAAATATAAAGTACTTTCCTAAATATGGCAGTCATGTATTCTTCTTCCACTCAGTTTGACACAGCCATTTCAGTCAGGTCTAAAATTCTTCATTGTAAGAATTGCACATTTGGTACATTTTCTCCCTGTTAGTAGACTGTATCTTGTATTAAAAGACCAAAGTTTTAGAGATTATAGAAATTTTAATTTTCCTCTTTTTTGGGTAGGCAGCTATACGGAAGCAGACAGAGAAACAAACTCTTTCCTCTTTCATGTCATCATTTTCTTCCTGTTTCTTGCCACCTGTCCTCTAGTTTGGGCTACAACAAGACAGAACATAAGTTGCACAAAATTTATTTCCTAAATGGAAGTATTCTGGGGACATTATTTTTGAAAACATTCCTCCTACTAAGCAGATGTGTTATCCAAATCTTCACACTTTTACACTTTTTTTTAGTAACTCAGATGTAAAACACAAAGCGTAGATAAAGGTTCAAAAGCTTCATTTGGACTTGATGACTACAGATAAGCACAGAGATACTATGCAACTGCCAACACACTTTCTTATTTTCATTGATTGGGTGATAATGCAGACCATAAAATGAGAGCTGAATGTGTTTTGCATTTGTACGCTTCTACTGTTATTATTTTGGAAGACACTTCCTAACCATCAGAACCAGAATTTTGTCTTACTTCTAAAGAGTCACCTTTCTCATATGTTGGTTAAAGGCCAAAACGACAAACAGTGCTTTCATCAGCACAGTACATGTATGACAGTTAAAAACAAATATCGTACAGAAATCTGACAAGGCACAAGAGCCATACTCTAAATAAAGCATGCTCAAGAGTGAAAAAAGATCTGGGAGCACAGAACCATGAACAGAGGTTACCTTAACAGCTCATGTTCACTAACAAGTCTGTCCACAGAATGTGCCCTGATTGTAGTGAGTATGCAGGATGCCCAAACTGTCAAAACTGTTCCATGCTTACATATTTGACATACAACCAATAAAAGTCTGCCATAGAAAAATTATTTACTGGCCTCATTTTAAAAGCAAACCACAAGTTTGCTACACAGTGCAACCTCTAAACCAAAGAGGCATCAAATCAGCATAAAAATAAAATCTAAGTTGAAGTTCACTAAACTTACTGCTGGTCTTTTGATCTGTCTGGGAGGGCTTGACTGGGGAGAGGGCTTTTTTGACTGCTGTGCTTGTGCTGGCTGCTGCTGCTGCTGCTGCTGCGCTGACTGCTGCGACTCCTTCTGCTGCTGAGTCTGGGACTGCTCTGAACCCTGGGGCTGCTGCGACTGCTGCACGGGAGGTGCCTGGGGCGCAGACTGAAGAGATGGTGGCTGCTGCAGCTGATGAGGAGTGTGATGAGGCATCTGCTGCTTCCCCTGTGAGTACAGATCCAGAATCTGGTGGCAGATATCTAAAACAGAAAGTGCCAAGATTAAATAACTGCAACATACAAGTGCAAATTCAACACACAATGGTGAAGCTTTTTCCTTAAAAAAAAAAAGAATTTACTATAGATTTTTTAAGAGTAGTTTTCAATTTACTTTTGCATTTTTGAGTTGTTTCTGCCTATGATGAATACACAGACATATATACAACCCTCCAGAGGAATAAGAATAAAATGCCTTGGTATTAATATTTTGCATGTCATTACTGTGTGCTTGGAGAGCAACACAGCAAGTAAACAAAATAGATATATATTTTTAATATTTGCTCTAACTGATCGGTCAATAAAAGTTTAAGGAGCAAATAATCAGAACTAATACTAAATCCTTATTTCAGCACACAGGGAACAAGAAGACTGTCAGAGATCAAGAAAGACCAACTGATAACGGCAGCACTTCAGGCCAACAAAGCTCTTTAACAGGAGAGTTAAATAAGTCCTTTGCACCTGCATTCACTGAGGCAATAGCAGGAAACAGAGGCACTTATTCTAGAACTTTCTTTGGCAGAGATTCAGCAGATTTGTCTTAAATTTAAGAAACTCTGAGAGCAGCTGCAATACAAATACAGCACATAACCATATATTAAAAAAATTACAATTACCAGAACTGGAAGGTATTCATCTAAGAGTTCTAAAAGAAACCAAAGGATAAAATATCCGGATTATGAACATTACCACATACCCTCTCAGTTAAAACATCCTTACTACCCAAGGCTAGACACTGATTTTTAAGTAAGACTTATAAAGCAGTTTACAGAATTATAGATGACATCTGTATCAGGCAAGTTAGTAAAAACTATAATAAAGACAAATCAGTGGCTACCTAAGCATAATTTACTTAATGAGAATCAGGAGAGATCCTGCTTTATGAACTCTTGGAGTTCTCTGGAAAGGACAACAAGCACTTCATAAATAAGTAATCCAGCTGCTATAGTACTAGACTTTGAAAGCAATTGACAGAATCCTTCAAATACTTTCAAGGACTCTAAACAGCACCAGGATAGAAACAAAGGGCTTAGTTAATAAACTTACTTAAAGAAAGAAATATGTTTTCAGGAAGGGATCAAGTCTTGCAACAGAGAACCCAAGCTCTGTAGAAGTCTGTGTTAGGATCTCTGTTGTCTATGGGTGACCAAGGTGGTGGCCAATTAGCCAGTGATGCAAGTTTATTTCAACAAGTAGGATGACAGCAGGCAGTGAAGACCTAGGTCCAAATTCTTTTGCTGTGATCAAGCAATATAGTTGCAGATGTAATTCAGTGCAGAAACATGCAAAGTATGCACACAGGGAAAATGCTCCTACCTTTATATATAAAATAACAGACTTCAAGCTGATCGCTATGTTAAAAAGCAAGAATTTAGAGATAAAACAGACACTTGAGTGAAAACATTGGCTCAGAGACCCACAATGTCAAAAAAGAGAAGAACAAGTCGGAAACATTTTACCACCGCACTGTATTTGGTAACATGTACAAACCCACAGATCATTTATATATTGGGACCAAAACTGCATATATACGCTAGCCCTCATCTCAAAAGAAAGAGAAGTAAAACTGGAAAACTTCAGATGGGCAACTCAAATATCCCAAGGTAAGGAATGATTTCCATGTAAATAGCACTCGAAGAAGCTGGAATTCTTCAGACTGGAAACTGCTTAGTAGATATGATAGCTGGCTGCAAAATCATAAACGCCCGTGGAAGGCTGACAGGGATAGAATACCTCAGGATAAGAAGAGCCGTGAAACAAAGCTATGAAGAGCCAGGTTCCAAACAGAGAAGGTGCTGATCCTCAATGAAGTAGGAACCAGACTTGCAGAATTCCCTGATAAAGATGTTATGTGGGCAAACAGCTTACTGTCATTCAAGAGGTTGCAAGACAAGTACTTGGAAGAGAGATCTATTGCAGGTCATTAATTAGTTATTGGGTTGATAGCTGCATTGAACGAGGCTCACAAAACCATTCAGACCAGATATTGAGACTGCATTAGGGGAAATATTATAAATGCTCTTCTTTTAGCATCTACTTTAGCCAGTACTAGAAAGGAACTGATCTTAAGACTGTTGGTCTCAATCAATACAGCCAATCCTATGACCGGGAGCAACTAGTATCTTAATTATTTGTGTCACATCCTTAAATCTAGGGCTGTCAAAAAGACAAAGACAAGGACAAAAGACCTTGAAGGCAAGGTACAAAAAAAAAAAAAGTGTTCCTATGTAGAATCTTACAGGGTATGAAATTCTTAACAGTCATGTTAAAAAGATTATCTTTTTGTTTTAGTCAATTCTGACAAAAGGATACAGTCTAAAATATAACGAGCTCCTCCATTCAGAAAAGCAATAGGCTACTAGCTACTCTAAAAGAAAATCTGATGAATTTATGCTCTGAGAAAACACAAGAGAACCATATTAAGATTCTGTAAGGATGAAAACAATCCAGAATAAGCAACTAGAAACTACAGAATCTACTTCTCAGTCCTAGCACAGCATAAGACAAACTACTTGTAGCTCTAGTATAACTCTGTTAAAGAGGTTGATCATCATGAGCAAACCACTGCAAACTTGTCTTCATTAGTACTAGTGCTTAACAGCTAGGCTATGAACTAAATTATCAGTAAAACAAATATTGACAAAAGACTAATCAGGACAATCAACATTCCACACTAAGCCAGTCTAAAAGTTTAATCATGAATCTGGATAGGACATAGCATATATGTCCTAAGGTGCATACACTACATGGGATTATTTTTGAGTCAGATGCAGAAAAAAAAAAAAAGATAGTTGGAGGCACCTACTACCTGCATCACAGTCACAGGGAAAAATGATTTGTCTGTAGTAAGTTTTTCTCATACCTTCCAGAACATCAACAGGGACATCTTGGACAAACTGTTCCCACCACCGTCTGTACATTGGTTTTGAGGTCCATTCTTGTATTTCAAACTTACACAAACGACCTGCTAAGTACATAACTGCAACAGCTATGATTTCTGGCTCCCACTGCAGTGACAGCGTAGTGCAGAGGCTACAAGACATTAAAAAAATAAACAAAAATAAATCTACAGATCTGAAATTCTGATTGTCAAAGTAAAAAAATTAATGTATAATAGCTATAACTTAGTACAAACTATGTGGAGAAGCCTTGTTAAATAAAAGTTTACAAAACTAAATTGTTTTGAATTACTGCTATTAAGCAATACAATTTTAAACACATGATACAGCACTTGCCTGCAGTAGTAACACACCACATACGTGGAGCTTTAAAATAGGAAATCTTAACACCACAAATAGCGAAGAGAGGTAAGAAAGATAACACAAAATTACAAGTAGGGATAGCTAGAGTCCACTGTGGTCTTCCCTGTGGCATTAAATTTAGGATCAAGCTGTAATAAAGATTCTCCTTCAGTAGCTCTTGTTAAAATTAATGTTATAAAGTAGCTAATGTTCTTGGTATTAAATATACTTATGTAATAATTTCATAATTTAAATTACAAAATTTTTCTTTTTATGGCAAGTTAGCTCTTCTGTAGCTTCTGCAACAGATCTGCTTAAACAATCCTTCTATTAAAACAATTTCACACCCACCCAGTCAGTTAAGTTTGTGTCAATTCACTGATGATTTCATTGTTACATCTTTGGATGCACCAAAATAGTAGCCTATACAGTCATTTAAATTAGTTTCTCTTGGTGGGCTACAGATGACTCAAAAGCAAATGAGGTAGTTCAATATTGGAGCAATCAAGCCAGCAATTACTGGTAAACACACAAGAAATAGCTCTCAAAACACTGATGTACTATTATTATGTTTTGGATATTTACTTTGGTATGTATTATAGTTGCAGAGAAAAACAAACAAACAAAACAAAACAAAACAAACAAACAAACAAACAAACAAACAAAACACACGACAGCTGGTCTATAGGCCCATAGTACAAAACATAGGATTATATTCCAGGATTCTAGAAATCGAATATACTTCTAACAGAGTGCCTATTAAGCAAGCAAGCACAAAACAACCTCTTGAGGAGAGAGAGAAATCTTATTTGAAACAATTACTCTAGTCTTACTTCAGCGCTTCCTGAAATGTATTTTCTTGAGTTAATTATTAAACATCGCATAATTCCAAGTATAATCAAAGTAAGAAGAACATAGAAAGACTTTTCCTAAGGTACTTTACACATAGTAAGAGTCAAACCATACATTTTTTACTTCTTAAGCATCATCAAGAGAGACAGAAGCTGAAGTATACATCTAATGGCAGGCAAACACGTTAAAAACCCTTTTGCTCAAACTAACGAGGGCAGGTTACGTGCTATCACCTATTATGCGATCCCATAACCTATTTGGGTTATCTTTACGGACTGAGAACTTGGACCCACAATGTGCTTTGCATTCCTGAAGAGTCCAGACTTCAATAATGTCTTAAGAACTTGTTATAAAAAAATAACAATTATACTTTTTAAACCATTTGTAAATAGCCATTTGTAAATTAACTTCCCTAGCTCTGCGGAATTCAATTTAGCAGAACTAAAGTGTATAAAGTTCTGTTTTAAAAGGCAAAAATGCAAAAATTTGCATGCATGCACTATACATGCAAAAATGATTCAAGAAACTGTAAATTTACCTCTAAAACAGTATTTGCACTAGATTTAATGGTTTACTTTTATTAAAATATACCATTTTTTTTTTCATAGTTGACCAATGTGACAGATTGCAAAACAACACCGTTTAAAACCTAGAATCTGTAATAAACAATGAACTACAAAAATGGAATGGTATCTTGCAGTAATTTATTGGCTCAGAATGAGGAACATGTCCTGGGCTGGGCAAGAAGCCATCTTCTGTCCTGAAGATTAACATAGTTTCAACTTTTCAAAGAACTTTCAGTTTTTTGAATGTGGTATTAAATCCTTCCTACAAAATATCATAGGTCTTAGAAACCTAGTCCTTCTGTAGTCATCCTGCCCAATACCATGGTGAAAACTGGAAAACATTTATATCAAGAGAGAGGTCAGTTGCCTTCACCATTTGCACAAACATAACCAGCATTTCTCAAATAAATGCCCGAGTCCCAAATGAACTGAACAACAGTAACAATTTCACTGTCAGAATTTGTTGCCATAAGTGCCTTTACCTGTCATTCACAAACGTCCAAGCCATCTGAACCAGTTTCTGAATTTTATTTTTGTCTCCTGAAAAATAATCAGTAAAGTTATGGTAAGTTATTAAAAAGGGCAAATAGTTTGAAAGACAATAGCTCCCCAAGTTAGTATTAATTAAGTTTCCAAGGTTAAGAACAAGCATCACTTGTCCACCCTATATTATTTTACCTTTGAGCTGTTTGGCATACTTGAGCAAGAACTGGTATGGATGTTCCACTTGCAAATCAAACTTTATTGTTTGTAGTAATATTCTTTCAAGGACCATCACTTCTTCCTAGAGAATGTAACAAGATAACCACAATATTACTCCTTCTTTTACTCATAAATATTTTAAGTTGGTATAAAGTCTGACTACAGAGCATCTCCAGACAAACATGTTACTGCTTTCACTTGATCAAGGTATGTCTCCAAAGAGAAGATTAAAATATTCAATTTGGAAGAGTTTATTACAGGTATTCTTTTTTCTTTTTTTTTTTTTCTTTTTTTTTTTTCTCCTTTTCTCTATCTGAGAGAAACATAACATTGTCAAGTCAAATATTCTAAACAGGAAACCTCCTAATATTGAGATATAGTTCTCAAGATGAGATATAGTTTTCATATTTAAATTAAGATTTTCTACTAATTATTTCCCAATTCCACATTATGCTATGTTAAATACATTTTATATCTTGATGATGTTTGTACCTCCTGACTAAATGGACTTATTGTCCTCCTGTGCCCTCCCCACCATCAGAATTTGCATAATTAAATGACAATGAAATGTAAACCTTTTATATCACCATTTGTTACAGTGGGCTTCCAAAACTACTTGTATTAGCAAGAAACATTATCACAGTTACATGCTGAACATGTAATTTTAACAAATGAAATCCAGCATCTTTACCTTTGGATCATCTCCAAACTGTCCAAATTGTACATCATTTAATAAGCTACGGGCTGTTTTGATTATATCTTTACATTTTTTAGGTGTTTCTTCAACTTTTCCTGCCAGGAAGAGACAGCAGGCTCCTGTTACCTACAAAAAAAAAAGATGGTTTCAGGAAGTTGTCTGCATTTGCAACACTATTACATGTCTAAAAGCACTGTCAGCTTCCATTAAGAGATCCTCAGAAGTTTCCCAGGGAAGACTTAATAAGCTTATTACTTCTAACTTAATTATAGTGATAATTTAAGCTTTTGCTTCTTCAAAGTAAATACAGAACTTGGAAAACAGTCAAGTATATACAGTTTTATTTCACGGTTAAACACCCAAGCAGAATTTGTCTTGATAGGGTATTGCCTGTTAGGCCATTCTAAGATTTAAAAAACAAACAAACAAACAAACAGCTATAGCTATTATCCTTTCTAAAGAATATCATCATGACATAACTGAAACTTCCATACGAGTATGTTTCTAAGCACAAGTAAAAAGGTAAACAAACAGCACAGCATGTTTTCAGCTAGGATTGTTTATATAAAGTTTAGTTTTCGTTTTATGGAAAAAATTATACTTACTGGAACCATATAATTCTGTATTTAAAGGATACTTATTTTTAAAACAATAATTCAAACACAGAAGTTAAATGTTCTCCAAGTCACAGTTTTTGTTATCATTGCTCTGTGACTCTTGATATTGTAATACTAAAAAAAAAAAATTAGACATTTGCTTGGTTTATATCAGTGAAGCTACGAATAATATTTGTGCCTAGCTGTAGTGCCCAATAATCTGTTACTAATTTAAGCAGTCTGTGCTTAGCACAACTACAGTATTAAGTAAACAATATTGCATATACTTACATATCTGGGGAACTGTTTGAAGGAATGAAACATATAAAATCGATGGAAATAAATTATTCCTGTTGCTAATGTATCATAGTGTCTGTATTGCAGGTTAAGGATTTTTCAGACATATAAACAGCACAAAACAAATTCAAAATCAAACACACACAAGCAAAAGAATGCATTCTGCTCTATCAATTAACTCAGCTGTCTGTTCCGTGAACAGCCAAAAAGCAAGTTAACTATAAGTTTTAGAATCAGGCCACCAAAAAAACAGAATGACTTTACACAGGGCCAACAGATGCTTTGGATATCAACTGCATCTGCACAGTATTTATGTAGCCTTATGTTTCAGAGCCTTTTTTTTTTCTCCTTTTGGTGGCATGCTATGACCGTGCATTGCTTGTAGAGAGGCTCTATGTGTGGCCATCCACATGACAAATTCCAAACTTGTCCCAAAAAAGGCCCCAAATTGTGGAAGGCACATCATGGAACAGATGAACTATCACTTCACATGTAAGTGTTTGTGTGGAGAGAAGTTAATCATTACCTTCATCTATAAATGCAAATTAAAGCTAAATAAGCTCCCTAGTCTTTCCTTCGAGGAGAAAAATGAAATTTCATTGTTGTCAGTTTCTATTAAACAAAGAAGTGGAAAAAAAAAAGTACTAAGAAGGCAAGAACCAAGAAATTCTAGTGGCATCTGTTACACAGTGGAAAGAAATTACTAGCATATAGAAAAAAAAATGCAACACCACCTTAAACAAAATTGGGTAGAGGGACAAAAGTTAAAAGCCTCATAAGTAAAATATGCAGAAAAAGTCCAAAATCCAAAATTTAAGGAACTTCTGTTGATTCATGCAGTAGGAGACCAAGCCATGCACTAGTGAGTCTATACAACCTTCCCCTTTCTGTTGCCACAGGAGTTATGTTCAAACCTTGCTTATTCAATAAATGGATAAAAACTATATAAAAACTTGTTACACTAAAAGGCAGCTAAACAGAGGAAATCTTTGATTCCTGACAAAATAGAATCTGAACAGTGAAGCAGACATTTCTAATATGCTTTACTTTCAAAACCCCAATCACAGAAACATTTATGTAATTGAAGGATACAGGCCTAAACGTGTCCCTACATCAAATATGAATCTGGCCCCCTCTCTGCGGTATCTTGCCTCCGTCGCTGGATCAAGCCCTTCTAGCTGTGAAGGAGTATGTGCCAAATCCTTCTTATCCCAGTACCAGCATGGCTTTGTATGGTCCAGGTTTGCCAAGTTTACCGAAGGACTGGAATTTTCTTTGTTCTCCTTCATTTATTAAAATAGAATTGTTCTTGCCTGATACGTTTTCAAAAGGAAGTCTTCAGGTAGTAGTAGCTTTAGAACCTTTGAAGAAAAAAGGAAAACACACATCTTTAAAAATATCAGGAAAAGAACTTTTTTTTTCCATGCTAAAAAATGACTAATTAGTCACTAAGACTACAACATATAATGTGAGTTTGGAATGTACAGTGCCATCTAAAACCATTCCCAAAAACAGGCTGACTGCACTCCATTAATATGTTATTTTCCTACACTGACTTGTACTTCACAAATCTACACTGGCAGTTATTAGTTCCACAGATGACCGATGCTCATCCCTGTCTCACTTTAAAGTGAGAATAAAGACTGGCTTAGCATCTTCTTTCAGGTTAAAAAATAGGGATAAGACTATTTTACTGCAATTCAATATACTATGCATAGTTTGCACTATTGTAGTCACCCGCAAAGATTCCTGCTGTAAATGTTAATTATTATATGATATAATTTACTGCTAGAAGCATAACAGCCAGAGAAACACCACTAGTAAAGCTACTACAATTAAGCTAAGCTTAATTTTCCAAATGTTTTCCACTTGAAAGTAAGATAGAACCTACATAAACAGTCAGAATACCTAATGCCTACAAGGAACCTCTATTTCTAACTTCACAAAATTTTTCTTTTTCACAACGAGGGAAACCACCTCTGCTCCACATTCTCACCAAGGGAATCTCCCCATGCTAAAGAAACTAGTGACAGCCAAATCCAACCTCTGTCACAATTAAGGGAGCAGTTATCTGAAACCGTTTCTACAGTCAGCAAAACAGCTCAGTGGCACCACCACACACACCCAGCGTTACTACCAAGCAAGTACAATCTCCACCAGTCTTCGAGCACCAAATAAAGAACAAAGAAAAGGGTCTCTACACTCACTGTGCATTTTAAAGCTGAACTAACATTAAAACTTCCTTCCTGAAAAGCAGAAAGAGCCACTTCTATGCGCAGCACAATACTCCCCAACACAGAAGTATAAAAATCAAACCAAAACAGCCCTGAGTTACCCTCCAAGCGATCTCCTCCGGCTCTCCAATCAACCCCACAGAAATCAGAAGCAAAATAACTTATATTTTAAACTACCTCGCAAATAGTGATAAAGCCGTAAAAATAACCCCCCCATTTCCCCCCTCCCCC
>JAWLRI010000448.1:3975684-3992977 GCA_034781795.1 Crypturellus tataupa
CCTCCCCCCGCGGGCGGCCGTTACGGGGCCGTTACGCGCGCGGCGCCGCCCCGCCTCCCGCTCGTCATCCCGCTCCCCGCGGCCGTGCGTGGGTTTCCTTGCAGCCGCCCTGCGGGCTCCCCCGGGCGCCGCTGGGAAAGCGGAGTGAAGCGAACGGTTTAAAACCGCTTTCTCCGCGGTGCCTTTTTTTTTTTTTTTTAATATATATATGTGACACATTTTGAATACTCCCTACTCCTCCTTCAGCTTCCAAAGAGCCTCCCATACCTCCAGTCCTCAGGATTTGGCTCCGTAGCGTTTCTGCTGGTATGTGATTCTCTGGGGCCCTTCTGTGGCTGCAAAAGCGCTCTGGCTTGTTCCTTCTTCTCACGCAGTCCATAACCTGCTCTTAATATTGGGCTTAACCTAACAAGGGGAAAGGTGACTTTTGAAATTAGAGTAAGTGCTCTGCGTTTAAGTAAAGTATAATTTAAACTGCTTATCTGTAAGGAAATTACTCCTGCAACAGCCTAGGTGTTGCAACGTCGGTGAATTGCTGCTGAAAAGGAGCGTGTAGCAAAACTGCTCCTCAGCTCCGTTCGCTGCTCGGAGCGGGACCTGTATAGAGCAGCTTCAGCTGGGCTTGTGCTTTGCACGTATCTCTAGTTCTCAGCAAGTTCCTAACATCTACATCAGAGTGACAACATTTTGAAACTAGTGTGGGTGAGGAAAGAACTGTAGCCTTCTACATGCCTGGTAAGGTATAAAATAAGGAGCAGCTGTAGCAGTTGTTGGAGGGAATAGCAAAATCATGGTTGGAGGGTGGTAGTTTTTGCCTGTTTGGGTTGTTTAGTATGGTAGAGACTCAAGCACGCTAAGTTTTCAGTTATGGTTAGCTAGCTGGATTGAAGTATGTATTGAAATCAAATCTGAAAAAGGCATGCTTGTCATAGCATGCCTGGAAATAGAGCTAGGGTCTTGGCACGGGCAAAGGAGAAGCCCAAGCCCTGAAATAGTTTGTAATCTCTGTGTTAGTGTTTCCAGTTAGTGGTGGTCTGAGCTGTATGTTAAAGTTTGATCAGAAGTTTTTTTTAATAGGCTTGTAATTGTGATGTTGTACTTCACATACTGTGTTTTATTTTTAAGTTACTTTGTGTTGAATAGCAAATATCTTCATGATATTGTAATTAATAAAATGAACCTGGATATAATACTTGACCATAATGATGGTGATTATATAGTTTAAGCTGACATATTAAGTGTTTCTCAGAAAAAGGATGTTTAGAAATTGACAGTCTGAGGTTATTGGAGATATTAGGGGATCTGCGTTTTTACTACCGGAAGATTATAGTGTTCAGCACTTGGTAGGTAAAGTAAGATGGGACATGCCATGGTGCCAGTGTGTTAAGCAACAAGTGTTTTCTAGTGCTGGGCTGCTTTGTTCTGTGTTCTGATGCCTGACCCAGGGTGAACTGCTTGATCCTCAGTTAGGAGTTCTAGGTCTAATATTTTTATAAATAAAGACCATATTTAAAAATGCATGAATAAAAATGTGCAGTCTTCATTTTTTTATTGTTGAAAGAAAGGAATTTGAAAAAGACCTTTGAGAGTTTTCAGGAAGAGGTAAATTCGAATGTGGAAACGGTATGACAAGAGTAAGATAGCAAAGTGGTGGAGTTTAATCTGCCCTACCTACTGTGGGTTTCTTGTTTTGTTTTCTCTGCAGAGTAAACATTTCTACTCTTCTGGTTAAAGAGTTGTCTAAGGAGCCAATTTTTAGGAGAGATAGAATGGTGATTGATCATTGAGAGATGGCCAGAATTGTGACTTATGTTCGGCTAGGAAATTGTCTTCACTTGAGGATCAGCTGCGTGTTTACAGTGCCTTCTGCCTACAACAGTGAGCTTTAGTAAGAGCAGGGAAAAGAAAGCCATGTTTTTAGGTATTAATCAGTTCAGGATTAGCAAGTTGATATGTGATAGTAATTATTGCTGTTTATTGAAATGCATAAGCTTATCTTGGGGATGTAGCCTTATATATTGCTACTCTTTGCACTTTTTGGATTTTGTGTTGTTTTCAATTTAATAGCTTCTTACGAGGAGTTTGTACTCCATATGAGACAGTTCCACTTTTAGTATTTAGCCAGGTTCAACTGAAGTTAAAGAAATAATGTCAAATGCTCTACTGACAGCACTTCCTGCTTTTTAGTAGTTCTAAAAGTATTTTGAGCACAGCAGGACAGAATATTGGCAAGACAGTGTCCTTTGAGTCTAAGAATCAATGTTTTGCAGGTTGTTTCTGGATAATTGGTTGAATTTGATAAAATTGATAGGATTTTATAAATTGATCAAGTGAATATTTAATTTTAGTAACTAGCTCTGGCTTGAGTCTGCAGCAGGGCTGTTTCTCAGTATCTGAGTAATATTTTTATACCATTTATTTTCCTTAACTTAATAACAAAGTGGTTTAATAAAGTTTTTTTTTCCACAGTAGCTGCATACAGCAGTTATGTTAACTTCTCGTTTTTCAGATGCTTTTATATTTGCAGTAATGTTAGTGAGCCTGTGATGGTACAGGTTTTCATAGCAAACAGGGATTATGTATTTAATTCAGTCTGTCCTTTGCCAGCTAACTTATTGGAGGCACTTTAGTTGCCTGGATCTAGTTTTAGAGGTTTGAAGATGTTTTAAGCAAAAATAAAGTAAATTATGTGAAAGGAACAGTCAAATATATGAGAACTAGGAGTTCTTGTTAGTGTTAAAAGTGCCATGTTATAGTTTTGTGGATTTGCAGCTTGACTATGAAGAAGTTTCTATTGCAATAATTAAACCAGTTCAGTGTGCAGGTGCTTTACATTCTTGTTCTTGCCCTCCCTCTGCCATAACCTTCTTTGCTTCCCTTTTCTGTTTTTAGCTCCTCTGTCCTACATTGGCTCTTGCCTGCATCTCTCCACCAACTGACAACTTCAGTTGGTCTGTCCCTGTCTGTCCTTTACTCTTTTTCCCCACACTACTCAGCATTTCTGCTTAGCTTTTCTATACCTCACTGCTTGGAATGCTGAAGAGGTGCCACTAAAACCTTCCTTTCGGTTTTGGGATCTGCTGTGCTAGAGCAGAGTACCTGTCAGATGCAGGAAAAAATTGGCATTGTCTTCTCTTGAAACATACTGAGATGTGAGTGACTGTGAGCTTGATTTTTACCTCTTGTGAATGAATCAAATGTATTTGGATGGCATGTGTTTAGATGCCTCGAGGCTGGCCAGGTTTAGGTGATAGATTTTGCCAGATATGGCAAAAGGTAAAGTTTCTGAGCCTAGAGCTGCTGATATCCTGATAAAAACTAAAGTAGAATATAACTTCTAATTTGATTCTTCTGCATTTCTATAAATGCTTCTGCATTTGTGTTGTTTCTACAAATCGTACAGAAGGGTTTTTTTGAGCCCACGGTAAAGGCTGTGAAATGCACGGACTGACAGATGAGAATGCACTTCCTGTTAGGTTTTACTCTCCGCTGCCTTCTCGGTATTTCTGCAGGACCTCTGCTGGGAGCGACTGAACAACTGTGCCGAACTGCCGTGGCTCTCAGCCAGCCCGTTAATGTAGGCCAAAACTGTCTGTGTAGCTGGAGATGGACTGTAAATGTACCAGTTATAATTAGCTGCTTTGCAGTTGTTTTTGTTAGGCTGCCCGCAGCCTATACCTGAGACGAGGGTAGTGCCTCTCAAGAGGGAAGGGGCTCTTGTGCTAGCACTTGGACTCTCTTTGCTTTATATATTCTATATAAATATTTTTAATTTTTATATAATAATATGTGTATAAATGTGTGTATGTAATATGTGGGGGTAGAGAAAATACATTTTAGGGTATGATAGTATTAGTGATAGAATTGTACAACTTCTAACAAAACTCAGTCAATACAAGTATTACATGTATTTATTAAGCAATTAATAGAAGGAGGGTTCTGAAAGATAGTTTTGAAAATTTCCCTGTAGATAATTCAAGTCTCAAGTTTCCTGGTATCAGCAGTTATGTTTGTGAATGTATAGAAATGTTAACTAGAAGAGAGGTTTGTATTGCTCCCTTGATTTACTTTGTCTTTTCAAAGATTTTTTTCACAAAATAGAAGTTTTACCAGACCTTTGCTTTTTTACAGTCAGCAAATGAAGTTCCCAACCTATAGGCCATAAAATATCAGAAGCTGGTGAACCAATTGAAGAAGGAAAAAAAAAAAGATTTTTTTTCTTAAGAAAGAGAGTAAAGGCAGTACTGCTGAAAGTGATCTAAGATTTTTTTTATGATTAGAATTTATGATATTTGGTTAAAATATAACTGAGAAATACTATATGTGCAGACTGAGCATTCCAAACACGAGAAGAATTGCACATCAAAAGTGATACATAGTCTAGGAGATGGTAGATAAACTGCTGGCTGTTTATATAGGCAGAAGAATGGACTCCTTAGTTTTCTGGAGGGTGTTCCTAAAGTTAAGAGGTCTTGCAAAATGGCTGGGTTTAGAGATTGCCTGATCCAACCTCTCCTGGAGGAGACTGCTCAGGACCTTGTCCGGTTGTGTTTCAGTATCTGCAAGGATGGATGCTCCACAGTTGACTGGGCAACCTGTTTCAGTGGTCAATCATCTATATAGTAAAAGGTTTCTTTCATGGTTAGATAAAATTTTATGTATTTCATTTATACCCATTGCCTGTTGCCTTCTCAGTGGGAACAACTAAGAAGTGTCTGTGTCTTTACTCTCCCTCATGCTGCCTTCCCCACTACCTCCCTTCAGATATTTAGACATGTTGATAATATCCCTTTGAACCTTTTCTTTCCCAGGCTGTGCAATCCCACTTCTCTCAGCCTCCTCATGTATGACAGATGCTCCAATCCCTTAATCATCTTTGTGGCTCTTCCCTGGACCTTGTCCAGTGTGTCCATGCCTTTGTTGTGCTGAGGAGCTCGGGACTGGCCAGGGCCCTCCAGTGGTGTGGTCGCCAGTGCTGAGTAGTCATGAATAATTCATTCCTCAACCCACTGTCAACGCATTTACTGTTGCACCCAAAGAGGCTGTTGGCCTTCTTTGCCACAAGGATGCTTTTCTGGCTGATATTCAACTCTTTGTCCATTAGGACCCCCACCATCTCCTACCTGCCAAATCCTTCTCTGCAAAGCTGCCTTTCAGCTCGCTGGCCCCTGCTGTGTGCTGCTGTGTGAGGCTGTTTCTCCCCTCATGCAACTCCTTCCATTTCCTGGAAATTCCTGGTTCCTGTCTGTCTACTCCTCTAGCCCGTCAGGGTCCCTCTGAGCACAGCCATCTAGTTTGCCAGCCACCTCTCACAGTTTTGTATCCTCTGCAAATTTGCTGAGGGTTCACTTTGTGCCTTCACCCAGGACATGACTAAGCTGCAGCAGTATCGGCCTCAGAATTTACCCCCCGGATTAGCTTGCCGATGACTGGCCTTCAGCTTCGTGCTGCTGCTTGCCATCTCTTAGGTCTGGCAGTTCAGCCAGTTAGTCGTCATTCTTGCAGCAGTGTCTGTTTTTCTAATCTGTGTTTTGTCAGTTGATCTGAGGATGTAAAGGGAGATGGTGGCAAAAGCCTCACTAAAGTAAAGATAAACAACATATGCTACTCTCCACCCATTCCTTGAGCCAACTTCCCCACCTTACAAAGCTGTTGGGCTGCTCAGGTGTGATTTCCACTTCCTATATCCATACTGACTACTTCAGTCACCTTTTTGCCCTTTCTTTGAAAATGGTTTCCAGGATCATTTGCTCCAGCACCTTCCCACAGATTAAGATGAGGCTGACTGGTCTGTAGTTCTCCAGATGATCCTTTTTGCCCTCCTTAAAGATACGAGCGACGCTCGCTTTTTTCAGGCCTCGTCAACCTTGCCTGACTGCTGCAGCCTTTGAAAGACAGAGACCTCATAGTAACAGCGAGAGCTCACTTGACATTCATGGATGCATCTGTTCAGTCTTGTGGATTGTGTATGTGCAGTTTGTTTAGACAAATTCTTTTCCTCTGGGCATACATCTTCCACTTTCTGGATGTTTTTTCCATGGTCTTTGGTACCTGGGATTCCTCAGTGCAAGTCTTAAGAATTAAGAGTTTATAATGTGTTGAGAACCTTAGCCTTTAGTCCTTGGTCAGTGGCTCTCCTTTCCTGTTCAGCAGGCTTGTGCTTTCTCTAGTCTTCCTTTTGCTGCTGTTGCACCTGAAAGAGCCTGTCTTGTTGCTTTGTATACCCCTTGCCAGGGGGTTCAACTCTGGGCTTTGGCTCTTCTGCCACCTCTTTCCCTCTGTGTGTGCACAAAGTCTCTATTCCTTCTTCCAGCTCTTCTGGGTGTATTTTATTGCTAGAGTTTAGTCAGGAGCTCCTTATTCATAAATTCAGGCCTCCAAATAAAATAAAAAATGAAGCATCAGATGTTTAGACAAGGGGCTGTGTCTTATCATTCTGTATACTGAAGTCCAAAGTTGAAAGCATTCTGTTTAGGTGTGTGGTTGATTTGACATTAGATTCTTCTACCTGCATACATGCCAATATAGTCTTCCAGACTTCCTATTGGCAGAATAAAATAGAATTTGATATCACTGTTTTAAAAGTTAATTCATTAAGTGTTGCCAGGTGAGTCCTTTACATAAGCATTTTTAATGTCTGCATTTTTTTCTCCATTGAACATGCTAATAGGAAGTATCTGCAGTTATGTGTTTAAAACACTTTGACTGATTTATCCAGCTCAATTTGCTCAAAATAAGCTCCCCATGTCAATGTTCTACTGCCCTGGACAGGAGCTGTGACTTCCCTAGGAGCTTCGGGAGCGTAGGAATGGAACTGCTGGTGCTCAGGGTCTTGGTGAGAATGAGACGCTTCAAGAGGCTGTCCTTGGCACTCGGCACTAACTCTCTGAACCAGCACAATTTTTCTCACTTCTACTTCCCACTCTGGAGGAAACACTAGGTTTTGGTATTAATGATTGGAGACAACTGTGCATGTGTTTATCATCTTGCAGGTGGATCCCCTTTACTTTGGGAGCTATAGCTTCTGCAGAAAAAGTAGGTCTCTGCAGGAAGTTTCATGACTTCCATCCTTCCACTTCCCTCCTGCTTTCCAGAAGGAATTCTGCTTCTGGAATATTGCTTTTAGACTTGGAGTAAGTTGCCCAGCTTGCTACTTGCTACTGATGGTGGAGAAAGGCTGTCTGCTTGGGATGGCCAGCAACAACATTTCATCTTGCATTTTCTTGTCCAGAGTTGGCATGTTAATCGGCTAACTCCTCTTAAAATAGAGATGCATCCTTTCCCTCTGGAGTGTGCTTCCACCTGGTTCTGTCAGTCATGGGCAAAAAAAAATGGTTCTTATTTCAACTGGAGAGGTTTTGTGTGTTGGTGCAGTGAAGAAGCTGATACAAACATAGTAAAGCTTGGAAAGTTGCAGAAAATGACTGCTGGATTTTCATGGGCAGTCAGATTTGGATTGGTGTCTGTTCTCTACTGCTTTTTCTGGAAGTCAGTGTTTAACAATTACTTGTTAACTTGCTCCTCGCTCATTCTTGGGAACAATATGGTGAGATTTGTAAGGGTTCATGAAATTTGATTTTTTTTTTTCTGTTTTGCTGCTTTAAAAAAAAAAAAAAGTGACATTCCTGCTCTCAGTACAATGATAGATGATGCCTTGACAGATTCTGTCTTGTCACTGTGGGATACTTGGTGTGTACAACCTGCTTATTAATTTTTTGAATAGGTGCCTGAATATGAGAAACTGTCTCATTGTACTTTGAGTATGGGCATTGGAAAGACTAAAATGAAACAATAGCTTCCTAATGTGATAATGGCTTGCTTTATTTTAGTGTCTCAGTCCTTTGTAGTCTTGCTGAAGGTGGGAGTACAAAGTTTTTTGCCCTTTTTAATGATGATACAAGCAGCTGAACATTATTCTGTATACTCTAACAAACTGAGGTCATAGTGCTTGAAGATTTCAAGTTTAATGCAGTAAGGTAACTTTTTTTTCCCTACCATCATTTCACTTTTTTTGTGTTTAACAAAGCAAAATTCTTTGAAACTTAGAGGAACATTTTGCCTTTTGAGAAAACATAGCCTTTCGTTATTTTTCCTCCTCTCTGCTCTCCAGACAACTGTCAGGAACGTCAGATCAGGTTAATAATAGGAACCTGCTTTGAGCAAACTTCTGCAGACAGTATATGACACATTGTCCTAAGGCACAAGACTTGAGCACTCTTGCTTTGGAAAGTGCTGCTGCTCACAGAATGCATCTTTTTCTGATGGATGGAAATATTACCCCAGTATTACCCACAGCAACGCGTTAGGAGCTGCTCCTGAATGATACAGTGGGTTTGTGTTCAATTCTGTCCTTTGTGTGTGCTTAAAGGGAGAATCCTTTGGTCTTTTCCATCGTTATCCTGCCTGGGATGTCCTCTTTCTTTTGATTTAGAAATTTCCTAGGTTAGTGGACAATACTTCTATTTCTGGGAGTCTCCTCAGGTACAGGAACTGGTAAGCAGAATATTGACATTAGTGCCACTGCTGTCAGAAGTCACTCGGCTTCGTTTTCGCTTTTCTTGAGATTACATCAGATAAGAAACAAATTCTTACTTTAGACTGATGAAGATGAACTTCATCTTGCAAGAGTTCTGGACGTAGTAGTTCCATCCCTTGTTTACTGTCCTTTACTGGGCAAGTTGGGAGAAAGAGAAGTGGTGATGTCCTGGTGAGTGAGGTAAGGCCCTCACTATGGCTCTAAAGTCTCTCCTCTTGAGCTCTTGCACCTTGCGGTGACAGAGGAAACCATGCATGTCTTGGAGACTGAAATGTGCCGAATCTGCCAAACCTTGGGATTCGTAAGGATTCAAGACATTGAAATTTGGGGTCATTGCTGTACAGGAATGAGGTAGCCTGTGGGAAATAAAAGTGCAGGTCTGAGGAGTCTGAGATGTGAAACCCAGGCTTCACTTTCTGGGATTCATATAGAAATGGCATCTTATAGTGGTAAGTAGTCTTGAGGCAATCATTTTGTGTAGAAATGCTGTTCAATCTTTGTCCCTTAATACAGAGTTACAAGACTTCTTCTGAAAGCAGTGTGTAGGTGAGGGCGTCAGTGATTTTCCTGAGCATATTCTGTAGCTGGAAGGTGCAATGTATTTACCCTGCAATGTGTTTGCCAAAGTAAATGTTTGTGAAATATTCTTTGCTTTGTTCTATTTTCTCACATGCAAGATACCAAACACAATTTTTCTAACATAGTTTTCCTGTAATTATTCTTAATTACCAAAAAAAAAAGAAAAACTTTTGAGGAACTTTACTACTTACTGCTTAGTGGCTTACAGTCTGTACACATTTCACTTCTTTTAAACTTATCAGAGCTCTGAAAACGCAGGTGTGAAGGAAAGTTATAATTACTGTTGAAGTATCTTTCCTGTATCTGATATTTCAATAAATGCCTGTATCAAAAGCTTTATCATTGAAAACCACCACAGTGTTGTTAGTTTGACTAGCCTGGAGGGAGACCCTAGAGTTGACAACCAGGAGTGCCAGAAGGAGAAAAGGGGTTTGGAGGAACCTGCTTCTGCATTTTCAAGGTCTGTGATAAAAAGGTTAGAAAACTGTCAGAAATTTGGCTCAACTTCCCTATCACTCCCTCTAGAATAATAGCTACTTCAACTACAAAATGAGGAGTATGCTTAAGACAAGTAGGTATGGAAAACCTGCCAACTCTTAGCTGCCCTAAATTACATCATTTATCATACAGTCTCAGCAGAAGATTAAAAATATAGTACGCTTACGCTTAAATGTTGTGAAAAGTTCCTAACTGTCATAATAGCGTTTTGGGCTTCAGAAGTGCCACGTCGGCTATGGCTAATATGCCATAATTCTGGCATACTGAAGTGTAAATGTAACTGGGCTTAAGGACCTGGGGGGAATACTAGCTTTGCTACAGGGTGAGTCTGTAGTAATCTGTTTAGGAAACTTTCTTTTTACTTATTAAGAGGTGCTTTTTCTATTATCTCATAAGTTTTTGCACTACTGTGATTTACTTCTACCTTGATAACTAATGCTGTATCCTATCACTTAACGCAGGTACTCCTGTTTTGCCTAAGCTTAACATGGATACCTGTGGAGTGGAGTGGTGGTGATGCTGGTCGGAGTGACCAGTTGTGTCATGTGTGTCTTCACAACCAGTTAATGTAGTTCCCCACCCACAGCAGGAGTGCAGATGGGCGCACTCGCAGCGTTCGAAGTGCAGCACGAGCTCAAGAAAGTAGAGGGTCATTCCAATTCTTTTCCCCTGCTACTCTGAAATCAGTGCTTTCAAAATGCATTTTTTTTCAGAATTGTCCAAGGCACGAGGATCACTTGATAGGTCTTCCCCAGACCCCTCAGTTAATGGCAAACACACTACTTGATGCGGATATTTCTGAAAGCACCGGGACAGTCTGACAGACACACCTACTGGAGTTCTCCTAATTCATGCAAGTTTATACTGCAATTCCTGGCCAAAACCACAAACTACTTTGGATTAACTATATACATTTTTCTTTACATTCTCTTGGTTGTGTTTTGTTCTTCATGATCTGATAGTAATACTAAGCACTACCAGTCAGGGTGAAGGGTCAGCATTGCCATTCTTTCAGTGCACCTGGAGAGAGCTAATCTGTTATAGACAGGAGCCTGGTGAAAGAGGATATCAATAGCTTCAAGCAAAATTTAATTATATTCAGTATGTAGTGTCAATGCAGTGTCCAAATATAGGTTCTTCAGCATTTTAAGGGCTCATCAGTGACACTGAAACATTCAACCAGATTAAGTTGTTGTAAGTGTGCACATCTAATGAAACTGCTTTTGAGTGCAAGAATCACCTGTGCTGTCATATAGCAGAGCACCTGACTTAAAGATTGTGGAATATTTCTATGGATTCATTCCTTCTTTCCTTCCTGCGTCTCATGAAAAATATTTCAAAAACACTTTTTTCTTCATCTAAGTATAAGGATGCCTAAGATGCTTAAGAAGTTCACCTTGACCCACTTCCATCCCTGGGATGAAGAGAGGTCAAACAGATTTGTAATTGTAAGTGTCATATATGACTAGTTCTACAGTGAATGATCTGCTTTTGCAAGGGATATAGAGAATATTAGCTCCTTATGACTAGTGCCATAGTTTTTTTCAATATATGGTTATATCATCTAGCTGCCTGGATGAGAAACTTCAAAGTTTAGCTTGGTTGTATTTCTGAAACTGCCCAGAGAATGTGGAGTCAGCAATGCTGTTAAGTCTGTTAAGTGCTGTCTATGCAGTACTTGGAGATGTAGTTTGTCCCTATGATGTGCCACCAGGACTAGCTTTGCAGGCACACACAATCACAGAATAGTTAAGGTTGGAAGGGACCTCTAGAGATCATCTAGTCCAACCCACCCCTGCACAAACAGAGACACTAATGAATTTTACATATTTGCAATATTTTTGGAAACCATGAATTAAACAAAGGCATTAACACAAAAAAAAAAAAAAAAAAAAAAAAGTTAGTTTCAGTGCATAGAAATAATCGTGGGCCTACTTGATTTTAAGTTTCTTGAGGCCATTCCACTTTAGGTGAAGTTATTGTCGCAATTAAATGGTAGTCCATAGCATTAAGCATTAGCTTCCTTGGAGATAGTCCAGCTAATTGGAATATATATTATTTCCTAGTTTTTTATTATTTGTATGTCACTGACTAAATACAATTTTTAAAAGGCCTTTTTTTAATTATAGGGAATATTTCTTTTACTGTTCAGCCAGGCTCAACTTCTTTTACTCTAGCTGTTATATGAATCAGACCCAGCAATGCAGAGGGAAGGTGTTCATTACATCCAGGGTCTGCGAAAGGGGGAGAAGCTTTAAAGATGTCTTAGGGTGCCTCTTTTGCGTATCTTAGAGAATTTACACTCAATACTGAATGTACAAATTTGTTCTGTTCTCCATCCCTCCCTAAGAAAGTAAAAAATGGAGGAATGGTTGAAGTTCCTGCTAGATTAAAGAGGTTCCACATCTTGTTTGGTTGTTAAAATAATTGTGATCACTAGTGATCAGGAAGCGCTTATAGAAAGGGTCATGTGAAATGAAAGTTTTGGGTTCTAAAACCATTTCCTGTTGGGAACAGTGTGTGCTTTTATACCACCACCTTGCAGTCTTCAGTTTACCCCAGGGTCAAAACTTCTAAATACATCAGTTATTTTGAATGGGGACTGAAGTTCTGCTCTCAGTTGTTCAGTTTGCATCTCTATTAAGAAAATACATGACCCGTAACACAGTATTGCTGCATTTTTAGCTGTTGCTAATACCTTGTGTTCTTTCTATTGTCACTTAATCTTGTTCTAAGCAAAGTATAGGAAGTTCTGATAAAAGATCCTGTTTTTTGCTTGCTTAAGCCATCACTGATACTAAAGTTTCAGGAATGATCGGAGAGGCAAAGTAGGAGAACTGTAGTTGATGCACGGTTGTTGTAGTGTATCCTCTATTTGACCCTGTGGTGTAAGTGTACTCTGGGCTCGCAGGCTGTCACTGTTGGAGAACCTGCTGTCTGAAATGACATCAAATGAAGTGATTTTTGAGTGTTCTCAGCCTTTTGTGATGGGGAGTAAAGCAGGTTCTGTTAAGCCATCACAGGAGCTCTTTTGGAAATTTATGAAACTTTTGGTTTTATGGGATTTTTTGAAAACACCTTAGATATGTGTAGGCAAAGTTAGCATGTATCTGCTAGTTTATGAATTAGTGTATGAACACATGAAACTAAATATTTTGTAGTAGTTTATTTCCTGATGTACGTGGGGAGGCTGATACATAAAGCTAAAATACCTCTATAACTATAGGTCTTCTTTTGAGCTGCCACATGCTATTTGATAAAGATCTGACGGAATACTAACATTTCTGTATTTGCTTTTTGGAATTTATTTTGGAATGTTCTGAAGTGAGCCTTAAGAGTGTGCTTTTAACAGTAGCCTTTGGTGGTGCAAGCCTTAAAAAGAAATTTTTATTTGTATCTGCTAAAGGAGTTACTTTGGGGATTGCAGCAAAATGTTCACTATCAAAGCAAATGGCTCTTCCAGCACAAAACAAATAAGCAGTGTCCTCAGGAACAAATGTACTCAGTCAAAATGTACTTTACATCTGAGTTTATTGAAACACAAGTCATTCATGTGACTGTCTTATGCCTTAGTCAACAGCCCAGCTGTAAAACTGAGTAAAAGCAACATCTTATTGAAAAACGGATGCTTTGCATGAACTGGGTTTTCTGAATAAGTTCTAAAACAAAAATGTTATCATGAGATATTTTTGGTATATTTAGTTGATGCATGCTAACTGTTTTGAAGTAGTGACAATTGCATATGCTCTAAATATACTCAAACCCTTGCTGTAGAAAAACAAATGAAGTATTAATTTGGAAACACTTGTGAAAGTATGCATATATATGTGTGTGTATATATAAATATATCAAGTTGTTCTCATCAGTGAGAACTAGAGAGAATTTTTTTTTGCAGATGATTTGATTTTTGGCTTGTGAGGTTAAAGATTACTTCTGCATTTGGGTAGCTTGTGTCATACAAATACGTGAATTCTCTTATGCATCATAATGCTCATTATAGTAATTTTGTAATCTTTTTTCTTTTTTTTTTTCCATTTAAACCTTATATTAAATAAGGGAACTGGAAGAAGCCTTCCCCCCCACCTCAGTTTTAATACAGAGAAAATGAATTGTGTTTGGTTTCCACCTTTTGAAGAACATGATCACTCTGTATGGTGTGGAGTAGGTTTTTCAGGTTTTGGGCTTTACAATTGTGGCAGATTTGTCTTTGTACTTTGTTGTTATTCTGAATTTAAATGACATTTATCTTTTAAAGACAACATGTATATACATGTGTAGCGCTGACTTCCTATTTTTCCTTCATGTGATTGGTTACCTCCTATAGGATTTAATGTTATGTGCTAGTGCTGTGCAAAACTGTGATACTGCCATTAACACTGTATTGCTGCACTCTGCAGCATCGATTGCTCCTCCCTCATAGTTCTAAGATGCTTAGAAAGATAGGGGTTTTTATGCTGAAAATCAGGCATTGTGTAAATCATAAAGGGTGATTTTTTTTTTTTTTACAGTCATGTATTAAATAGAAATGATAACATAATTCCAAATGCTTAGTGAGAAGAAAAAAGCATATGGCAATGAAAGGCATTCTGTTTGCACTAGTAACTTCAGAAATGGCTGCAGGCACATACATCTTTATTTCAGAGACAGCTGCAAACACATATGTTTGTATTTTATCTTATAATAAAATTTTACTTGTATTCAGAATGCTAATATTAACGTTGATATAGAACTAATATGTGGCTAGTTGATTGTTAATACATAATGCACTATAATTGACAGTTTTTTGGTACTATGCTAAAAGTTTTATGTACGGATATTTTTTTCCTAGGGATATTAAGTATTAAGCCCTAACTATTGTTAGGAGAGAAGGGTAAGAAGGGAAATAGAGTTGGGGTTGAAAATCACAGGCTTAGACAGAGCAACTTCATCATTCTCTCTATTCTTCTGGGAGATGATGAATGCTGCCCTGTGCTATTTTTGTAGAAGGATGTGAAGATACTAAGGACCGGTGAGTGTTGGTTTTTTGTTGTTGTTGTTGTTTAAATCAAGCTTTTACCTCTGAGTGGCAGATGGCTTGCTGGAAATGCCAAGGCTGGAGAAGAAGCCCTGTAACTTTATGGAGTTTTGGATGTGGGAAGCAGATATTAAAAGGGGAGAGAGGAACGTCAGGCAGCTTTTGCTATAACACAGTGTGTATTTGTGCTAGTATCTCCCTCTCACTGCAGAACTTGAGTGTTTCAGAGCTTTGAGCTAATGTTGGAGACAGTGGGATGGTGAGATGAAAAACCTAAGCATGGAATTCCTTATACTTTATATAGGAGAGTGTTTGTACCTTACAGGAAGGAGGTGAATTTGAGAGGTTGTGTGACTGTAGCATAATTTTGACACAGACCAAGAACCTGGGGCACTATTTGCAAGGCTGTGCGTTTAACTGATTTTAAGTACAGCATCTAACCACAAGAAACAAGTGTGTCAAAGCATTATATATGTATACATTATGGCTAAGGAAACTACTGGGAAACATAAATTTACATTTTATTTTAAATGGAATGTGAACTTAAGTGGAAGCCAGGTGGGTGATAATTTCCTATAGAAGGTGTTTTTCTGTTGTTTATATTTTCAGGATTTCTTGTAGGTAATTTTTGTTAGCAACATCATTGCTGGTAGATAGTACTTAACAGCCTGTTTTTTTTTTTTTTTTTTTTTTTTTTTTTTTTTTTTTTAAAGGGGGGGGCACTTTCTCATAATAAGCACTACACGTTCACAGGAGGTCCTTCTTCCCAAAGAACTTGCAGTTCAAATAGAAGGAGAGAAGCAGGTTGGAGAAGGCAAGTGCATAAGCACAGGACTGGTGGTGACTGCGTTTTATAGGGCTTCTGGGGCAGGTTTGTAGAGGAGGTGAAAGGAAATGAAAAAAAAAAAAAGTCCAGTAGTGGGAGTGCAGAAGTGAAGACAGCAAGAGGAGCAGGAGTGGAGTTCAGCAGAGGTGAGAGATTGAACCGTGGGGGAAAGGGATTGAATCAGTCACCAATTAGTCATTTACTTAGTGGGAACATCTAGAGAAATACCTTAGGAGTGATGAGTGTTAATGTGGTTTCTAAGTGACACAGTGTAGGTGGTTTTCACAAGCAAACAGTGTTCATTGTAAATGTATAAACTGTATAAACTTTTTTTTTTTTTAAATATCACAGATCTTTCCCTCCACCCACACTGTTCTGACACTTCTGGATTTTAGGCTTTCTATTGGTTAGAAGATGTATCTATTTTTTTACTTGCAGCCATAAGATTGAAGCTCAGAAGAAAAAGCATTATCAGTGGAAGGAAAAGACTAAATTCCTATTAAACCTGGTTATATTGAATGTAAAATTGTGTTCTGCATATGGATTGAAGGGCTCCTGTCAACTGCCTGCAGGCATTAAACATGTCCTTTAAGCCCCTAGCCACTCAGTGTATGTTAATACAAGAGATGATACACTTCCTTGACTGAAGTAGTGGGAAAAATTACTTATTTTAGGCTACAAAATTAGAAAAAATAATACAAGCCTGATCTGTCTGCGTCCTGCTTTTGTCCGCCCTCCTGGTACAGCCAAGGAACATGTCCGACAACCACCTGCTATATCCACCTTTGAGGAGTTCCTTATCTTCTTTTTGTCTGCCCTTGTTGGCCATTATCTGTCCTTTGAATACTAATGCTAGATTTAATTTCTCACCTCCTATGCTAGCTTACTCCAAGATGATGCGTGGGGTTGGAGCTGTTATGTAATGATAACATAATGTAATTAGCATCTACAAGGGGCTGAATTAAAGCATTAAGGTACTGCATTGAAAATATGCACTGGGTGCTTGAAGCAGAGTTTTACTTGAATGGATCTTTTAGCTATCTCAACTATTCAACATTCTTTTTTTTGAAGTGCTGGGTCATGGTTTTGTGCAGTAGAAAGTATAGCTGAAGGAAGAAGTCCTTAGGGATTGTGTTAGTTCTGTCTGCTGGCTAGTTCTTTGACCTTCACCCATTAGATCGTGGAGAATTTTCAGCCAAATTGGACAGAGCTGGAAAACTCAAAGATAAGTTGGTCCATCTGCTAGGAGAAAAGCTGTTTTGAGGATGGTGATTGGATGAGTCCAGAAGAGATGAGACCGGTAACTGAAAACATAGGAGTTCTGGGACCATTGGAGAAGATGCATATGAGGACAGAAGATGCAAATCTAGGAGAAACCAAACTTCATATATTCTTATATAGAAAATACAAAAGCTAAATACAAAAAATTAACACAGCAGCTACCCAGTGTAATGATTATATTGACAGGAATGTAACATGGGTTGCAGACGTGTGTTTTGACCTGACAGCTGGGCAATTGAGATGTAGGTACCTTTATAACTCTTTATGATGGAATATTTTTTCTATCAGATGCAACTACCATTTAACTACAACTTTACTAATGTAATGCTGCAGTGAACTTCTTGCTGATGGAGTAAGCGTGAACTGATGGGATAGTTCTTTTTTATTAATGAATTTATTTTTCTGAAATTTTGTCTTGGAAGTGGAGTACTGCAGTACAGTCAAGTTCAGTATTGTAAACATTAGCTTTCTTAAATACGATGTTACGATGTTAAGCAGTCATATACTCAAAAAAAAAAAAAAAAAAAGGAGCAGAGGTGGGGGTAATTCTTTAGTATTT
>JAWLRI010000448.1:3993077-4040778 GCA_034781795.1 Crypturellus tataupa
GCCGCGGCCCGGCCACGGCGGTGGCACAGCTCCGGCCTTGCCGCGCGGCTGCGCCTCCTGTCAACACTGCTCCCCCTCCCCGCTTCCTTCGCAAAAAAAAAAAAAAATAAAGAAAGAAAGAAAAAGAAAAGAGGGAAGAAAACCTGTTTTCTAAAGAAAAAAAAAAAAAAGACAGCAGCCCTTGCTTGGGCACGGCGGGGTGGGGAGCAGGGCAGGGGCCAGCGGCCCCCGCGGCTGCCGGCCGCCACTGCGGGTGCTCAGCACTCAGATGTTCTTTGTCAGCCGCAGAGCTGGGGGTTGGCAGAAGATCCACACGGAAATGACTGGGAGAAAATGCCGTTCCAAGGGCTGTAAACCCGAGCTCCTGTTTCTCCCGCCACACGGCCGGGCTGGGGCAGGGCAGCTGCTGTGAGTTCACTGGAGCAGCACTTTCCCACAGTCTGGAGAAGTGACACATGGCTCTCACACATTCCTGCGCCGGCAGGCTCGGGCCGGGCTTGGCCAGGAGTCAAGGCAGACAGAGAGCTGCCGCTGGGAGCTGCTGATTAGCAGGTTCCGACTTTGGCACCAGCCCGGCCCTGCGGAGGGTGAAGGAGACGGAGGGGGCAGAGGGGACTTGGACTCCGCGGCAGTTTCTTGCAAAACCGCTTAACCCTTTGGAGGCAGGCGCAGAGCAAAGCCGTCCCCTGGGGCTTTTTTCCTCGCTTCCGCTGCGGTGCCTTTGCGAGTGCCTTTGTTATCCCTGCGCACGCGAGCCGGCTCCAGCTGGCCCCGTGCCGCCCGCCCGGTCACCCGCAGCAGCGGAAGCCCAGGCACGCTGACCACTGTTTACCCGCCTCCTGGGGAGGTGCACGGCCCGTGCTGCGAGCCACGTTGCACTGAAAGCCACGTTGTGCTGCAAGCCACGTTGCACTGCTAGCCACGCTCAGGTCGCATAGAGGTGCTCCAGCATGGGCACAGCCTCAACATCTGGAAACTCGTCATATGCACACACTAGTGTTGCTCCCCGGGTACGGGTGGGCTGTGTGCTCAGGGGAGGCGAGACGGCATAGCGCAGGGCTGCCAGGTTGCTTGCAGGGCTCCACGTGGCGCAGGGCGAGCAAGGCTTGCAGCACCAGGCGCAGAGCAGCCTGTCTCTAGCCTGGAGGTGCAGGCAGGCTGTGCGCCAGCAGCGGGTGCAGCGCGGTGCCCGGGTGCTACTCAGAAACCAGTGCAGCAGCATCGCCGAAGTGGCCGTGGGCTGCCTCCCTGAACCCTGCTGCTGCTGTTCTGGCTGTTAGTGGGAAGCCTGCAAAGCAGGGCTGGCAGAAACGTGGCAACTAGGGCTGTGTGGGCTTCCAGCCTGAGGGGCCCTGGAGAAGGAGAGATCCCTGCAGCAGGCTGTACCCAAGGAGCGAGCAAGGGACGTCTAATGCACACTGCTCGTGCAGGGTGCCAGGGAGGAAGGGCTGGTCACCACGTGTGTCCAGCACCCTGCCGGGGCGGACGGTGCAGCAGCTGGGCTGAATGAGGGTCTGCTTTGCAGACATTGCTCTATAGGAGGTTTGCCCTCTCATGAGCGGCTGCACAGGTATATGTGGTTTTTGTTCTTGGTGGGAGGAGGTGTGCTGAATTTCTGCTCCTTGCAGAGCATCACCCCTTGCAGGTGAGCTGTGTTTGAGATCATGAGCTCCTTGGCCATAAGAAGACCTGCTGGGTTTGTTAGGGAGTAGGAAGGTTATGCAATTTTCTTTTGTTGTTTCAGTTGTTTTTGATCAGTTCTGGCTGTAACCAGGGAACTCTAAGGTCCTGGAGGATGGATGAACCTTTTCTAAGCCTCACCTGAGGAGCAGCAAAGGAGCTCTTCTCTTCCAGCCTTCACAGAGGTCTGTCCCATGGTCATGGGAAAAACATCTCCTTTGGGAAGGAAAGCTGTACCCAGGTATGGGCCCAGGTTGTGCTATTACAAGTGAAGGATCTAGCTGCATATTGAGGGTGATATTTGTGGTGGTGGCATGATGAGCATTGGCCCTGTCTGCTGGTGTGGTCCTGACTGTTCTGATGGAGTCTCTACCAGGGTGTCCATCCTGGTGGAGCTGGCAGAGGGCCTGGGCTGCCTGTGGCAGCTAAGGCAGATGTTGCCAGAGACACCCTTTGTGTGTGTGCTGAGGTGAACCCTGCCCTGTGATAACATCAGTTTCCCAGCCCCAGGGAGGCTGGAGCGCTCATTCCCATGAGCAGTGGTACACTCACCCTGTTTGCCTCAGGGAGTGCGGAGCAGGGACACGTCTGCACATTGGGCTGGTGGTGCCGGCCGCCTGCACGCAGGCTGATGGGGAGGAAGCCTCTCTGAGCCACGGCTTCAGGATAGCCTGGCCAGGCCACCAGGGCAAATGCTGCTGTCTGCTGGGGCTGTGCTCCTCACTGTCCACCTTGCTTTAAGTGGCATGATAGCACTTCACGTGCCCCTGGGAATCCCGTTTCTCCATGGGGCCAAGAGATGAGCCAGGAAGGATGTGGTGCTGCTGCGCTTGTGTTGACCCAGGGTCCCTGCTGGGGGTCAGAGCCTCTCCAGGCTCCCACAGACACTGCACCCTGGGCTCCTGAGGGCTTCTCAGGGCTGCAGTTCTTGCCTGGGTCCCTGTGCCCTGACACAGCTCTGCCCTGATCTGTGGCAGATGGCACTGCTTCACAGCTATGGCTGTGCTATGGGTGTCCAGGCTCTAACTCTGACCCACTCTGGCTGTGGGAAAGTAACTTCTTGCTCGTTTCCACTCCTGTTTTGTGTATTCAGGATACAAGTTCTTCAGAGCCTGGAGCAGCCCCAGCCTTAGGTGGGGTCTCCAGGTACTGTCATGCAAAAACTGCGGCAACAGTAACACGAGCAATTGCATTTACAAGTTTCCCAGTCCTTGCAAAAATGAAAAGGAGCTGGTTTCATGCCTTCCTTGCTGCCTGATTGCCTTGCTTGCAAGTTTTGTTTGACTCCAGTCTAACCATGACCTCCTCAAAGGCTAGAAAGAGCTAATTGCCAAATAGCTAGAGGCAAACCTGGGATGTCTGGGGGATTCCAGACAATGCAAACATTCTCTTTTATCTCACCTGTGTATTTTTGCTCCTTGCAATTAGCTGCCTGCTCTGTCTGCTCTTTATTTCCCTGTGGTTCCTCCCAGCAGCTCTCCCTCAGAAGCATTTTGATGGTGAACCACATCCCCATGCCCTTTAGCTCTTCCGACAGCTTTCTGATGGTTGTGGGTGTTGGTCCAGCATTTACATTCACCTCAGGCACTAAAGAGCCTCCATGGGGCAGGGACCAGGGAGCACAGCTCGCAGAAGCCTCCAAGCTCTCAGCCACCTATTCTGCAGCATTACCAGAAGGAGCTTCCTCTGTCCTCCTTACAGATGATGGTTACGAACCAAATGCTCGGGATGTCTGAACACAGCTTACACAGACCCCAGAAACTAACTGGCTCCCTGGTAGGTTATCCTTTTCTCCCAGTGGCCTCTTCTCCCCACTTTCTGCCTATCTTTACCAAGCCTCCAAGAAAAGTTGAGCTGGAGAGAATAAGTGAGGTTCTCATTATTAGTGACATCTGGTCTCCAATGCCAAGCATTGGAGATAGCAAAATCTTTGCAGATTTGAGGTATATAGGATGACTTGCCTGTTTTGTAGATCTGAAAGAAGCAAGATCATCTACCTTTTTGAGAAGGAAAAAGAGGGTTTTAAAGAAAAAAAAAATCCCTTAAGAGTAGGGGGGGGGAAAGGAAAAAAAATTGAAACCTGTCACTAGCATCACTAATGGGGTCCCAGACAGGTTTCATTTGCATAGCAGCTATGAATCTCAGACCAAGGAAACCATAGCAAAGAGGGCCATAGTTTTCAATCCTTCTCAGAAGAATGAAGGAAGCAGAACCGCCTAAAACCCCTTAAGGTATTTGCTTTTACAAGAAACCAGATAGCTGGATCTCTGTTGTACAAGTTCTGCTGATATGTCCTCTTCCTGCATCTGGCTGTTACTTGGCCATTTCAAATATTATTCTTTGAAAACCACTTCCATAAATCAACAAATCTAACCGAGAAGGACTGTGCATATGGAGAGCTGGTGGTCAGTGCCAGTTGCTGGAGTGGAACAAACTAGCAGATATGCAAGAAATATGATTAATGAAAGATGAACCACAAAGCCTATAAAAACATATTCCTTGCATTTATTAGACCAATGCAACTAAGTGTATAAAAAGAGCACAAATCTCTGGATGCCAGGACAGATGTTTGGACCCCCATGAAGGAAACACTTGCACCATCTCTGCTAGCTCCTCGTGCTTTCATGCCATGCCTACGGCCCAGAGGAAGGGAGGCCCAGTTCCACCATCAGCTGCAGCCAAGATGTCCCTGGCTGCTATGGACATGCACCCTGTTAGAGCTTTCCTTCGTAAGTGGATGCAGGAGCTGGGGGAGCCCTCAGCACAGCCCTAGGATGCTGGCTGCCTTCCTGGGAAAGAAGAAGCACAGAAATAGGAATGTCTGTTAATCACAGCCCCTCACGTCCCCAGCTGCTCTAATGCCTGCGCAGGTCCAGACATCCAGACCTCAAACGCAACCAAAACTGCCACAGGGAGGGGGATCTCTGCCTAAAGCCTCCAAGAGTGCCCTGAGCTGCGCTGGGGGATGCAGGGTGCTGGCTGGCTTTTTGGCAGCATGCGGTTAAGGGAAGGATGCTGCGGCATTCAATCATTCACGTCTCATTCACGGGGGCCTCCAACCTGCGGAAATGTTGTTTTTGCCTTGCCAGACACTTCTTTTCAAGTTAAAAATAAAATCTCAGAGCAGCGAAAGGGAAGCGCTGTTGCCCCTCATTCAGCTGGGCTGAGATAGTAACAATGGGGGGAAATCAATGGGGGGATCAGCCAGGCACCTCCTGCCTCCGACACCCTCCCTTCCTTGGTAATTAAAAGCTCCTTCACTTCTCTGCCACTGGCAAGGTCTGGGCACAGATAAAAAAAAAAAAAAAAAAAGGCCCCCTTTTTTTTTTCCTCTGTTTGAGGCAAGATCTCCTCAGCAAGTGCTGGCAAAGAAAGGCATCTTGTTCAGGGGGCTCTGAAAGGCAAGATGAAAGGGGAAACCTACATTTTTCAGCCAAGCCTGTTTCTGACATGGGAAAATAGCACAGACAAGAATAGATAGCTTGTTGGCTCATTTTTTCCTTGACAGATTATCTGTGTGAATGCACCGTATTAAGCCCACGAGTAAGACGCCAGGATCTCCCAGCCCACCCTCCCTCCCCCTTCCTCGGCTACCTTGGGGGCGGCGAGCAGCACCGGGCTGTGCTTTGCAAGTGCGCGGGAAGCTTGTGCTGTGCGCTCCTCTCACCACCCCTCGTGTGCACAGCAGCCTCCAGCTCCTGGATACAGAAAAAAAACACAAGTAAAATGGTGCTGTGAGCAGCAGGCCCCCATGGAGACATGGGGAAGTGACAGCTGGGCCAAAGCGGCCGGGTGGGCTCTGTTGGCCCCATATGACTTGTACAAGCTGTCAAACCCACTGTGAGCACCGGGACTGCTCCAGCCCTTTTTATGGGATGTTATCCCCTTGTTGCTTAGTCAAATAGAAAAAAAGAAAGACTTTTCTTTTTTTAATTATTATTATTGTAAAGACAGATTAAAAAGTGTTGCAGAACTGGCTCAAGGAAGAGGAGGCAAGTGTCACCTCAGCCTGCTGGGAGCCATGACCACTTAAATGGTAGTGTTGTAGGGCTGCAGGGAGGTGTCAGGAGTTTGTTAGCCAGCCTGATTTCATGGAAGGACACAGAAAACATTTTAACTGACCAAGCTCTGTTAAGGTCTAAGGCGGTGGCAGCAGACCCCAAGCTAAACAGGCGCCAGAATGCAGTGCACCGTGCGCTGGGCACATACGGGGCTGGGCCACTGGCGCAGGGTTCTGCTTGCCCGGTAGGCACCTTGGTGAGGCTGTTGGCCACTGTGGGAGCTGGACCAAGGAGAGAGCCAAAGTGACCTGGCTGCGATCACTGTGCAGGGCTTGTCTATGTGGAGGCAGAGCCGTCGGCTGGTGCCTGTGTGTCTGCTCCCTGGGGACTCTGATTTACAGCCAGGCACGGGCAGCAGGGCTGCTCCAGGGGGTGACCCCATGAGGCGCCCGGCGCTGCGCCCCACCACAGTGACCGCCTGGCTCCCGTCCCGCCGTCATTTGAGCCGTGCGTTCAGTAGCCCGGTTGCCATCGTTTTCATAGCGGTGCCTCTCGGAGCGCGGGTCATTAGCCGCGGCTGGCTGTGCAGCCCCAAAAGCGCTATTAGCCGTGACGGCCGCTCTCCGCTGCTGGTCGCGGATCACCGGGCAGCAGGTTATTAAAATAAATGTGCAGGTGCCGCACTTAGGGCTGCAGGGAGAGGCACTGCTTCAGGACTGCACGCGAGGCTCCTGCCCGCCTTACTGCTGCCTCGCTCCGCTCTCCAAAACACAAAGAAAACAGCACCAAAAAAAACAAGCAGAAAAGCCTGGGCGACGGCTCCACAGCTCACTGCCATTGCCCTCGCTCCCAGGGTGTTAATGCAGAGCCCACGCCAGCATCTGCAGTAGAAAACTGGGAGCACTGGAATGAGGAGCTTTCTGGCCACAAGGTGCAGGAAAGGGGCACAAGGGGTGCAGGAAAAGGGTAAGGAGACCTGGCTCACAGGGCTGGGAGCAGAGCAGCCCTGTACACGCAATCGGAAACATGGGCTCTGCCACCAGTCAGGGTATCCATGATTCCTGCCCACGTTTCCAGCCCCGCCAACGGCAGCCGCTGTCAGGGAGAGCCCAAGTGGGCCAGGGCTGGATGCAGGTTGGGGCAGGCTGCAAGTAGGGACAAGCTATTTGCTTCTTTTCCTAAACATGTCCTCTATGAAGAGGCAGCATTTGTAGCTCACCCACCCAGCCACAAACCTGTGCATCACAGATCATAATTTAGGCCAAAACCATGACAATGCCTTAAAAAAAAAAAAAAAAAAAAAAAAAAGTAACTTGAGTGTGAAACAATACACCCCATTTGAGTCATTTGGGCCTTATGGTCAAAAGAAAGAAGGGGATCGGCTGGCCCAGCGACGGGACCAACAGCAGGTCTCCTGGAGAAGGCACCGGGGGCACCTGGGCAGTGCTTGCTGGTGGGAGGTCGCGAGCGCACAAGGGGGCCGCCTGGTACCCCAGCCGCATCATGGTGCCTCACGCAGCCTCCAGCAGCCTCGCAGTGTCGGCGCTCGCACCGAGCAGAGCTGAGGCAGGCGCCATCTTCGGCGCGGCACTGCCCACGCGCCAGGGCCGCCAGCACCAGCCCTGGCGTGCAACGTGGGCTCTGCCCTCGCGCCCGCAGATGACACGGAGCCGCCACACACTGGAGGCTGCCAGCACTGCCGCGATAAAAGCCCTGCACGGTGGGGGAGGAGCGCGGTTCCCCGCGAGTCCCACAGAGCCCCTCAGCACGGCCTCGTGGCGGGGCCGCACAGGGGAGCGCGCCTGTGCGTGCCCGCGTGCGCGCCGCGAGGTGAGGCGCCGTGCGCGTGTGTGCGGAGCAGGGAGGCCTGTTTGCATATGAAAGTGGCAGTGTGCTCCGGAGGGCTGTATCATTTATTGTATGATCTTATCTGGCGCGTGCCTCAGCCGCCCTTTCCCACACTCTGCATGCTCTGCTGCCAAGGCCCAGGGCTTAGCCTGTCAGCATTACCCGAGCTCAGCAGGCAGGCAGTAATTCCCTGAATAAAGAAAACATTTTAAGGTTTGACAAGTCCAGCATTTGCATGTCTGTTTTCAGAGAAATAACCATCTCAGGGGATTAAGCCCTTTTTTTTTTCCCATCCAGTCCAAAGTATGAAAACATTCTTGACATAGTTGCCTGAAAAAGGATTTCTATAGAGTAAAATACCTTGCGTCCTGTGTGAGTCCAGTGATTTGCTTTGAGGAAAAAAAAAATCAGAAAGGAAAGAAAGAAAGAAAGAAAAGAGCGGCTCCAGCCCAATAGGTTGTTGGTTTTAAAGTGGGTGAAATGCATCAGCAAGCCCTGCGGGTCCCAGGCAATGCACACATCAGGAAGGACTTACATCCCCCCAGCCCCCTCGGTCCCTGCCCACTGCTTTGTGGGCCAGGGCCACAAAGATGGAGCCAGGCAGAACCTGTCAGTTCGGCTCCCCATGGGGTCTGGGCCACGCTGGTTCCAGCCACCAGTTTTGCTTTGAGCAGCAGTTGCTGAATGAGCCCTCCCTTGGGTTCTGTGGATCTCACCTCGCTTGCAGCCAAGGCGAAAGGGGGAGATGGATGGTGGGGTGCGAGGGAGCTTTGCGGATTCCCGATTTCTTCAAAGCTGCAGGAGATGCAGCGTGAGCATCCCACCGTGAGCTTCATCACATGTGGCAAGGTGATCTGTGGCAGTCAGAGCTGGAAATCTCAGGGGTTTGGGTCAAACTCCAATCCAAAAATTCACTAATCAGTCCCTCCTCCATAGACCCAGAAGGCATCTGTGGCCTAGATGGAAATCTCCATCCACACCTTGCTCCTCACCAGCTGGCTCCAGCACACAAGCTCTGCCAGTTGCCTCCACAAAGCCACCCTCAACTGTCCTGCGTTGCCATGTTCTCTCAGCAGGGCCATGCAGACATTCTGGGGAGGAGGATCAGAAACTCCTGGGCACAACCCGTGTTGGAACAGACTCACACAGGCAGGCTGGGCTGGACAACTTATTGGTACAGCCGTGACTCAGTTTACCAGTGTGGTAAACGCCCTGGGAGCAGGAATGCGGGTGCTTGGCTCGTCCTGCTCCTTCCGGCACTGGTGAGGAAGGGGACAGGCACATTGTGCTGGTTGGAGCGGGCCAGGAGGCCATGCCAAGGCACGTCCCGCAGGTGTGCAGGCTGTGGGCAGCCCCGGGGACACATAAGGCGCGGGGAACCCGGGGAACATGCTCACTGCCATAGGGAATCACTGCAGCCCAGAGGGATCCATGCAGGTCTTGGACAGCTCTGTGGCAAAGGAGAGCATCTAGGTTCCCAATATTAGGCACTTTACTCGCTTTAGTAAATTGGAAGAAATAGAAGGTCTCTCACAGCAAGGAGGAAGGGCTGCTTCGCTGAACGCAGCAGCACCCAGGAGCCTCCTGCTAGGAGTGGGATCTCTCCTGGCACACGGGCTGGCCGAAAGCTTTTGCTCCCCCATTGTGCGATGGCTCCTGCACCGTCAGGCAGGCGCGGGGCCTCCCAGCAAGGAGGTGCACGGAGGCAGCGCGCGGGCTGTGGACAGGCACCCTTGGAGGCGCCGTGCGGCGCTCCTGCTTTGGGACAGGAGCCACGTGCCCGGGCTCCCCACAGGGCCAGGCAGAGCGGAGCCAGTGCCAGCCCCCATGTCTGTGGCGCCGCATCCGCCGCCCGGCGCGGAGCAGAGCCTTGCCGCGGCTGTTTGCAATCTGTCCGGGCGATTTTCCTCTCCCCCTCATCCCCCCTGCAAGTACACTGGTTTTCTTCACAGCTAAATGAGGCTTTAAACTCGGGGATAATACAGCTTTAACACAGAGAGGCTTAAAAAGTAAAAGTGAATCATTTCTCAGTTCTCCTTCCCCTAATCTCTCCCGGTAACATTAATTATGAGTGTGCGCAGAGCGCCCCAAGGCAAGCGCTGCTTTCCCAGGACAATTAAAGTTACTTAATTATTAAAAACCGTGTGTGCTGCTCCTGCGCGCTCCCCAAAGCACCGTGAGGCAGGCGGGCCCGCTCGGCTCACACACTTTCTCAGAGCGGCGATTGAGCGGGCTGTGGGAAAGTCTGCTCCTTTGTAATTCCTGCGGCATAATCTCCCCAGATCCCACCCCCAACCCAGGCGGGCGGCCGCGCTCGCCTGGTGCTGCCCCCAGGCCCTCGCGTGCGTCTCCTCCACACGGAAATGCTGCAGGGATGGGGATGGGCAGCGCAGGATGCCAGGCTCCTGTGCTGCTGCTGGTGCCAGCTGCGCTGCCCAGGCAGGGGCTACTGAAAAGGGCTCCTCAAAGGCGCTGACCCCCTGCTCTGCGGCAGGAGTATAGGATGGAAGTTGCTGTGCCCCACACAAGCATCTTGGCCTAAAGCCACCCTTTTAGCTGCTCATGCTTCCCAGGCGGCCCGGGACCATACCCTGCGAGTGCAGGCAGACACCTCTGCTCCCACCCTGTCACCTTGGCCAGCACGGCCACAAGGCCAGGCCCTGCTCTGCTTCCAGGCACTGCAGGGTCCCCAGATACCTCCAAGCCGACTCTTCATCATGAGGCATCTCAGAAAGGAACCTCCTTGCTTCTAACTCAGCCTCAGAGGCTTTTATTCCCTTCCTACTCTTTTCCATCCCAGGATCACCAGTCCCGGCACACAGCCAGGCTCGTGCTGCATGGTGCAGAAGGGAGGATTTCGGGCACTAAACACTCCTGTTCTTGCAGGGCATTTTTGAGGGCGTTATCTGCTCCGAGCCCCACTGCTGCTCAGGGCGGCGTGCCTTGGTCATTGCCCTGAGGTCACGCTTAAAGGGTTTTTTCATCTGGAAGTATTTCCAGAAACACCTCCATCTGTTCCAGGCCGCCGCGCAGCCAGAGAAACAGTTTTCCTTACCTGAGCCTCCGCTAACCCCTACGCTGCGACAGCAGGTTCCACTGCCCCATCAACGGCAGCCTGCACAGCAGGGAAGGGGGCAAGTATAAGACCAACCCGACTGCTTGCAGGCAGCATGTCTGGCTTAGGCTCTTTGCTTGCAGCCCCAGTTGGCCCAGCTTTTTCCAGCTCACACATTTTTGGCTTTCACAATATCCTGTGGCAAAATGTTTCACAACTGAATGGTGCCTGGTGAGGACAGGTCCTTCCTTCTCTCTGTTTTGGACCTACTCTTGCCGTGACCATCTCACCACTCCTGGCTGGATGTCCGCTCACCTTCCGCCTGCCACTCTGGCTCCCTCACCCTCTCTCATGACTTCTCCAGCTTTTTCAAGCTTAAAAGATCTAGATATCTGATGTTTCCTCATCATATCATCCGTGAGGCCTTTCTCTATGTAATTTTATTCCTATTACATCATTTTTGAGATGAAAGAGCTGTGCATCATATTCAATAGGAGCATTTATTCAGCTCTATGTTTTCTCTACCCCTTTTCTAATCATTCTTTACACTGTACTTGCACTCCTGCCACTGAGCATTGCACTCACATTTGCAGAGAGCTAGCACAACTCCGCACAGGCGAGGGCTGAACATCAATGCTCAGTTTGGTTTGCTTTTTCCCAGAGTACTGCTTTGCCTTTACTAGTACTGAACTTTATCTGCCTGCTTACCAACCTGAAGTTTAACTCTGAAAGATCCTAATCAGCAGGCAGCATCACATTTGATGGCTCCAAGCCTTTTAACCAGGTATTTTTAACTCACAAGGAGAATGTCCTGGTGACTCGTGCAACTGCCACCACCTGCGCAGCCAGCAGCTCAGCAAGTATTGCCTCATCCTTCACATCTCACTCTTTGGCACTTTGGGCTGTTGTTCTTGTGTCTTCCAGCACCCATGGCATGGGACAGGGACCCAGGCACAGCCCCCAATGGACAATGGCAGAAGCCACCTGAGTAGCTTCCATCATTGGCACCACTGCAAACCACCCCCTTGGCTTTTCTGCCAAACCTTTGCTTTCCTTCAGCTCCTTCTTCAGATACTGATCATCTGTGACCTGCGCTGGGTCTCTGGTAAGTTTTCTGCTTCTGGCATGTATGAAAACATGTTTACTTTTAATTTATACCTTTACTGAGGTTCCCAAAATCTTTTTTATCAGCTGTATTGTTACTCTCCATTTAATTTGCAGGGTTTGTGCTCTCTTCCATCTCTTGCATTTGAGCACTACTTCAACTTTGGAATACACTCTTCTCTACTAACAGCCTCATCAGCTTCTCCATAAAACCATATGCGCCATCCCAAAGGCCTTCTCAAGTCCTCAGGCCCATCACTGAGCGCGTGGGGCTCTGCACAAGTCCCAGATGCTGCTCACAGTTGCGCTAACAGAAAATAGCAGCTCGCCTCAGACAAGCCGTCCTTCCTGCCGCGGGGAGCATGTGGCCCTGAACCTCCTGACTCCTGCCCCGAATACAGTAGAGACTCTTTCATTCCCTGGCACTCCCCCGGCCACTTCTTTCCTTGCTTACAAAGACGAAGCCGAAACAAAGATTTCTGCAGCCCTGCCGGCAGCCAGTTTGACTCCTTGAAGTAATCGCTGTAATTGACCCTTGCAGGCGCTGAGCGCCGAGGGAGCGCGAGCCATTCATCAGACTGACGGAGTGTGAAAACCATAAACTCTTTGGCGGAGCTCGCTCCAGGCCCCGTCAGGCTGTGCTGGGCTCCCGGCGAGCCCTACTGCTGTCCTGACCCCGTGGTCGCTATTCCTGGTCCCTTAGGGGGCCTGGGCCGGTCCCCACACAGGCACGGAGGCCCCCAGGGTGCTTGGGAGAGCTCCTAACCCACAGCCAGCCCTGCTGCGTGTGGGGACCTGCCCAGCTGCTGCAGGGTAGGAGCCCAGAGAGAGTGAAATACCCAGCTCCGCCAGCACCCGCGTGCCTCACCGTGCGCTCACCCCGGGCGAGACGCCACGCGTCTGAGTGCAGTTTGCCGGGAGGCACCGGGCAGGTTGGGCGCAGCACTTCCTTGGAGCACGATGTGGGCGGCCTGGGAGCACCATGCAGGCTACAGGGAGGCTGCAGGCAGGATGGGTGACGGAGAGGGACTCCTGCAGCCCCAGGAGCTGAGCCAGTGTGGGAATCACCACCCCCCTGGAATGACAGCTCCTCTGGCTGATGCTGCACACAGCACAGGTAGGCCCAAATTGCACGGTCAGTCAAGCGATGAGGATTTGAGCAAATAGATCATCCAACCGCAGTGAGTGAGTTGCTCCACTCCCAGGGCACACGCACGTGCACACACCCTCATCTAGCAGCTTGTTCTAGCTCTTTCCCCTCACGCCCAAGAACAAGAGGAGGGTTTTACTGCACTCCCAGCCCAGCCTACCCCCTGATCCTGTCTAGAAGCGGGGCAGCACCGGCTGAGCGCTGCTGCTGTGCTCCACCGGCATGGCATAGGCGCCAGTGCTGAGCACTGCCCCTTCGGTGCTGTCCATGTCCAGGATCTGGGGTTCACTCTTCAGGAGATGAAGTGCATGAATAGCTTTTCCTTGGAGAGAGAATATCTTTGAGGCAAGAAGCTGATGTAGGAAGTGACAAATGCAACACATAGCTCAGTGAAGAACTGTGTCAACCTGACTTGTCTTCATCTTTCTCTCTAGTGTCTCTTTTATAAGCTCACAGTAACAAATGAGCTTGTGATATAGAGTAAGTTGTAGTGAAATAGGGCCATGGAGACATGACGCATGGGACGCCCATCCCTCAGAGCCTCAACCCTCTCCTTTGCAGGCCCACATCAGCTCATCCCTTTCACATATGGCTCAAATTCCAACTAGGAATGAGGTTATTTTCTGGCTTCTCTTGCTCCTGCTGGGAGCTGCTCCAGAACCTTCCCGTCTGGATGATCATTTCATCCCCATTTGTTTTTTCTGCCAGTTTTGTCATTTACTTAAGCAATTTTTTCCTCTGTGGCTCTCACTTCGCTGTATGTCTGTGACAGGAATATCCTGCTACCTTTGCAGTCAGCCCGGCAGGACCCGCTCCCCAGCTCCCTTCCCTTCTCCTGCCCATATCTCTCCATTTTCCAAGCAGGATTGGCCTGTCCTGTGCTCAGCACGCCAGGTGGGATCTTGGAGGGGCACGGATACATTTGCCTCCAGGGAAAGGCTTTCCCTGATCCATTCTGGTATTGCCTTTACCCCTCCTTGCCCCAAGCTTGGCAGCAGATCAGGCTCATGCCCTAACTGGTCAGACCGGCTGTCTGTTGCCTCCTCGGACACCCCGAAATGCCGAGTGGAAGCACAAGTTCCTACATGTCCCCAGCGCAGGTGCCTCAGCCTAGTTTCACCCTGCTCCTTCCCTTCTCTCCAGATGATTTATTGCTCCTCTGTGCTCTTGGTGTCTCCCAGACCCATGGCATCCATATTTCAGCAGCAAATGCTTGCGTTTTGTGTCTGAGCCTCTGTTGAAAGCTCAGATCTGCCAATGTTTACCCCTTGGGCTGCCCATTGCAGCACAGCCCACTGCTGACTCTCACTTTAATGGCTCCACCATTCTGCAGTTCTTGAACTGAATTCTCATCTCATCCTTTTTAAATAGTATCTTCCTACAGTGCTTCTTATGCTGTCATGCATTGCGGGGGGGAGCAATCAGATATTATTTCCGTGTTGAAAGCCAGTACCTTAAAAAAAAAAAGTAGATCTCATGTTAGCATGACAACTTGCTAGACCTACCTTTCCTTTATTATTGTTTTCCATTTACACCTCTTCCTTTAATTATCTTTCCTCCAGCATTCACTGAACATCTTGCACCATAGTGAGATTAAGTTAATGGACTTACACCTTATGAGTTGTATTTTCATGTTTAGGATTATGGCCACTTCCCTCCCTGTTTCTCCCAAAGACACAAGATTTCACACCTCCAGCCATTTGTAACCAGGAAACCGGCATGGGAAGGTCTGGAGGGGAAGACTCCAGGTGGGATCTCCCCTTGCAGGCCCACAAATATGTTTCCTCCCAGGACAGTACCAGGAAACATAGTTAGTGGGGCCTCCGCTCCACCAGCCCAGCATTTCAGTGACTGCTTTCCCACACTTTAAGCAGCCTTCTGCTCACTGCATTTAGCCTTGTACAAATGTCCAAGGCTGCCCTGGGACTTGCCTAGGAGCTGTTGCAGGGACAGGCAGGCCGTGCATCCCTGTGGGGATGCGCTCTGCACAGCGGGGATCTGCACCATCCTCAGGGTGCCAGGTCCAACGTGCTGCTCGCAGGACAATGTGAGAGGGGCTGAGAGAGGCTGTCCAATGGGCACCATGTGGCCATCCAGCATGCGTGGGTGCTTCCACTGACATGAACTCCTGCAGAAGGACTGTGCTGCACGAAGGGCGTCTGTGCGGCCGCTCTGCTGCCGTCCTGCATCAGGAGTGATTTTCCCATCCCTCAGAGGATGCTTGCTTTACGATCTGTGAACACCAGGAAGAAATGAAATAGCAGTGGAGAATTCCCTTCAGCAAGGCTTTGATGGTGAAATATGTGCTGTTGGGTTGTCCATTCCACAGAATGTAAAAAAAAAAAAGGAAGGAGAAAGGAAAGAAAGAAACCATCTGCTTTTTTTAGAAGCCCCACACCCACATACTCTATCCTCCTTGCTCCAAAAGGCCTGTTCTCCTCTCCTGCTTTCACTCCTGTGCAATCAGATAGTCCCCAAACTGCCCTTGGGTTAATTGAAACCATAAGCCGCTGTCACTTACAAGTGTTATAAGCACAACAACCACGAGGAGTTTAGGTGTTTTGAAAAGTATGATCTAAGTAGGGCCTGCGATGAAAGGCTCGCTGACAGAGGGTGCAAGGCAATGCCGGAGGGCTGCTGCAGGTACGAGCTGGCCCCGTGGCAGGTACGCGGCAGCTGCGGAGAGCAGTGGTTGCTCTCTGCCTAATCGTGGTCACAAACCACACGACCCAACGCATCCTGTTCGTGTGGAAACACAGCTGTGCTGCTGCTGAGCCCAGATCATCAATGGGGCCATCAGCTGAGTTGCTGCTTCAAGGGGAGTCCTGATTTTGTTTGCTATTTAGGGGAAAACATAATTTTTTTGAAAAGGCAAAGAACCAGACTGAAATGTGGCTCCTGAGTGTGGTGCATCAGGGAAGGAACAAGTATGTGCTAGGCTCCCTTTAGAGCGAGAATGGCTAATCTTGTCTCAATAAAAACAGCACCACGTCAGGGTAATCAGCAGATGCAAAAGCTTTAATGTCACTGGCAGTGCCTCAGCAGGGTTCAGGGGTTATCCTGGCTGAACGGTATTCCCACGGGAAAGGTAGATAGCAGCTCTCTCCCCCAGGTACGCAGCTGAGGGCTGTCAGTCACCGTGAGGCACATGTAGCGCTGGTGAAGCCTCCCCTGCAGCTCCATCTGGCTCATCAATACACTGGCCGTTCACCCTGCAATTCCCTGAGAGTGACACTCTCTTAACTTACATTCTTCTTAAAAGATTGAAGAAGAGGCTCAAAAGGAGTGAAAATGGCACATGGTGTTCCCTGCTCCATTTTTTTTTATTAGTCCCAGAGCATGTTGCATGTTAAAAAGTTAATTGTTAAAAATTGAAGCTTCTTCCCCGAGTTGGCCCAGGCATGGCAGGTGAAGGCTGGTCATGCTTGTCCCAGCAGCAGCTCTGCAGAAGTTCCTCCTAGAGCCTCTCATAACTGCGTTTGTGCCCACCAGCACCTCGGTTGCCTTGCTCACTGGTAGCAGATTCTGCCAGGGTTTTTACACTGTCCTTGCTGCAACAACCCTGGTGCCAAGTAAGTGAAGTTGAGGGCAGGTCATACCTGTGGCCACCTGCTGCCAGCACGCTGGGGCCATCTCCACTGTTCCTCTGTGAGAAACCTGGTCAATGTGATGTCTGAAGTTACTGCACTGACACCTTGCCACCCCCTGCTGACATTCAGGCAATGGAACCATCACTCCTGGAAACATCAACACACATATTTTATTTTCCCTGATTTGCAGATGACCCAACTGAGACAGGAATTTCAGGATGGGGTTTTCCAGCCCAGCTGCATGCAAGAGGGCTGCAAAAGTTGCACCTGAACCCCCTCCATGTCACCTGGGCTTGCAAAGGCGCTGAGCAGCACCAGCTCCTGCAGCAGCAGGGACATGGGACACACCATGGCAGCGCACACCACGCCGGTGCTGTCAGCATTACCTTAAGACCCAGCTGGGGCGATACAGCAGGCGACTGAACGCAGATTCCTGGCATCTCCCCTGGCTGCAGGAGATAATAAGGTGCAGCAAATAAGAAGCCAAGACCTTATTCCCGGGCGAGCCCTGTCCTATCAGTGCTGCACTGAGGCTACACACAGCTCTGGGACAGGACAGGGGTTTCCAAAACACAGCCCAAAGGCCTGTACATCCCCAGTAGGCACTGTAAATCTCTGTTTCCCAGACAGGGCAGTTATGTAACTGACAGCAGCCCCACCGCCAGGTTTATGTGCTTGCACTCACAACACGCAAGTGGCCGATCTCGCTGTGCACACAAGCTGTGCGCAGGCTGCCAGGTCTGTGCCCCTCGGTGAGCAGTGCGGCTGCCGGCACTCTGAAGGAGGGGACAGTCCCCGCGTGGGCGGCCGTAGTGGCACGGGGTGGTGGGGAGGGCAGCGCTGGGCACCGCGCGGCACGTGGCTCTCCCGTTCCCAGACACGCCAGGCCCCGCGCGCTTGGCCCCGTGGAGCGACGGGGGAGCTGCATTGATTTAAGATGTGAGAGGGTCAAAAGTTTTCTGGGGCTGAGCTGCTATCATGAAGCCAAGCACTTCATCCCCCCGTTTTATCTGCCCCAGTATTTATTGTCCATGAGCAAATACTTGTGTTTTTATAAATTCCTTTAGAGTGAATCACCTTTCTCCTGTTCAAACCAGCGAAGACCACATCAAACAGTATCACTCCATCTAGAATTAATCATTAATTTAAAGTATTTGACAATATTTTGCCAGCATTATTTCTTCCTCTCCCCGATTATTATAGGTTAATCCTCGGTGCTGACACTTTTTCAGGAAATCCAGCGCATCGCTTTGGTGCTCAGCGCTCACCTGACAGGCCAGCCAGTGCACCCGCTGCCAAGCCCCAGCTCTGCAGCAGGATGTGCTCGGGTGTCCCATTCCCAGCAGGTGGAATTACGCTCCAGGTTGCCCAAGTGGGGCGCATGTAGGGCAGAGGAGCTGCCGTGCTACCGAGCAAGCTCCCGGGATTCAATGCTCAGCGCTCTCATCCATCCGACAGCTGAATGTGGAAAGCTGCCCTGCACACGCGGCGACCGCTGAGGAACGTAATGAGCCAACTTGGGTTGCTCCTGGGAATGTGCAGGAGTGTGAGTCTGGTCGAGAAAATTATAAAGGGAGATAGGGCCTTCATCTGCCTGTTCTCGCTGAAGCCCCCGTGAACAAAGTGGAAAATCAGGCCAAAAACTGATCTCAGACACATGCATGTGGCTTCTATTCACTCTAGACAGAATCCAGCCTTTAAATGCCACATTTTGCACTTTGGGTTTGTTTTATGCCTTTGACGTGTTTTCTGCTAGGACACTGCATTTCATTTAAAAATTATTTTTGACAGGCTTTATGTTTGGCGAATTCCTGCACGCCAGGTCCTGCAAGGCACATTCCAGATCTGCTGGCCTTCTCAGAGTCAACAAATCCAAGTGGTTTTTCTTCCTGTTCACAAACAAGGCATGAAATGACCTTGATTTTTCCAGTGTCTTTGTGGCTGGGCATTTTTTACACACTTTTATGCCATTATGCTGCAGCCTGTGGATGGTTTGCAGTTGAGTTTGCTTTGATGCTTTGCTCTTCAGAGACCATGGCTGGTCGCTGGAGTCACGTAGCAATGTTTCATGCTCTTGAATTGAAGGGCAAAATGTATAAGCTTACAATGGCACATGATAAACTCAGAATATGGCCTGCCCGACACAAATAATACACCAGGGAGGGAAACATCAGGCATCTTAAGCTGACCATGCCAGCACCACTCAGGAAGGCTGCATGAGGGCTTCATCTTTCAGTCTTTATAAGCAGAATTGTGCATTAATCTGGTACTTAAGTGCATTGGCTCATTTAGATTTAGCTACACAAACTGGGTGGTTCTTTTGACTCTTTGCACATCCTCCCTAGTCAGTTACATCCAGGGCACATAATATCGTGCCTTGCATTCTGGTTTGGGACTTGTGATGCTCAGGAGCATGATGGAGACAGTGCTGGGGGACACATGAGCATGGACTCCTTGCCTCTCTCCAGCAGCAGGATTACAGAGGTTGGCTCACACACAGCAAAGCCCAGTAAAGCCAGGGACAAGAGTGGCTGCTTTGCCTCTGAGGAAATCACCTGCCAGACTCTCCTCCCATTTGCACTAGCAGAATCACATTATATTGCAGGGCAATAGCAAAAAGAGAAAGACAATAGTATTCCATAACAATAGACCAAAACATTGTAACATCCCTGTAGTGCCCACTTCTCAGCTGGCATTTCTCCACTGGGTTTATCACCTTATCAGCCACTTGAATGCACCTTTTTATGGCATGAGCCTTTCACTGGGCTTTCTGAAAGACAATGATGGTCCTTTGAAGGTTTGGCTGATCTTGTTTCCTGTATGCTCCTGAGCCTTGTATACATTTAAATTTGACTTGTTAACTTTATAAGGATACTTCAGACTTGTATTGTACTGAAATTGGCTGGGATCTCAGTATCTGCCTTATTCCCACGTACTTTTTCCTAGAAATGCTTTGTAGTCATGTTATTGCTGTTGGGAGGTTTGGCTTTAACAGCCTCCAATAAAGATATGAGCCTGTGAAAGGGCACCAGTAGCCCAAGATTATTCAATGGCAGCAACCGAAGTGCAGGTGCCTGCGGGGCGGGTGTCTGCAGGGCCCCTCGCAGCACCGCAGCACCCGGCCGGGCCTCGCGGGCGGGCAGGGAGGCAGCAGACCGAGCAGGGCCTCGCGCGCCCCACATGTGCCAGGGCCGCGGTGTCCTGCAGCCTCCTAAGGAGTGAGCGGGAGGGCTCCGAGGCCGCGTGGGTTGGGCCACCCATCACCATGGCCAGCGAAGGGCAAGGTGGGTTTTGCTTCCTCTTCTGTTTGCATCTTTGCAGAGCTGAGACCTCACGGGTGCTTGCAGAGTGGCATTAGTGCTTCCCCTTCACTAGCAGGAATACTCCCCCAGGCATCTCCAAGGATCCCGAGTCTGTTTCCCACATCCCTGTGGCTATCCTCTCGTCAGCTAATGCTCCAGACCCATCTCTGCCTGTGGGTGAGGCCTCCCATCTCACCACAGAGGTCTCCCATTTTGGTATCTACATTATTTCCTTATATTTTGTAGTTCTTAAAAATGCATCTGCATTAATCTATGTTTGTTGATCTTCACATTGCTATTTTGCTTTCTCTCCATTCTACTTTTGGAAGGTTTCTGCCTTTCCCCTCTATCTTCTCTCACTGACCACGCAAGTGGCCTAAGCTCGTTTTCAAGGAAGCTGATGAAGACTCTGTCCTTCAACGCAGAGGAGGAAGAACAAGGTTCCTGAAATCATATTTCAGGCTGCTTCATCATTTGGACTGCATGGGAAAATAAATGTAATTTCATACCATTTTCCACATTACCTGTCAAATAAAGATATGCCTGTTACCGCCTAGACCACTGGAATCTGTGAAAATTAAATGTTGCACTTGCAAATGTGTTTAGTCATTACACTTAACAATTAACCCTTGATTTAAGTAATTGAGCTGTAAATTACTCTCTTGTGTATGAAATAACAACATCCTCTGAGGGATAATATTTGCTTTACAGCAATCAGTAACAAACCAAATTTTGACTACCACATAACAGATCACCTTCCTTTCCTCTAGTACTAGGTAATATGAGAAAAATTATTGTCCAGTGTGATCTCAAATGCTGGTGTGTGGATACAGCTCTGGATTTGAACATGTGCAGTCAAGTTTTCAAAAATACGTGTAACCCAGGCAAATGAGGATTGCATGGGAGTTTTCTAAAAACCAAAGCCTTGTAACACATGTAGCTGGCCAGCAGCTAGAGACACACAGCTAGAGAAACCTTCCTTCAACCTTCTGACAAGTAAGATCCATCAGCTGATTGCCCCAAGTGGAAAAAATAATAATAATAAAAAAAAAAAAACACTAATCCCCTGTCTCCCTGTGTGCACTCTCTCACTGATAACCTCACCTTTTTTGGTGGCTTAGATCTGATGGGATTCAGGCATCTCATCTGGATTGCCAGACACAGGGCCAGAATTTGGCCCACTGATTGCCCATGATGCTCCTCAAGGTGCAGGGCCATACAGGTTAGCACTGTGCTCAGCTGCTACGGGCACAGGTTTGAAGACAGGGTCACTAGCCAGCAAACATAGGATCCTGGTATTCTTGGTGTATCTAAAGACCTACTTTTAGCTCTGGAATCAGCTTGAAAAATAAATAATGATTTTAGGAATGAAGCCTTCAAATTATATATACATTTAAATATTAGTGAGATAGGCTAATTGTCCCACAATGCTGCCAAACTAAATCAAACTAGGGAGATCAGATACCAAATTCAAATGAGCCATCACAGCATGGATTTGCCCAAGACTATCTCACTGCTTCAGGAAAGAGGCTGGCTGTGCAAAGGTTGCCTTTTGCAGTAGCACTGCACCCTGAATTATCCTGTGTTTTCTTGAAAAAACTATTTACATTTAAAAGTTTTAAGCAGTTAACATTAAATGACATAATGCCTGATGACGGGAATGCTATCAAAGCAGGATCACAGCTTTGCTGGTCTCAGTTAGTAGCTGCCACTAAAAAAAGCCTTGTTCTCCCCAGATGAGCATATTTCCCTTTCATAATAAATATCTGTCACTCACAACAGTAAAGTCTTACTGCAGCTTTCTCTCTGACTCATTATCAGAAACTCTCTTATACCATTCCATTCTGGTCATTCCTGATTTATAAACCTTTCCAATCTGCTTACAGTTATAATATTGTTTTTGCCCCAGAGCTAATGGATGCCTTATCACTCAGTCCCAGACTTTCAGTACAGCTAGACCATAGAAACAAGCAGCAGTACTGAGGAGGAGGAGGAGGAACAAAAAACATTTAATAAAATTGCCATAATCTTTCACACGTCACATCTGAGTTCTTCTCAAGTTGCCCAGGAGCTAATGCAGCCAAAGAGGAAAATGGTGCCCCAGGTCAGAACACTCAGGGCAAAAGCCCAGAGCAGATGAGCTCTGGACCACCATAGACCTCACCAACTTCAGTGGCAGCTGCAGGTTTTCAGCACCAACAGGAGTCAATCCATCCATTTAGGTGCCGTTATTTGCCCTAAACTATAGGTATGTAAAACATCTGGATGCAGTGTCCATCCCTCTTAAATACGGCAAGTCTTGAAGATTGTATTTCACAGTGTTTGAGGCACAGTGCTGCTCCTGGACAAGGGCAGGAGAGTAGCAAGGTCCAGGGAAGGGCTGGGAGGTTGGAGCAGCCCTTGGTGACAAGCACTGGCTGGCAGGGACGTGTTCCATGCAGCCCAGCGCAGGATCCCAACACAGCAGCTGCCAATGGTGCTTCCAGCACCCCTCCTGCAGGCTCCCCAACCAAGTCACTCCAGAGGGGACGGATGGACCTTCCTTGACCTCCAAATAGCACACAGCGCTTGTCCTGGCTCTTCTACCAGTGGATTGTGGGCTGCCCTCAGCTGAACTTCTGGCATGAGGCAGCGCTGCCTGTCACAGCCTCTCCCAAAGGGACCGGGAAACCCAAGTATTTTCTCGCTGCATCTCCACTGACAGATGCTGTTCCCAGTATCTTGGGGATAATGTACAGTTTACACATCACTCTTCTCTTTGCTGATTCATGGCCTCATAAATAAGAGCTGATGATCAGCTGGTGAATTTAACAGAAAGCTGAAGAGCAGCGATAAGTTCAGGCTCCTTTCATTGGGCTGATTAATGACATAGAAAGGGAAACGTGGTTGGAAAATATGATTGCTCCCTTTGCAGGGAAGCACCACGGCTGCGGTTGCGAGCTGACCCCATATGATTTACAAACACGTGTTCACTGAAGGCTGAGTCCCCGGAGAGCCTGCCCTCGGCTCTGGGTTCCTCCTGCGCGTGCCGGGGAGGCGACGCGCCGGCACTGCGAGCGCACGGCCGAGGGGGCGCACGCAAATGCTCATGCCCTCGGGCAGGGCTTGAAGGGAGCATTTATGAGAGGGGCTGTTTCCCCGCGCTGTGGGTGGTGGTGAGGCTCCCACTGCGCCGCGCTGCCGCCTGCCTCTTCCCAGCCCAGCCATGCTGATGCAGCCGCTCACAGCTGCACTGCAAACCGCATCACTGTGCTGAGCTCGCTTAAACAGCATGTTCTGCAAAAGCCTGCGGGGCTTCCTAAAGCCACAGCATCCCCGCGATCAAAATACGCCTCACAACACAAGCGTGTCGTAACACAACTGAGGGCAGTCGACCTTTTCAGACAGTTCTGTGGCCCGAGAATACTTAAATGCAACAACACCCAGGAAAGGGAGTGCTTCAACCACAGGCTCCAGCCCTGGACACATTCCTGAAGGACATTCCCCATTACCAGGGGGCTCTGCATGAGGTGCCAAGTGCCCTGTGCTCAGTGTAGGTACAAGATAAAGTCAGCTCTTGCTGCCGACACCTCCCACCAGGCAGGATAGGACGACAGGTGAGCAGCACCCCAACTCCTCTTTACAGCACAGGGTAACCATTTGTGCTTCTCAGAAGAGATGCAGGCTAAGATGAATGTCCATCTGGCTGCAGCTGGTATATCTTGCCAAGGATACAGTTGCACTGGAGCGAGGCGGCCCTGTCATCGTCAGCAGACTGCAAATTCTTGGTCCAGTGAATTCAGGTCACGTCCCTTTGAGAGAGCATCCCTGAGAGAAGGTTATAAGGGAGCTCGCAGCCCCCGGCTGGCGATGACAGCGGCAGATACAGGTCCAAGCCCCATATACAGTTTGGGGACATTCCCAGGGCTTGTTCCAGGCTGCAGCTGCACCTTCTGCCTGGGTCCAGCCCTCTCTGCCCGCTGAGGACCTGGCTGCAAGCAGCACAAGAGGAAAGCTGGGGCTGCACCATCTTCTGTCCGTTAGCATATGTGGCTGCTCCAGCCCAAACAGCAATCTCTGAAATAATGTGATGATTATGAGGGGCAGAAAGAGTATTTCCATCCACATGGGCAGCAATTCACAGTTGCCAAATGCCCTCCTCCACAGCCCTGTGCTCCCCGGGCAGCTATTCCTTAGCTCAGCAGGACAGGACAAATCAGCTGAGGAAGAGACCTGGGCACCCTGGCTGCTGTCCCAGAGCCTCGTAGGCACAGAGCTGTGCATCAGGCTGTGCTGCAAAGTCAGGACAAAAATGGCTCTTAGTGACATCGGAATCTCTCAGAGTGGCACTTTGCTGCTTGGTTGCTTCACCTCACAGCTTTCCGGGTGATTCCTGGGGGTGTCTGTCTGCAAGTGCACAGCACAAAAAGGAAGGCTGCTGCTTTCTGAAGCCCACAGGTGCCCTCCCCAAAGCAGGGGGAAACTGCAGCAAGAACGGGGTGTTGCGTGGCCAGAGCTCCCCACGCCAGCGTGACTCACACACCTGGAGGAAAATGCATCAGCGCCTCTGCCTCTTCCCTGTGCTGCACGTGGGAACAGCTGGAGGAGGGCAGCTCCTTCAAGATACATGCCTTGCCAGAGAGCTGCAGCTGTGTGATACCCCCAAGGCTCATCTGCCAACTGCCCCTGCCAGCTGCAGCTGTGCCAGGGTCCAGGGTCTCAGCAGGCTGGGCAGCAAGGGGGTCCCCAGTCTAAAGCAGGGGCAGGACATGCTGCAAGACAGGGCTGTGTCCCAGCCAACAAGCTGCTCCTGCCCCCGGGAGCACTAGGCAGTAGCGCTGTCCCATGGAAGGGGTTTTGCCCATTATTACCATGAGGACCTGGTGTGTAGGGGAACACTGGCCATGTGCGTAGGGGCTGCCCAGTGGAGGTGTCTGAGCTAGGGACACACTTGTTCCTGAGGCACTGCACTCGCTTTCCAGACTTCAAGACAGTGACAGTTTCCCAGCATGGGCAGGCTAGAATTTCAGCTCATGACCTGAAGGTGAAAGGTTTGGTGTGCTATTAATGGCTCAGCTTGTATCAGTGTTTTATTTATTTCTCCCACCACCACCACCATCAGTATTTACCAAGGTCTTATGATCAATTTCTTTTCCAAGTTCTTTACATTTCCCGGGCCCCTCTCTGAATGCTTATTCACATGGATCTCTAGAAGCAAGTTTCCCTCTGCTCTTGGCTGCTTCCTAAAGGAGCAGACCGCAGGCACGGCGAGCTCTGCAGTATCCTTGCTTGCTCCGTGCCGCATCCTATTTCATCCCACCTTCCTGGGCCAGTGCCCAGGACTAGTCTAAATTTTGTTGCCAATGTATTTTTACTCAAAGATATTCTGCGGGAGTTCTGAAACACCCTGATATGTTTTGTTTGACACTGTCTAAAGATCCTCCCCAAATCTCCCATTGGTAACCCAACGTTACAACCCGAGTAAAGAAAACCATTGTCAGAGGACCCCAGGGCAAGGGTCACGGGTCCCCAGGGTAGTTTCTTATCTCAGAGCATTACCTCACTGTTAACACCCCTTTCAAAAGCAAAGGCAAGGCTGGAGAAGCCCAGATCATCTATTCCAGATACGCCTAATGATTGCAAACCTTCTCACTACCTTCCAACCTAAACTTGGGCTTGGCCACTTCACTCCCAGAAACATCTTCCAATGTAAATCCTCCCCTTCCTCTTCTGATCCCTGGGGAATTCACACGTATCCACGCTTCCGCTCGGGGATCACAACTATTGCGTGTATAAGGCATTTCACAGCGAGCAGAAGAAGGCAGCCCGGAGCGCGGGCACCAGGATGACTCCCTGCTGCGGCTCCCTGCTCAGAGCAGCAGACACCAGAGCATACGCTGCGGAGGGCGATGCTTTGAGAGGCCCCGGCCGCAAAGCCCACGTCCTCACACGCTCCAGAGGAAACCGCTCCTGCTTCCTCCACCTCCGTGCGACCCTGCCGTGGGCGCTGGCCGGGCAGCTGTGGGGAGGGGAGCCTGGGAAAGGCCGTGCACCCCCCGCCACGCGGCGAGGGGCTGCTGGCAGCAATCACCGCTCCCTGGCACTGGCAACCAGCAATTACAGCCTGTTCCCACTGTCTTCCCCCTTCTCATCCCCCAGAGAAACCGACCTGTTGCCGGCAATTAGAGGTGGTTAGCAGCTCTCGGCTACCATAAACATGGACATAATTACAGCCTGTTCTCACTCCCAGTCCGGGAGGGACCCAGCCGCCCAGCCTCACATTTCCTGACCCCTTTATAAATGAGGGAGAGCCCTGGCTCAATAACTGCGATAACCTTCCTTTTATGTCTACTCCCTCTCTTCCCACCCCCGCCTCCCCCCTCCCCCCCCCAAAAAAAATACAGATATCAACACTAGTGAAAATGTTGGCCCGCCAAAAAGCAATATAGGTGCCTTAAAAATGCTGCATGACACCTCACAAATCACTTGTGTTAGCTTTCTCCCTAGAGGTGACTAAGGAAAGGTTTGCTGGCAGCTTCTTCCCCAGCGCGATCTCTTGCTCTTTTCAGCACTGAGTTTGTCCAAATGTCTAATTAACTGCAGCTTATGCCAAATATTGCTCATCCAAAGTTAAATCTTACACAGTGAAGGCTGCTCTATGTTTTTAAATTAGGAGACTTGTGGCTGGATCAAGGAGGGGAGCGAAAACCAGGACTTGTCATTTTCTGTAGTTTTAAACACGATACTTTATTTTCCTTTTATTAAAAAAAAAATGTAACACTGGTTGCAATGCAGGCGAGCTTCTGCAGAGAGGAGCGCTTTGCAGTGGTGAGATCTGCAAACATGTCTCTCCTTTCTTGAACTTCATTTTTCTCACGGTCTTTGAAAAGGCAAGATCAGGTGATATGTGTGGGATTGGCCCTGTACAGGTGCAGATCAGGTACTGGAGGAGGTGGAAAAACATTACTGTGTATACTCAAAAAAAAAAAAAAAAAAAAAAAAGGAGCAGAGGTGGGGGTAATTCTTTAGTATTTCTTTAGTAATTCTTCTTGGTATTTCTTTAGTGCTTTGCGCTTCTCATGGTTACATTCCAAAGCTCTGAAGTGAACACACTCACTTTGTAGAGCTTGTAAGTCATGGGGAATGTTTTACAACTCTTGAAGTATATTTCTGTGTGATGCTGAAACAACTTCCAAGTCTGACACAACAGAGCTTCTCTTGGACTGCAGTATTAGAGGGGAGACTGATCATTTAACCTCCTCACTGCCACTGTACTATTTTTTTTTTTTTTTCTTCCAGGATTCTTTTTTTTGTCAACCTAGCTGATAGGCTATATTTCGAAATTTGACTGTGCTGTGCATTGCCAAGCTTATTCGTGTCAGTACTCTCTCTTTGGAGAACACTTTCAGGAATTTTCAACAAAGTTCCTTTGAAAGGAAACATGGTCCAGTACTTAAAAATACTGGTTGGAAGATGACCAAGAAAGCAAATGTTTTTAAAACAGACAAAACCAAAGAACCCTAAAACTTCTAAAACAAGCAACCAAACAAAAAATATTATTCACTGCTTCTTCAGATATTTATGGAATGTGCAATTTCTCTCAATCATGAAAGTTTTCTGTTTTTTGTTTGTTTTTCCCTCATTGTGTCTATATTATATTTTGCTGCTTCTGTTGTTTTCCATGTATGGACCACATGTTGAGATACACTCTAATACTTTGTTTCTGCAACTTTGTTTTAATCTTTTATAAAACACTAATGCTTCATGTCTAAAATTTATTTCAAATGTAATTTTTTTTCTAAAATTGCCAAATTCTAGGGATTTCAGGGATTTCTTTAGAATTGAAAACAAGCTCTAAAATCTGTTTCATAAGCTGTATGATACGAATACAATTTTACTTACAAAAAATAGTTTCACAAAGAAGCTGCGTTTACTTTCTTTGTTTTAAACAAGGAGACACATTGTGTCTCATGTCCCATCATCATCTTAAATATAACAGGGAGCGTTGCTTAACTAAGCTGCTTTTCCCCAGGCATGAAACTGGATTATGTATTGTATGTTAGTTTTAAGAAATCCTGAAAATACTTCCGTAGTATCCTAATTTTTGAGAACTTTGACTTTTATACCAGATAGCTCTGTTGGGGTGGTATTTGGAATTTTTTTTTCCTGGACAAATATGTATTGTAGCAATTCCTTTCAAAGCAGTTGTTTTGTTTCTAAAATATATATATATTTGTGTGTGTGTATATACACTATATTTATATTTTATACTATATATGTGTTAGATGCATTGGGTTTTTAATAACTATAACTCTTATGCAACTGAGCCAATAATTCAGTTTTTGAAGAGATAAGTAATATAGGAAGTAGAGACCTGTTTTTCTGATTGGTGAATTGAATAAAAAAGTACATTTTAGATCTCTAATGATAGGAAAGTGTTTCCTTTTAAAAAAACTAACAAGAGATCTCCAGATGTGACTCTAATTTTGCTTTTCTCTGCAAGACACTTGCTGATTTAATCATACCTACAGGATTTTTATTTCTTCATAATTCTCATGACAAGCAGTAGTTTAGAGTGAAGAGATGTATGTTGTCAAAGGAGAGAGAAAACATTTTTCAGGACTGACTTCATGCTTGTATAGTATGGTATTGTGAAAATGTATTTGTGATTATGGTGCAGGCAGCTGCATGACTATTGATCACAGAATTTGTTAGTTCATGTGGTATTATGCTGTGTGATACCTAAAACAGTAGGATCTGAGACAGAAGTCTTGTAGCAGCTTTCAACTCCTAACTTGTATAGACCACATTTTCACTAAATGTGATGTTTTTTTCTTGGTTTTAAAAAGCAACATCAACAAAAAAAACTGGTAATGCAAATTTTCTTTGTTGAAATTTTCTTTTATATTTTTATCACACTTGGTTAAGTTCATATGTTCTGAAATCAGCTTCATCCTTAGATGTGTCCCTTTCACTGCAAATAGGGCTTTCACTGCAAAAGTAAGTTGTACTATTAAAATGTTTCATACGAAGAAAACTTCAAAACACAATGCTATGTGTTTTGGGACTATGCCCCATATTCATATAGCCTTGTGTATTGATGTATCATAAAGTTGTAATTGCATGTTGGTGCTTTTCATGACTCCACGTATAGAATGTAAATAGTATTCCTAGAGGGATTCTTTCTTCTGGTGATAAAATCTGCTTTGGATACTGTATACCAAGCAGATCATTCTCTAGAAGCAAAATGAGAAAATGCCAAAACAACAACAAAAAATGGAGTACTTTTTATTACTACTCATTCAGAATTAGTAGGTTAGTGCAACTTCTTAAAATCTTAACTCAGTTGGGGTCGGAGTGCAGCTGATAGGGTAAAATAACATCTGTTTTAATATAGTTTGGATACTTGGATATCCATAATACTCATTCAGAACTAGTGATTTCACAAGTGATGTGAGTGGTTTTCCTCCTCTCCAAGATGGGTGGTTTCTAATTATCACAAAGTAATTAATTTGCAACTATGTGGAAAAAAAAATGCTTTAGATTGCATTGAGCTATTACCATGTGTTCAGACCATTCAAAGAAAAACACTCGTTGCACATCTGCATACATGCCAGATACAATTCTTCATGCTCCATTTTTATAAGTGACTAATACCAGAAGATCTCGTCTAGTCATTGTTACTGTATTTAGTATCTTAGTAATTGGTGACAGTTTTCTCATTAATCTGTTTTAGTTGGAAAATGGGGAAGAAGAGCCGAGTGAAAACTCAGAAGTCAGGTACAGGAGCCACGACAACAGTATCTCCAAAGGAAATGTTGAATCTAATTAGTGAATTATTACAAAGTAAGTTTCATTTTATAATTATTTGGGAAAAGGGATGGTATGGAGAACAGTCAAAAACAAAAAAGTCTTTGCCCTCTTATATAAGCTGTTGAATTGCATTCATTTCCTGTAAGCAGCCAAACTTCCTGGCTGTTTCAGCCTTCTTAAGATTGTATCCAGTTCCTCAAAGAATGTGCCACTACATATGCTATTGTAGGTGTACATTGGACATACCATATTTTTGTGGCATCTATAGGCTTTACTTTTACACACATGCATTGATACTGGGCAGGGATTAGATAAAAAGCTACTCTACATCTACATTGTCTGTTCTTGTAAACTTTAAGAATTATACTGCGTCTTTGTGACATTTGGACAGTGCTCTGAACTGAAGTTTTGGATATTGGAGCAGTGTTGTGGAAAGGAGCAATATGACTCCCAATTCAACTTCAGTGATATTTCTGTCTCTTAAATAAAATTAGAGCTTTTCTTATTAGGAAACTTTAATTACTGCTCAATTCTGGTGTGTAAACCAAAGTCTTTGTCTTTTGAGGAGTTTGTAACTCATCCGTTATTTCTGCCAATTCGTATAAATCGACTACTAATTGACTCCTACTAAGAAAAACAGAGCATGTTTTCATGTCATGATGCTAAAATCCTGTCTACTCTTGCCGCTTTCACTAGTAACTGGGGTGAGCCACACTTATTCAAACACACACAGATTTTCATATCTTAGAAACATTAAAAAGCTGTCTTAGAAAAATTAGGACATTTCTTCAACATTGTTCACAAAGCACAGCATGGAGTTGATTTGGCAGTTTGATGCTTATCCTACAGGTGACCTGTGCTTTCAATGTTGTTATCAGAAATAAAATATAATTTTCCAAGGAAAGACAGGTTTCAGTTGGTCTTTTTGTCAAGCTTCTATATTTTGTTCAGTACAAAGGTTTTCATATCAGTTGAGTATAGCAGGTCAGATCAAGAAATTGAGAACACTGAGAACATCGTCTAAGACATTGTGGATATGATCCACAGCTAAAGCTTGGCTAAATACCCTTTTGCTTGTCCTTGCCATACACATGAATCTTGTAACAATGAATTGAAGTAGGCAGGTCAAATGCATATACTACTAAATTTCTCAGTTGCCCAACATAAATATTGCTGCTATTCTCATTTGCATATTTAAAAATTAGCATGATGACAAGCAGGCCAATGTAAACAGTGTGTTTTGCTTGAGATTATTGGATTATTGCTTGGATTATTAAAAGCACTGAAGTTTGTTTTATCTTTGATACTACTTTTTTGAACTTTTTTCAGTTTTTCTTTCTAAACACTCTTACTATAGCTGAAAGAACAAATACAAAATGGATGAGTAAAATAACTTGGGACAAGTTACATCATTAAATTTTGAAAAGTGTCTGTCACTTGTCAAAAAATGGGGTGCTTGTAACAGTGGAGATCGTAGCATTCATTAGGTAAATGTTTGAAACTCATTCAATAAGAAAGTTCTTTTAAAGCTACCATGAAACCATGACTTTTTTCCCTGATGTTAAATATATGTATATATATATAGTATTAAAGCAAACACTTAATTTTGGCATCTTTTTTTCTCCAGAATGCAGCAGTCCTACCCCAGGCCCTGGTAAGGAGTGGGAAGAGTATGTGCAGATTCGTTCCTTAGTGGAGAAAATACGCAAAAAACAGAAAGGTAAATGTGGAAAAAGAGACTGTAAGACAAAGGTAACTCTGGTAGACTGTTGGTTTGCTTGGAAAGTTGTGACTGTTGATCTTTTCTTTAAACAAAGAAAAATATTTTTCACTGTTATAATGTAAATATTGTGCAACTCTATTGTTTTGGGATAAAAATACCTCTGCTCTGACCTGTACTTACTTTTTGCACTTGCAGACCATTCTTAAATCTTTTGATGGTTGTAACTGCTGATACTCACTGTTTGAATACATATGATCATGAACAAATGATCCTATGATAATTTTGTATGATAAAAGATACATCTTGAGGTTCAGGTGAAGTAACAATTTTGAGGACTAGAAATAAAAGTTTTTTGAAAGCAACCAGCCTTTCTGATCACATCATCTGATCCTCTGCCTCTATAAATGTGCATAATTTGCATTTTAATTTTAACATTTAATTTTAACCTGAAAATTCTACTGGACATAGGCACAGTTTCTGCGTTCAACATAATGAAAGTAAATTATGTCAAAATAAAAACATATACATGTACAAAGTAGGTAAGTTAATGAATTTCTATTCTAAATTAAGCATGTAATTCAAATAATATGTATGGTATCACAATGTGGGATTTTATCACTAATTTTCTAAGAATTATGGTATGTTTATTTTTGAGTTAAGAACAATTTTATTTCAATATATTCTATAAAAACTCAATGTTTTGTTGTTATTGTTTTATTTCCCTATCGATTTTCTTTTCAGGAAGGCATGTTCTTAAAAATGTCCCCCGTGTAATGTTAATACAATTAGTCTCCTATTTCAATTGTATTTTTTAATTGGCAAATGAGTAAGTTTTAACCAGGGAATGGATAGATTTCATCCAGAAATACCTGGAAGGTCTTGAGCCTTTTTTTTTTTTTTTTTTTTTCTCCCCTGCCTCAGGTACCTATATGATGAAGGCAAAAAAGCCAGATTCCTTTTGAAATGGATCTTCAGTGCTTAGGTGGAACAAACTATAGGGCGTACTTGCTGGAAGAAGCAGACTGAACTCAGACATTTGAAATGTCCTTTTTACGTATTTTTTTTTTAATATATGCTAACTAATTTATAAAAACCTTCATTTTTTTTTTTTTTTAAACCTCTAAGCATTAGGTATTGGCAGAGGACATACCAAAGAATGAGTATTACTGTTTGAGCAATGCAACTGTGTAAGAGATAGATTCATTGTTCTTCTCACTCATAACTTACATAATTGTGTTGTATGTCCATGTTTTTATGATACAAAGCATATAAGACATAACTGAGGTTAACGAGAACAGATTCAGTGTTGGGGTTAGACTATTTGCTACATCTTTTTGCTGTGCCAGAGAGAATGAACCATCTATAGGAAAAATGGCTACTGGTAAAAGAAGAATTTGTATTGTATAGCAGTATTAACTAGGTATAGTTTTAGCCATGGAATTTGCACAACCTACTAAACATGGTACTACTGACATACAAATGCATTTTAATGTAAAGTTTTTTGATACAGAGAGGTGTCTTTCAAAACCATTTTTGAACAGGACATGATTTTTAACTTGAACAGAATTTTCTAGCTTAATAACTTCAGTTAGCAAAGGGAGGATATATTATTGGGGGAATTTGTAATACAAATGAATGCAGTGCTTAAAGAATAAACCTAAAACATAAACATAATGGTCTTGATTATAGAAAAACCTTAGTTTGAACACTAAGGATATATAATTTCTAAAGTTTTCCTCATTTGACTTCTTAGCAAAATGTTAAATAAAGCTATCTTTTAAATATAGGCATATTGATGGAAATCTGTATTTTGTTCACTATAGATATAATGTGTATAATTTAAAAGATCTTCTCTTTTTAATTTGGAAAATATATTTTAAAACCTGAGAAGTATTGGCCTGCATCATATAGGAGGAACAGAAATAGTATTTCAGAGATGCTTACAGAACAGTTCCAACTAGAGGCTGGATTCTAAAAGCTTCCAAGTAGCCTTATACAGTAGTAAAAGTTGGAAGTAAAAAGAGCAGCCCTGGACAGTATAAACACCTATCAAGTTCTACAGAAGTTACGTAGCTAGTCTGACTGCATGTGTGAGAACTTGCTCTAAATATATTCTACCGAAAATAACATACTAAAATTAATTTGAAATAAAAGATGCCTTAAAAAAAAAAAAAAGGGTTGCACTAGATATGTGTGTTCAAAAAAATACTTCATGTGTATTGCCAATATACAAGAATGGAGTTTAGGTGATATTTTCACTGTCATGCAAAATAGGGATTTTGTTTGTTCTGAATCTGGAAACACTCAACTTCAGGAGAGAAAAAGAAACACTGAAAACTCTCTAAAATATCCTAAAGCTTCTTTTGTAAAACCCTTTTAATCACTAGTGTGTTCATCACCTGTACTTAGCTGGTACATTTTTGGATGTAAGCAATGTACTGATTGCTCATAAAGTGGCCAAAGCTTTTCAGGGAATTTTGAAAACTTAACTAACTGCTATAGTAAATAAAAGCTGAACAAATGAATGACACCTAAGATGTCACCGGTGCACTGCATTTGTGTTGGAGAAATAAATTTTAAGCATTTTGGGAGAACTCTGTGATGTTAGGAGGATGATCAGTCCTAGTTATTGCTTAGATTTTAGTAGAACCATATGCTACAGGAAAGAACTAAATTCCTTAAGAGGAAAGTTTGAAATCTGCTTATCATTAGTTCCAGTAGTGAAGTAATGAAATTGTAACCTGCTCTCAAAATTTGTCCATGTTGTCTATTTTAGCATGTCATGATTGCATTTATGAATAATGTTAAGCTGGTAAATATTTGCACTCATGGCTTATTAAAAGAGAAAGGGGGAGGAGGGCATCACATTTCTTCACAACCCAGTTTAGGTGACTTTTTTTTTTTTTTTTTTTTTTTTTTTTTTTTTTTTTTTTCTCAAGATGACTGGTAAGCCAATTTGGCAGAACATTTGAGTTGATGAAAATGGGGTATGACAGTTATGCTATTGAGTAACACTTAACAAAGACCATTTCTGACTCAGCTTCTTCAAAATAGAACTGCAGGGAGGTAGTTATGTTTTTCAGATTTCTACTTTTTATTAGACTTCTTTGTCTTTCTAAATCCTCTTATTTCTGAATGTTTTTTAAATTGTGTATATAGGTTTGTCCATTGTCTTCGATGGGAAAAGAGATGACTATTTCCCTGAACTGATAAAATGGGCTACTGAAAATGGAGCATCCACAGAAGGTTTTGAAATAGCTAACTTTAAAGAAGAGGGTTTTGGTTTGAAAGCAACAAGAGAGATAAAGGTAAGCATGTGAACATTTGATTAGATTAGAAAATCATGTTTAGAAAGTAGCTTCAAAGGTCTGAAATACTCATCTTCTTGCTTTCCCCCATTTAAATATTAATGAAACCATTATTATAAAACACCCTAAACTATGTACTTGAGAAATAAAATTATTAAAATTAATATTATTTTGCTGAGAAGATTTTTTTTAGTCACTTTTTCTGTTTTTCCCAAAGAAATAGCCTAATAACCAGTGTCTTCTGCCCCCATTGATACAGCCCTCTCTTTCCTATCCTTTTTAAATCACTGTTCTTTTGACTTTATAAAGGGACTAACATTTATTTTCCTGTGAATTGAAGAAACAAAAGAACCTGTTACTGTTTAAGGGTGTGTGTGTGTGTTTATGTATATACATATAAGCCCTTAGATAGGAAGACAGACACACATACAATTACCTAACAATTAAAGGGTAAGCTTTTGAGTCATTAATGGGCAATTAGTTGTTGTAAAATGTAAGTGAGAATATGGTCGTGTTATGTTCATTTTAGGGATTTGATAGAAGAAAACTAGCATTACCAGTTGGTGAGGATAAAAATCCTGAATAGCTCTTCTAAATGATGAATAGAAAGATAATATGAAAAAGCTTCTACTGGAAGAAAATATTTGATCACATAATTAATGGCAATATAATGTATGTAGTGGGTTGTATGATTTGAAATTGTGTAGGCAACTTCTGGGTTGGCACTGCCAAACTGAAGCACTTCATTCTGCAGTTCAGCATCTTTGTTTTAAGCTTTGCGTAATGCAGGTTGTGGCATTTGGTACAACAAAATACTAGCATTTTCATAGCATGTTTGTTTAATTTGTGATGGAATAGGAGGAAGAATTTTGATTAAAAAGGGCATGAAGAAAACTTTAAAGACGTTCATATATTTAGGATGCATGGTATGTCTTATAAATGCTAAATGACCCTCCATATTTTTTCCTTTCTGTAGGCTGAAGAGTTGTTTCTGTGGGTTCCAAGAAAGCTATTGATGACAGTTGAATCAGCTAAAAATTCAGTATTAGGTAAGAGGTTAAATTCATAGCAAGAATGTGGTATGTGTGGGATCGTTCAATAGGAGATTTTCTGTTTTTGGCTGATCTTTTTTACGACAGGACTTGTTTAGCATCATGACCGTTAGGTTTGGAATATCTAGAAGCCTGAAGTGCAAGTGGAAAGAAATTAAATTTCCTTTTGGTTTTTGCCTGTTTTTGCTCTCGTCTTCCAGAAGTATGTGTCATTTTGAACACATTATGTAACTTATTAAATGCTTGGAGATAAGATGTTCTGTACAAAGATACTGCGATTATTGTTTTACTGTCTTCATGTTTTTTCCACCAAACAACTGTACAAGGCACTGATCTATGAAATAGTTCGGAGCACAATATGATATGAGCACCCAAATACATTAAAAATATAAAAAGCTATTTTTATTTCTTCATATCTTTTAAAAATAAATCTAGGATGGTATTTTACAATTAATTTAATGCCTCATCTTCATGGGTTAATTCAGGATCGCTGTATTCCCAAGATCGGATTCTTCAAGCCATGGGCAATATAACCTTGGCCTTCCATCTTCTTTGCGAGCGAGCGAACCCCAGCTCTTTCTGGCTGCCCTACATTCAGACTCTCCCCAATGAATATGATACTCCACTCTATTTTGAAGAAGAAGAAGTGCAGTATCTTCAGTCAGCTCAGGCCATACATGATGTTTTTAGCCAATATAAAAACACAGCTCGACAGTATGCGTATTTCTACAAAGTTATTCAGGTAAGTATCTTAAACGTAGTATGTAACATTATGCTGTCCTCATTATGCCTATTGAAAGGCATGAAAACAGTGCTGCTAAGTAATAGAAGAAATGTATTGGTGTTCAAAACGCTGAAAAGTTTGAAATTGAGTTTATTTCCTGCTGTTTTTTTTGACTGCTATTAAAATTTCACAGCTTGTTAGGTATAGGAATGTATTTAGTATCTTAAGAAAAAATCATTATTCCCCTCCAATTGTCACTGGTGAGACTTCAGGAGAATTATACAGTTTATGGTGCCCCCTCGGCACAAGACAGATGTTGACAAAGTGGAGGGAATTCAGAGATGGGCTACTAAGGTGTTGTGTGCTTCAGCCCTTTAGCCATACAAGGAGAGGCTGAAGGAACTGGATTTGTTCAGCCTGGAGAAAACGAGGTAAGCAATGATCCAATTACTGTTTTCGGCTACCTAGTTTTGGCCAGACTCCAGAAGCTTATCTGCAGGAAGTTGGGCTAGATGAGTTCTGGGAGATCTCTGGAGGTTATGTCTCTGTATAGGAAAAAGAAAAAAAAAAGAAAGAAAGGAAAAAAAAAAAAGATTGCTGGTTACCATGGGAAAAGCAATGTATCGTATTTTAATGACTATATGAAAGAGAATAGAAAGAAACAGTTAACTTAGTAAGTATTTTTATTGCCCTAAAAAACATAGGTAAACCCATCCAGTAACTATTGGAGTACGTGGAGACTTGAGACATATTATCTTCTCAACATGCTTCTGAAATAACAATTTAAATTGTGCTTCTAAAGTAGAAGTAGTATTTGACTGATATGTAGACCTAATTGGTGTTGCAGATAAGTGGTGATGGGCTGTTGTCTCTGCAATGGCTGCTTGTGGCACAATTATCTAAGAACGTGTGACTCTAGGTGTAGTGAACTTTCAGCAGAAGTGTGTGGTCCTTTTTTGGCACCAGGATAGGTGCAGAAAGATTTTATTCTCATTTAATGCTATCAGCATTTCATATTAACTATTTTAGATTAGTGAAATATAAATTATTTTGCTCAACTGCTTACTGTTTAAAGAACTTCATAACTGTGTGGGTGTGCTCTTTTACCAAGTATTTTGAGCGCTTTATGAATGCAGGGATACTTGAAAGCTCAAGTCATTGGAGATATTAGATATATATATCAAGATGCCCATCACTTTGAGGCAAGGGGTATGAATGGTGGCTTTAGTATCAGGAAAGTGCGATGTTCTCATTTCCAGGTGTCTCGGTTCAGGGAAGGGTAGTGTAGCCAACTCTCCTTTCTTGCCATGTGCTTATTTTAGGCCTGCAGTTCATACTTGGCATTCCAGCTTTTCACTTTTTTCTAAAACAGTTCTGTCTGAGCAACAGAGTTGCTGCATTTTATTCCCTTCATTAGTTCTACTGTTTTTAAAGAATATTGTGTAACATGTTATGCAATTCTGCCAACTACTATTTATGTTCTTGCAACACTTCGATAGCTAAGCTATTACTATGACTAGCTCCATCCTTTCATTAACTAATCCTACAGTAGTAATGTTAAGTGTGAGAGCTTGCATGATCAAAACATTGCTATTATTAGAAAATAATATATGTGAGATGACTCTAGAGGCAAACTGTCTTTAGAACACTGTTGTGGCTATTTGCACTATACAGCAAGGTCTTATGACTTGTATGTCCCGTTGAATATTTGCATTTATGTAGAAACTGCTACAGTACCTGGTGGAGAAAGTATTCTCAGTCTGATGTTGCTTAGTCTGGGATCTAGTTGGTTTGATTCGTGGGGCTGGGAAACCTTCATAGAAGTCATGTTTCCATAGACGGCATACTAAGCTCTGCGCCCCCAGGTGGGCTTTAGTACTGTGCCTTTTGTGTGAATTGTTAAAATGTAGCTTCTGGCTACTTGTGGTCAAACTCTAGACTTTTTTTTTAATCTTCTGATGAATATTTTATTTGTCCTTTTATTTTCATGTGCTCTTTATAAGACAAACACAAGGGTACATCATACAGGAATCATTTGTATGAATATAGTTTACATATCACACTTGTGGGTTTTTTTGTTTCAGTTCATTGGTTTTTTGTTTGTTGAAAGGCAATAGGGGAAATTGCTGATGTGCTCCAGTTTGGGGTTATGCTTCAGCACTGCCAGGGAACCTCAATTTCAGCTGAAGGTTTCTTCACTAGTGATCTGTGCATGTCACATTAGGAAGCTCTGTAACACAGCTGGCTCCAGGGGTGCCAAAGGAATGGTCTAGGTTGCTATTATTCATCTTTTTGAAAACTCACTGAAATGTTTTAAGCACTGAGAGGATTCATAAATATAGTCTAATCTTGGTACAGAGCACCCCTCTGAAGTATTCAGCGAAGCCTCCTCTGCTTATGTCAAAATAAGCGTGTGTGGTTGGGATCAAAGTCCTTGCTCTAAAAGGCTGAACAAGTTAGTATTTGGTAACCATAATAGAGGATTTTATGCAAAAGCTCTACAAGCAGGATCCTTAGCATAATTAAGCTAGCAAAAAAATGTGCTTTTTGCTGATGTGAGCTGCATTGATACTGGGCGAGTTACATCTCTAACTGTATTGCACAAGAAAAACCTTTATTTTTGCAGATGCAGCTTAAGTAACATCTCCAAAATGGTAGTGTAAATTATTTTAGGATTTGGACTGTTTCTCAGTTCTGCGTTTCTTGCTATTTCTACTCTTGTGTGCTGCAGCAGCAACATAGGATAGCTGCATTGTGGGGATTTATTTTTATTTATTAAGGAAATTTCTATTTACCACGCAGAACAGTGATAAGCATTAACCTTAGCAGTGTTAACCTTAATAGCAAAACACAAATAAAACAAGATACGTGTTAATCCAGGAGTTAATCATATGATAACAATTAGCCACACAATGCAAGTGCTAAAGATCCATGTTAACCTTATTACAGTATCTGTCTTCTGTTTGTAAAATATCTTAATTCTTTTGTCTATTTCTTTCCAAAGCAAGAGATCAGAATTTGTGGAAGTTTGTGCGTGGGGGAGAGTGCAGAGAAAAGTACAAATTAATCTTTTCCTCCCCTAAAAGAAAGTGCCAACTTCAATTGTTCAGAAAAGCTGAAATGAATTTTAGTATCATTTTGCATGTGCTCAAATAACTGTGAGCAAAGTTGATCTGAAAAATATTAGCAATAATTCTGAAGATTCCTGACCTATCAGAAAGGGAATGACAATGGAGAGACAGAAAAAACATCATATAAATAAAGGTTTAAAAAAAAAAAAAGAGCATCTGTGAAAGTGAAAATCAGCTTCTCATATACCATCATTTCATTCAGTACTATTACTGTTTTAGCATAAATATTTTTAAGGAAGCTGGACTGTATTCTGGAATTTTTATACGGTTTCAGGCATGCAGACTTTTTTGTAATTTACATGAGTACTCTTTGTAATACAAAAAAAAAAAGCCTTCTAACTTTGTTTACTTTCTTTGTAGCTATTCAGCTACAGAGAATAGAACATACAAAATCTTGAAATAAAGAGTGTATAGATGATTTTCAAAAATCCTAGAAGGAATATTTGTGACATCAAAATACTCCTACTGTGGTATTTTCAGTCTGTACAATATATCTAAGGACCAGAAAAGGCAATAAAATGGTTAACAAATTATTAATTTGAATGCTTTGTTTTCGTTACAACACAGAATTGAATGATATTAAAATAATTTTAATTCTGATAACATATGCGTATTTGAACACCATTTGCCTGATGCAGATCTGTGTTGTTTCTGTAGCTTCTCTGTATTGGTGCTTTTCTGAGAACACTGCAGCTCTTAACTCTTTCTTAAAGTGATTAGCCTGGATATGGATGAGGAAGGGACAGATTTATGCCCATCACAGCTGTTGCAAGCTAGGCTGTAGTCTGGCTTGATAAGCAAAAGCAGGTGTGATATTGAAGAGACAAAAATAATCCCTTGGGCATGTTAGCCAGGCACTACAAACCACCCTGGCACCTTTCTAAATGTATGTAATTTGGTAACTCAAATATAGTCAGGAGCTAAAAGCTCTTAGAGATGTATTGAAAAGGTGTATTTGGATTCTGCATTGCTATCAAAATACAGTGAGTGATCAAAAGTGCTTTAATTCGGTAATTTCTAATATTAAGATATTTTTGTAGTTTGATCCAAAGAGAAGTTTTGTAAACTACATGGTTTCCTTTTCCCTGGAAGGTGGCATGTCATTTCCATTAACATTTATGGGCATTGCGTGTGTTACGAAGGGTGAACAGAGTCTGAATGTTTATGGTTTAATGGTGATATTTTTTTTTCCTACCCTGAAATGTGGTATAATAAGCACAAGAGGGAGCCGTATAGTTTGCAAACATTCACTGTGAGATTATATTCCTAAAGAAAACCCTTTTAAAAAAGAATATGCAGTGGTCTCCTGCTCGACTCTTCCTGCCATCTGCACCTGGGTGCTTGTTTTAGCTCCGTACAGAGAAGTTTTTGTAGATGTTTTGTGGAGACAAGGAGTGTTCTTGTAGCAGGTAGAGGTGCCAGAAGGCTACTTAATCATTTTGGGCACTAAATGTTGAGGCAGTGTCGTGACTTTTCCCCAAGTGTAGTAGACACTATAGTAGAGGCTGAGAATCCGCTCTGCAGAGTGATCTGGAATGGCAGCTGTGCCCTGGCTTAGATACAGGTCTTCAGCCTGTAGTTTCTGGGATTAAGGGCTTTTCTGAAGGAGTCCCTGCGAGTGGAGGAAGTTTAACTCTCCCTTATGCTCAGATTCACTATAAGGAAGATGTCGCTTGTCTGCTTGGTAGGATGGTAGGAAAATTGTTCAAATATTCAAAATCTGACTCAAATGTACTGCTAAAGCAGAAACAGGATGCTCCAAGTAGCTTGTAGCAATGTGTCTGTTTGTCAAACATGTAATAAAATAAAGAAAATTAACATTTGTTCGTAAAGAACCTGCAGTGGTATAATATGCCTTTTAATAATCACATCTAAAATAAATCACAATTTTTACCAAATCTATTTGGTAGAAGTCATATTAATACTGTTAAGTATTAATACTTTTAAGTAGTATATATAATCTGTAGAGTATCCAGAGTTTTCCACAGAAACACTCTTGCCAACAAATTTGCTGACATAGAGTAAGCAGAAATTTTATTTCAAGTTTAGTAATTTCAGTCCTGTGGTGCCTTCCTAATTTTGAGCTTCATTCTGTTAGGTTTTGCAGAGTAGAATGATCTTTTTGATATTTTAGAAAATCATTTACTAATGTAGAGTGTGGATGTAATTCATAGCTTTAATGAATCAAACAGTTTTGCAATTCCAGTTTTCCTGCTAGTGCATACCGCTAATCTGTATGGTACTTTTGAAAGTGTGATTTTTAGTCTTCCTGTGAATGCAGGCCTTGCAGTGAGTTAGGGATATTTTGATCAGTTTACTATTGGAGAGGGAACGTAATCTCCCGGAGGCTGTAATCCTTTTGATTGGAAACTAATTTTGATTTATTATTCATATCAAATTTGACTAATTGATTTAGTGGGAGTAAAATTACAAAATCCAGTTATTGGCTTTTGGGCACTGGAATATTTTTTTAGGAGAGAAATTTTAAAGTGCTATTAAGTTTTACTTCTCAAAATAATGTTTTAGCATATTTAAAATCTAGCATTGCATTGCTGGCTCTTCAGTAGCTGGGTATATGAGGTGAGATAGGGCATCATCTCTAACTTAATTTTGACCCCAGTGTTTGAAAATGTGACATTTTAGGTATGGTTTATGCCACGCTAATGTTATTTCTCGTGTTGTTCCTAATCTGTGCTATTATAAGTGTATGATTTTCCAGATCAGTGTTAAAGTAGAATGTCTCATCTTTCTTGGCTTCAGATACCACCCTACCCAGTATTGTGACTTTTAAAATACTCTTAAGTTATTCAACTTATTTGAAAGTTGTTTATTTTTTAAGTTGGTGTGGTGCTAGATAATGTATACGGTAATGTTTCTGAAGAGTTTGGATACATGCAGTCAGGAGTAAAGAGAGGCAGAACAGAATTCTGATTATGTATAAAGTAAATTTTATTTTTTGTTTATTTTTGTTGTTTCTGTTTTTCTTAATAGACATATCAATCAAAATAGCCTTTTTGAGAAGTAATGTCAATACTGCTCTAAAAAATGTCTGTAGAAAAGATGGCACAGTTGTAAACTGTAACATCTTTTGCTTATGTTTATAAGAAATTTCATTTTAAGAGATTAAAACTGGGATTAGGTGAGCACTTAAATGCGCGTTGCTATTTAGATTTACTTTGTCTGAACTTCAGTACTTGAAGTGCCCCCCCCCCCCCCGATCAATAGTTAATACTGGAATATATTTGTGGGTTTGTTGTTGTTTGTTTTTCTTATTCCTCTTCGTGAGGGTCAAAATGATGGTTTTGCTGTCAGCGTGTTGAATTCTGACAATGTTCACGCTTATACGGTAGCGTTTACTGTATCTGCTGTAAGGTGTTTTAAGCTTTGCCGGCAGGAGCTCCGTTCTCGTTCGTGTGCTGCTCCAGGATGTCCCGCGCTCAGCCGTAACGGCAGCAGCGGCTCCCAGGGCGCGTGGTCCCTTCCTGCTCTCTCCGCTGCAGCAGCAGCCACGACCTTGGCTGAGTTTCCTGTCCTCTCAGGCACACGGGCAGCTCGGGCCTTGCCTGGGATCTGCTGCCCTGTGCCCCCAGCCCGTGCTGGGCTGCCGGGCACACAAGAGCGGCTGCAGGCACCAAGCCAGGTGCCGCAGGAGGAGCTGCCTGGGAGTCTGGGCAGCGTTTGCTCCTCCGCCAGCTGCTCCCTGTCTCCTCCAAGGAGAAGATGGCAGGACACATGGAGATGTCCTGGGGGCTGGAGGCAGCTGCTGGACACCCATTGGGCTCTGCTGGCCTGGAGTGGGACACAGGCATGTCCTACTTGAAGTGTCTGTTATGCCTTAAAATCAGAAGGTAGGGGTTAGCATTTTGAGGGCTTTGCATACTTGTAATTGAATCTAAGCAGGATTTTAGAACTGCAAATTTTGTTTTATTGCAGCAGTTGTTTTGTTTTTTCTTTTTTGGCTGTGGATGTCATCTTTCTCTGGACATTCGTTGTTGAGACCTTCTTTACAATAGGCTTTAGTTTATTTTGGTTTCTGAATGGTTTGGATTTCTGTCATACTAGCTTAAATGCACTCATTCCTCAGGAGACAGAGAGATATGCTTCAAAGCCTATATGCCAGCACTAAACAAAATTCGTTTCTGCAGAGTTTAAACCACGTTTGGGAGGAATAATATGTTCTCTTGTTAGCATTATGGTCTTTCAAGACTTTTTATTTTTATTTATTTATTTATGAAAAGATGGAATTCTCAACCACTTTGCTGGTTGAGACTGCAGATAAACATCTGCTTTTACAGCCAATAGTACAGAGGTTTTTGTTTGCTTTTCTGTTGGTTACTTTTATTTTTGTTTTTAACCCAGTTGCACTTTCTGGAGCAGTTGAGTTTATCCCTAGGGATGTTGTCTCTGCCTTTTGTGGAAGTGCGTGCCTCAGCAGACATCAGGAGATCATCACGCACTTACAAGTATACTTCCTCATTTAAAGTTTGTACTTATCGAGCGGATTTAATATTTTTCCTGATATAACAGCAGTTATAAATGTTCAATAAATTTAAAATATGATAGCAAGCTGATGTTTCTTAGAATGGAATACTCAAAGGATGTATTCTTTAAGCACTGCAAAATTATACAAGGGACTTATCTTTGTTAAAATTAGTAATTTAACTAAATTACAAAGTGGATTATCCTCTTCAGTCAGACCCAGTGCTAATACTCAGCACAGTAGGAGATGGATATGATACTAAGTAAACCAAAGTTTATTTTCTTGTACAATTACTTGAATGGAAATTGGAGAGGAAGTGGTAAGTTTTTAGTTTGAGATATGTGTGTACGGTAGCCTTGGAATATCTGGATTTGGGACTTACTGTGTCCCATATACTGTCAGCTATATAGTGCTATAATTTAGTTGCAGGATCATCATCATGATGGCTGCAGCTTGGTGGCTGCTGAATTTTAACTTTTGAGTAGTCAGTTCACAGGTTACATTTCTGGCCATAATGCATAATATTAATGCTGGTTAGAAAACCCTTCAGATGTGTAGTGGTTGTGAACAGGAAATACTGTCCCTGTCTTTTTAAACCATAACAACATTTTATTTGTGGTTTGAGAATCAGTGAATTAATCGTGGAGCTTGTGCTAGATTTGTCCACAAAGCATCATGTTATACGCTGAAGAAAATGAGCAAGTTTAGGTTCCTCCTGAGGAACAAGGCTTAAGATTAAATTAAATGTCCTGAGAGGCAGACATAGACCTTTGTGAGAGAACTCTTTACTGGTACGTTGGCATACTGAAACTGTGTGAGCTGAATCCATCCACCTAAGGCTCAGCTTGACATACATTTCGTGAGCAGCTTTCCTGAAGGAGCTGTGGCTCTAGTGTTTCTCTGTTGGGTGAATGGGGAGGAGGGACACACAAGGCAGGCTGTGGCGCCGCAAAACGTGTCCAGTCTCTGCCAGAGCACACTCCCTCTTCATTCCTCCGCCCTACTCAGTGTGCGTTCAGCCCTGAATTGTGTGAAGGACCTGGAAAAGGTGTAGGAAACTTGGTTTTGAATATAAACATTATGTCTGAGCTGCTTCCTAATCAAGAAGGCTAATTAGGCATTTGGGATTCTGTACAATAAAGAAATATTCTGTAAAGTGATGAAAAAGAAATGTTAAGTCAGCCACTGCCTTCCTTCTATTTAATAAACGAGATCTCAGTAGTTTGTAACAGAATTGGTAGAAAATAATCTCTGTGTGTTCAGCCACATGGTAAATTCCTCTGCAAAAGGTTCTTAATCTTTCAGACCGTAGTGTTAGCAGCTGATGTCATGATTTGAGTGGTCTGTGGTGCCACCTTGCTCATTAAGTGCAGTGTTTGCACATGGAAGGCACAGGAAAAAATGACTGAGTAGATAAATTCCAGTGTACCATTCCGCACAGCTTCTTGTACATAAATCGCATAATAGTGTGCAGCAGTGCTTTCTGTGCATATTGGTGGAAAACAAATAAATTTGCTGACATAAATATTTGCTTACTCTTTAGTAATTTCAATCCTGTGTTACCTTTCTAATTTTGAGCCTCATTCTGTTGGGTTTTGCAAAATAGGCTGAATCTTTCAGATCTTTTAGAAAATCATATACTAGGGTTGCGGACATAATTGCGAGCTTTAATGAATCAAACTGTTAAAATTCCAAACCATATCCCTGTAGTTATAAACTGTATTACAAAGTAAAATAATATTTAGCTTTTTCTGCTGTCCTGTGCACTGTACTCAGTTTTCCTTAGGTTAGGCAGCATATGACCAATAAGAGAAGGGAGTTCTTGTTTCCCTATAGATCACTAGGTGTCTCCATTCTGAATTCTTTATTTTACTTAGCTTTAGGGCAGTTACAGCCTCAGCAACTCCACAGAGAGGAATTTCTCTTCAAGGCTGCTGCTTCAAAGGATTTCAAGCACTAGGAAAGGGACAGTAACCAGCAAAAGCTGACAGATCTTCCTGCTTCTGGCCCTGAAAGTGTGTGTGTGGTGTATGTTTGTGTTTTCATACACCTACACATTGGCCTGAAACCATCAGTAGCATCCAACTAGGCGCATAACGAAATCTCTCATGTTAATGAGTACACTGGAAAGAGGGGAGAATCCGCAACGAAGGCGAAGGAAAAATTGTTTGGTCAAAAGGAAGGAACCCTTGGGCTCCATGTTCAAAGGAGTGCAAGTTAACAAGGTGGAAGCTAAAACTGGTTTGGGCTTTAACTGTTTCAAGTACCCTTAGGGTTCAGAGGCTCAGAGCAGGAGTGATGGCCTCGGTATAATCTCAGCACTTGGTATGACGATTTTCTGAGTCAGAAATGAAGCTGTCTCCGCTTTAGTGTTACACAAGAGGTTTTTGAGCATATTGAAATCTGGTTTAGCAGTATTGATGCACATATTCCCCACTGCTTCTCCTTGGGTTTGTGAGCGCTTGAAATGTTTTTCACGGGACTCCAGCCATCTCGGTGTCTGCAAGGAGGGGAAACAGCAGACAGGTGTCTGTCATGCTTGGAAGTGTAAGTATGGTGTTGCGTTGGAATACACAAACGAGAAACAGGCTTAAGAAAGGGTGTGCTTTTTTTTTTTTTTTTTTTTTCTTCCCTCCTCCAGTGAGGCATAGCAGTGGAGTAGTAGGTGAGTCAGTTTATTTCAGCATAAAGGCATTATACTAAAAAAAGCAATTATTTGATCACATTTAGTTATCCTTGGGTTTTTTTTTTTTTTTTTTGTTGTTTTTGTTTTTTTTTTTAAATGCTAGGGATATGCTTAGCAGATACAAGGATGAATAATACCAAGGAGTAGACTGGCCAATATAACTTCATGGCAGAATGTATTTATACTTTACAAGCATAGTAACATCATAGATAGGAACACAAATTTGACATTCAGTAAACTCTAACTCTTCACTCAAATTTTGTAGCACATTACAGTAATCGGAATTCTCTTGTGCCTCCCTTAGTAAACAAGCCAATTCCAAGCTCCTTTCGATGGAAGTTCTCCTGTGGAGATGAGGAGCCCTGATAGAGGAGACTTGGCATTTCGTGCTCAAATAGGGTAAGAAGGGGTTAGTGCCTCCCTCGCAGGAGGCTACTGCTGCCCCAGCAGGGCCGAAGCAGAAGTGAAGGCTCTAGCAGCTGCTGCAGCAAAAAGGGGCACCCGCCCACCATATCTGTAGCGACGCCCTTGTGCTGTCCAAATGCAACAAGTGCCCCCAAATGTGGGCACATTCAGGTATAAGATTTGCGAATGAGATTAAACTTGTGATGTCCATTCCAAAATACAGTGAAGAAATGAAAGGTGCAAAGGCCCCACTGGGGCACTAGGAGTCGTTTCCCATGAGAAATGAATCTCTGAATATTAGGACTTCCCAAAAGGAGAAAAAATTTTTAAAAGTCTTTTTTTTTTTTTTTTTTTTGGCTCCCTCCTGCCTTCCCCATTCTCCCCCCTACCCCAATCATCTATGGTTGCCATACTGCATAACTGGCTTCTAGTATGAGAGTGTTCTAGGTGACTAGAATAACAGTCTGTCTCTTTCCACAGTGGCTGCAGACAATCTGGCAGCAATCACTGTTACTTTTTAATATTTCTAGTTATTTTGAGATATCCTCCAAATGTCTCAAAGAAGGTTTGGAACGCTAAAAGGGGAAGAAGCGTGTTTTTGTGTGGTTTTGGGGGGGGGGGGGGGGGGGGGGGGGGGGGGGGGGGGGGGGGGGGGGGGGGGGGGGGGGGG
>JAWLRI010000448.1:4040788-4062672 GCA_034781795.1 Crypturellus tataupa
TTTTTTTGTGATTTCCCCCCCCCCCCCCCTTTTTTTTTTTTTTTTTTTGATATAGTAGCATCAAGACAGAAATTCAGTATGCCACTATTTGTTTTTTGCAGTGGTCATCACCCTGATTGCCAGCTCTGACAATATTTTCACAGAAAGGATAACTAAATAGATGGTATTTGTTCTTTATAACAACTCTTTCAGTAGGATGTCAGGACCTGCATCCAAATGAATATATTCGCATTTTCATGTTCCGCATTTTTTATTTAAAGCTTCCCCTCCCAACTTTCTGAAACTACTTGGTTTCTTACTTGGATATGGTAAGTTACAATTAGGGTTCATGTACTGGATAATGCCACATTTCATAGCTAATCTGTAGAGACCTAGCTGTGTGAACCTATAAAAGCTAGATATGATTTTTTAACATATTAAATGTTTGTTTAGTTTAAATACGTCTGTATCTTTTTTGATCAGTCTGAGCAATTTGCATGCTATGCTGCAGTCATCTTCTATACTTTATTAAATATCTGTCAATTATAAATATCAAGGTTTTACATTAATGTCAAGATAGTACATCAAAAATTCATGGAATATGTGACTTTTTTCAAGGGTATTTAATACTTAATGCATTTGTGTCATTTTTCTTTCTAGATATATTGACAGGTTTTATTAAGTGTTTGTTAGAGAGATTTCATTTTTACCAAGGGACTATAAAGTAGCTGCATCCTAAATCAATTTTTTAATCAGAATATTGTTCTTTTTTGTATGTCTTCAGATTTTTGTAATCTATAGGGTTTTTAAGTTACACACTTAAATAGTTCAAGTCAGAAATCTAACATGATCGAAAATGCTGACGTTAGAGTATCTTAATTTTAAAATAGTTACTAGAATATTGTATTATGGAATGTTATAAAAATGGTAATTTCATAGACTGCAGTTTTATTCTACTTTGTGTTGTTTATTATAAGGCCATAGATTTTGTCCTTTTTTTTGATTTACTAGTGTTTTTATATGTTTTTTCTGGACTCTGTCAATATATGATAAACCCTAGATTTCCCAGGTTTGCCAATGAGGAAGAGAGAGCCAAGCACTTAGCAGGTTGGAGAGTTTTTGCACATGAGTTGCACCTTTAAGTCAGGACTAATTAGAGGGGCAATTTATGTCACATGAACAATTAGTGTCATTGTAGTCTGCAGTTGTAGATGTCCTGAGCACAAACCGCATGCAGTTATGTTTAATACTGATTTTCTCTCTGCATGGATCACAGCAGTGTGTGTCGTTTCTGGCTTTCTCTAGGTATTTGCTGCAAGGTAGGGTTGAGAATGTCGGCTGGTTGTGTAGGCTGTTGTGAGGGAGACTATGCCCACGTAGTGTATTGAGTCTAAGAGCTTATGAAGTAAAGGTCACTGTGCTTTGTATTACCGAGCCCTTTGTATTCTCTCTAATGCCTTTCAGTGCATTAGAACCACAGTAATTACTGCTGTTTGCAAAATAATTAGTTCTCTTGAAATTTCTTGTTTGGGAAGAGGAAGGAGAGAAGAAAAAGACAGAGGTATCTGTTTGTATGCTTGAGGCCTTGGTCTTGTGATAAACTTGTTAGGATGCTCAGTTTAAACTGCAGCAGAATCCATCTATGTTAAAGGTAAAATATCAAAAAATGGGATTTCAGAATGCTGGAATAACATCTAAAGGCTGTTCCATTTTCTTAATGTTGTGTTCCAAAAGGTGTTTTTCTAAGCAGCTGGAGAAGGAACTTTTTGAAGAGGTGCTGGATTGCTTGGCTTTTCGCAGGTTTCTCCTGCATTTCCAAATAGATATTTAGAAGTTGTGTGAGGGATTTCAGTGACTTTTCCGCATAAGCACCAGAAGGTGGCATTAGCACCACGCTGATGAGCAGTGAATCGCAGGAATGGAAGCGAAGGAAGCCAAAACAGACCTAAGCAGGAGAGTTGTCAAAAATATCTGTGCAGTTTTACTAAAACAATATCTTTAAATAAAAACACAAAATGCGCTGGGAAATGTGGTTTTGTAAGCAGTGAAGCTAAGCAAGAGGCAAATTAAGTGCATGGACTACAAGGAAACGGAAGGAACCTTGAAGGAACGCATTTCTAGGAGAGTGCAGGTTCTCTGTTCATATCTCTTCTTTAAAAACTGCAGGTGCAGAACATGGTTCCCACTTCTCACAGTTAATGAAAATGCAACACGCACATTTTTAACACATTTAAAGCAAAACCAATTGGCTTGGATATTTTGCTACACATGTAGAAAGTGGAATTTCTCCAGTTTATTGTAGAAAGCTACTTTAGTAGCTTGTATCAGATTAGTAATTTGGACAATAAAAATTGAGATTACATTCCCATAAAGGAATAATGGGGAGGGATCTGTTTCTTTTCTTTCCCTCTTCTTTTTTTATTAGACTTATTATTTCCAGTAGAAAGTCAAGATTTTATGCACATTTCTGAACTCCGAATTGCTTTACGAAGTATTTTGCTGTATATATACACATAGATCTCCATATTTCTAGAGATAATGTCTCTTAAATTATTTTGGCTTTCAGTTCTGAATGGTTTTACATGAAGAAAAAAATATTTGTAAAATATACTGCTAGCATTAAACTCGAGGAAGTTTGTTATGCAAGGTCCAGATCATCTGTGCAAATGAAAACCACACAGAAAAATGTAAAGCCCTTGCTGAAGAAGGGAGGAAAGGGACAGCAGTTGTTCAAATTGTTAACTTTGTACATGCTTCAGAAGTCCATTCAAAGGGTTAACTAGAGGGGTTGGAGGAGGGCAGACACCTGGGACCTAACACCCAATTGGCAGTCTTTTGTAATATATAATTTGCCTAAAATTGCTCACTGAGCACAAGCTTTTGTTTTCTAATTGATTTACGATTTGAGCCACTTTTACCTCATCCCCTACTGTCCTGCACACATTGCCAGCAAGTACATTACAGTGAGAAATGATAAATTACCATGCACTTGTGATGCTAATGCATCAAGAGTAAAAAACTACACACTACATGTAGCTTCATGCATTAACAGTGTTGCAAAGATAAAGCTATGCAAAAATTCATCTGTATTTTTTGAGGGGGGGGAAACACCATCACTTTGTCTATGAGACTTGACAGAAACTGAAGGTTAAAAATTATGCTGTTATCTTTCCATTTATGAAACGCTAAGTTCTGACCTTGAGAAATCGTATCGACTTGGGCTTAAAGCTACCTGTATTTTTTTTTGCAACTTCTAATAAGTTAATTTATCAGAAAACTAATAGGTACAATTGTTTCTTAAAGCCTTTATAAAGACTAAATATTTTGCTTGTTAAAGACATCTAGAATATCCTTATAAAATGGAGTTAATTCACCTTTCAGAGTGGTGTATGTTTTGTTGCGTTAATGCAGGTATTATCTAACCTATATTTGTCTCCAAATTATTTAAATATTTTGATCTGTTTTATTTCTGAAGTATACTGTAACTTCTATGAATTAAAACCTTCACAAGTATAGAGGAAGTAGTGACAATTTGGAATACATTTTTTTGCATTTGTATTATGTTACTGATAGAGAAGAGGGAACTGTGAAAGTTGGTTAAGGCTACTGTGTGCTTTTTGTTTGGTTTCTTCTCCCACACAGCACCAAAGATTACGTTTTGTTTTACCTTCTTGTATTCAGTCCACCTTAAATTTTGTTATTTCGTATGGTGTCTGTGGGTTCCAGTCTTGAAATATGAAGAAACAGATTTATGGCGGCTGCTGGGCACAACAAATTAAGTTGACAGTGATGTATGAGAGCATAATAGCACGATGATCCCTCTGTAGCGCGGCTGGACGCCTCCTGCTTCATTTGGCTCTTGTTAGGATCTGTTAGGCAGCTAAATAATGAAATTCTGCTGACTGATTTCTGATTTCTGTTTTCTTTCTCTTTTCACCTTTTTCTGAAACTTGCATTTCCCAGACTCATCCTAATGCCAGCAAACTGCCCTTAAAGGATTCTTTCACTTATGATGACTACAGGTTGGTCTGTCTGTGTTTTAATGCATATATTATTTTTTAAAATAAGCTGTGGGGCCTAGTAAATGCTTCACTGGGAGAGTCCTGTTATTGAAAATTTAAATGTACAATTTGATACTGATGTGCTTTCTTAATGAAAAATCAAGTGAAATAAATATGCAGATTTTAATAGTTACAAAGCAGTAATATTTATGACCAGTTAATTTAGTCAACTGGTACACATAGTGTGAGATTAGTAAGGCAAGTGGTCACTCTGAAAAAAGATAATTCAGTAGATGGTACAGGAGGTTTTTTTTGTTTGTTTTGTTTTAATAAAAGGTTTTATTAGCACAAAATTTTGAATTATAACATTTATGGTGGCTATTAGATGGGAGAGCTCAAGAACTTGGTTTGTTCATGTGGAGCATGAGTGTCACTTGAAGACGCTATAGGGGTTGGCATAATTAAGTTAAAAACAAGAATAATTAAGATAGCTTTAATTTTGTTGAGTGATTAAAATAAATGAGTAAAAGGTGTTCATGGGTTCTTATCGGGAGAGTGTTACGAGTCAGTCTGTCAAAGTGGGATTTCTAAAGCGTTACCATCTTCACCTGTTGTCACATCAGAATCTACCAGCTTTCACTTTGTTGTTACACTTCAAATAGGGTTTATATGTCAGAATGATCTGCGATTCTAATTTGACTAGATCTGAAGTTGATGAGCATTTTAAGCAATCTAGAATCCTGAAAGTTTGATTTTGTATTTCAAACACTTATAGCAGTGGATTCTGTGAGAGTTAAAGTTATTCTGGCCTTCTGCTGATAGTGTCTTTTTACTTTGCATGTCCTGCTCTCTACCCCTCTTCCCCTCCCACCCCCAATAGTTAACTTTTAAAGCAAAAATATAGTGAAACTTTAAGAATTTGTCTTCATGGCATCTTATATTCGTTTTTGTCTGAAGTAAAGTTGAAGTTTCAAGAATGTTTTGAAAATACTAAAGCTTTGAACTTTTCAGAAGAATATTTGAATAGGTAGTTGCTATTTCATTTTCTTACCCTGACCTTGAAAGGTTTTGATGAATGCCTATCCTAAGTTTTTACTTGTTTCATGTTTTTACCTGGATAGATGAATGGGATATATTTTTTTTTCCCCTTATTCTGTTAAGTAGACAGTTTAGCAATGCTGATCAAAGCCCAAGGTCCCCAGTTGAAGGGGAGTGCTTACCAACATATCGTACCTGTGCCAAGCGGTGACATTAGTTTCCAATCCACACAGTGTGTCAGCTCTTTGGTGAGCTAGGGGAAAAACACCTCCTGACTCTTAGGAGAGTCTACATGTACCCAAGAGCTATTGCTGCCAAGCAGTAGCTGTGAAGCCCTTTGAAGCCCACAGGATTAGCTGACCCCAGTTTGGGGATGCATGATATGTGCAGGAAATGAAGCAAAAGACATGGGAGTGGGGCCCGCTCTGATATTTCTGTCCTGATTTAGGCGTTCATAATGTTACGTGTGTGTCTTAAAGCCAGGACCTGCTGATGCTTTTGCATGTGGTGTTACCTGCTAATGCTATTACTGTCAACCTGTGATGTTTAAGAAAGCTAAATATGAAAACTAGTGTAAATGGTTGTATTGATATGCTTTTAATTTTTAAACTTTTTTTGTAGATGGGCAGTTTCTTCTGTTATGACACGACAGAACCAAATTCCAACAGAAGATGGTTCCCGAGTTACATTGGCTCTGATACCCTTATGGGACATGTGTAATCATACTAATGGATTGGTAAGGATTTTTTTTTCCCCAAATTGCTGAGAAACATTAGGACTTTTATATAAAACTTTTCAACATTTCATTATGTTTCTTAACATAATAACAGTTATTTTATCTTCCAAAATGAGCCAAAACTAACTAAGCTAACATCTTAAAGATATATCAATTTAAGAAAATATATACTGTTTTTACTGAGACCTTTCTTCATCCATCGAAAACTTCTGGAAGTGGTTGCAAGCTTTGCATGTATCTATCTCATATACTCTTATCAGTACGTAACTTCAAAAAAAAATTAATTATATATATATTTTTTCTCTGTCAAGTTTGAATATTTCTAATCTTCTGACATAGAGTTTTGTTTCTGGTGGGGCTGACAAAAATTTCACGAGACTGGATACATTTATACTGAGAGTATGAAAACAGACAGTGGTGGAGGTTGTCTCTTGTACCTCCCACTAGGGAAATTGATTATAAATTTGCAACTAAAAAATACTGCCTGTTCTCCTAACCATGCCCAAAGAGCCTTGTTATGGAGACAGCAACAGCGAGAACAAAGCCTAGTTCAACAAAAACAGTACATCTGTTACTACATCAAAGAAACACAATGCAAAAATACTACTTTAGGGCATATTAAACATTTAAAAGGTGACATATGTATATAGAAAGTCAGACCTGCTGACATTTTGGCTTACGTGAGCTAGTTCAGAGGATGAGGTCTTGATTTCATTAACAGGCTTAATGTTGAACTGAGGAAATGGCAAGCCGTAAGAGAATAGTTTATCAATAGTGTGTGGCAGACCACCAGCTTCAGGATTCATCCCTTCAAATTGTATTTCCAGTGTAATTCAAATAATCTGGAGAGCTGACCTATGTGTTAGGACAGCACGATGTGTTGGTATTGTTGGTATAATATATGTGTTCAGACTTACTGTTACCATATCTATACCAAGTACAGTGTGGTAGGTTAGGCTGATAAGTTCCATTTATTTTTGTTTGGTTTGTTTTATTTTTCCCCTAATGAAAGGTGGTTATATGTTATTCTCTAATAGTGATTCGTACCTTTCACTACATAGCACAATCTGATAATTTTGATTTAGCCACAAAATTTATATTTGAGTCTTCAAAATAAATAAAATTGTTTAAACTTCAGAAATGTATATTTTTGTAGTATATGTCTTAGCTGCAAGCATCAATACTTCCTGTATCCTCTTCCTGTTGGGCATCTCTTTCAGATGCTTTTGCAGAGACTTGCCTGTATTCATTAGGCAGCTCTTAATGAATACTTTCAAAGTTGGGATTAAAGGGAAAGAGGAAGAAAATTAAAGTCCTGGGAGGGGAAAAGTAAGTAACCCATATAAAAAGAAGAACTAGTTATTTTATTTTAATCATTCAAACTTGTATTTAAATTGATAAAGTAATTTTTTTTTTTTATTATGCTCCTTAACAATGGGTTTGGTATGGAGCCAGACTCTGGAGCGAAACCTGCTAGTGCAGTAGTATATCAAGGCTTGTAAGCATTTTTTTTCATGCTGAAGTGTATCCCAAACAAGGAGGAGGAAAGGTGGGATTGAAGCGCTGCTTGGGTCAGTCAGCTGTTTTGTTCCCCTGTTCTTGCCCTGTTCCACAGCACCCTTTTCCACCAGCTAGATAATAAAATGCTCTTTGGGTTTTAACTGAAGCCAGGTCCAGCCAGCTTTTTCCTGCTTCTGACACTATTAATTAGATCAACCTGCCTCTAAGAACTATATCAAAATGGTTGTCTTCATGCATTTCTCATTGTTATTCTTTAGTGGGATTGTATTTTGACAGTCAGAGGTTGATTAGCAGCTCTGCCAGAGCTTTGAATAAACTACATTCTACCTATTGGGCTGGATCTGTCCTTAATCCCTGACCCAGTAGACAGTCGCATGCTTTATGCCCGACTTGGAAATCTTGTCCGCTTCAGAAAGAAAACTGAAGGGTTGCAATTTGTCAAGCTATCATGTGGGAAAAGAAGTAACTGCCTGTTAATTCTTACCTGGCTACTATCAAAAGAAAGGAAACGGGAGGATAGCTCTCCATTATGCTTTATAGCCCATTAAAATTGCTGCTTTTATTTATTTCTTTTTAAAGCCCCACTCCACCCAGCCTCTCCTCCTGCAAAGTAGTGGCCTAATGAAGCATGTTTCAACTTACAAAATCCTTAACACAGACTAAGATGTTACCAATATGCCTCCAAAATTTCATATTCTTATTTTTACACAATCATTTCAAAAGACTTGATGGGAGTTCTCATTTTAAAATATTTCACCGAGTTTATGCACTAAAAAAAATTACAGGATGGGTCAAAGGCTGCCAAGGGTTCCCTTTTTGAGTGGAAATTGCAATTTTTCAGAAGGTGACTGTATTTGAACTTGGAAGAGATATTTGTGATAAGGAAGGTTAAATTCTCTATCACTTGAAATCTCTATTTCAGGTTAGATGGCCTGCTACATCGTAGACTTTAATTAAAGATTATTCAGCCCAGGATAAGGACTGTAGAGGGCTTTATGCGTTGAGGAAACACTACTGTCAGTGTTCTGCAGGCCATGCTACATGACTGTAATGTTCTCTCCTGATCTCAACACACCACAAATCCTTTTAAGAGATCTTAAGTGGCAACATCCACAGCCGTGCAGTTATGCAAGTGTCCCATAGGGCCCGGCTGTCCTAGCGCGTGGCTGCCATTTTGGGTCTGCCTCATCTCAGGCAGGTTCCCCGTGGTCACTTTGAAAGCCCTGTTTTGGCTTCCAGCTGCACGTTTCATTATGCAAGCAGAGCAGAACTATTAATATGTAAACCATCAAGCAAGCTCTCAAGTAACCTACGGAGTTCTCCCTATGGATAAACGACAGCCAGGCAGGATGTCTACCCAAGTTCACGTGCGAATCTGTTTACGAACAAACACACTTTCATTTACCAGGGTTAAGAAAGAATCTTTGGCTTTCCCTGGGGCTTTGTCCCATCTTGCAGCTGCATCTATATCTATAAGTTTGTTTAATAGCTTCAAGGACGTGCTTTATGTCACTTTTTAAAAGTATTACATTGTAGATTGGCTTTATTTGTTAATGTGAATTTAGAGGTTTGTGTTTTGTCGTTGGGTGTGGGTGTTTGTTTTTTAGAGAAGTATGTACAGACTTGTAAAGAAATCTTTGTCCTCTTCTATTGCCTATTCCAATTAGATAGAAAATTATTTTAGAAATTTAAGAGTATCACTTAATTTTAGATAAAGTCATTCTTTTCGCAAGTGAATTGCAATTCTCTGAAGATGGTATTCCCTGAAGATCCATAGTTTTCTAATCCTTTTTCATTGGGAGAGGTCAAAAATGGGCCAATAGTTCAAGTATGAAACAGAATACAGAACTCGTGGTGCATTGCTCCCACTTAAATTCAAGAACTACTTTTTTACGAAGGTTCTGGGTTTAATATAGTGCCATAGTGCTTGGAGGGTGCTTTCCTCAGAGCCTTTAATTTACCTCAGGTAAGTAATTGCCTTAGATTTCTCTAATATGGGGATTTTTTGGTATTCTTAGCTGAGAAGGAATTACTTAGGAATCTGGTGAAATATCTATTTCCGGTAAGGACAGCCTGTTGTCATTGTGGAGGAGAGAAATATAAAATGCTGAACGTGCTTTTGTTGTTTTTACCTTTGGATAGATCACCACAGGCTACAACTTAGAAGATGACCGATGTGAATGTGTAGCCCTTCAAGACTTCAAGCCTGGAGAACAGGTATCCTGAACAGTTATCTACATAATTGTTCTTTAATGAGGTTTTATGCAGAGTATGTTAGGAAGTGATAGGCTATCTTGACAAAAAGATAGTGAGTATGCCTCAATATGCCAGTATTTGTTCACTAGATAGCTAATGTCAAACATTTGATAGCTCTAACATTTTTGCTAATCTGCAACTAAAATTTGCACAAAAAGTGTAAGAGCATAGAGGTGTGGGTAAAGCCCTGTTGCAGTCAAAGTTTATTATACTTGTGTAATTCTTGACAAAAATGCTACCAAACTAAATAAATGTAGGATTTTTGAAAATAAAATATTTTTCATCAGTTGGCAAATCTCAGTGTTAGGAGAGTTTGATTCCATGTTTATTCCTTCTGTTCTAGAGAACTAGATGAAATATTTAATCACTAATAAATGCACACGTGGAAAGAATTGAATTTGGTATTCTAGATAAGATTAATAAAAGTCCCATGTCCCAAGAAAAAAAGATTAGTATATTTTAGATTTTAGACCTCAATTGGCCTGCAAAGCAGGTTATAGAATCTTTCTTAATAGCTTTGTCATTTTAGGTTTCTCATTGATCTTTATTCAACAAGAGGTGTTAAACAATATAGTTGTCAGTCTTTTTACCTGTGTTGCACTCCTGTGCATGCGAAAATGAGAAAGTGCCTAAGAACCTATTTCCTTTCTTTTTTTTGTGTACACGCACATACACAAACACACCCCTTCATACTCAAATGGGCAGTAACAAAGGTAGATATGTTGTGCAATGTAAGGTCTTCAAAGATACATAGAACAGTTCTGGTGCTCTGTTTACAACAGCTAAGAAGCTGCAGTGAACATCAGAAGTATCTGTCAAGTGCTGGACTGAAGATAGTGGTTCCAGGGCTGTAGGAAGTCATTGATAGGAGTGTTCCAGTGCTGTGTGTCTAAGCATCCAGCTTAGACCCTCATTGCAGTAACGCGTCATTTTTTGTACTGCTTGTGGTGTAATAATAGTCAGCATGGCCAAAAAGAGATTCTGTTTATTAAACATCCTCAGGTGTTTTATCAATTGGTCTCTGACTTATTCCCTTTTACGTATTGTTTTGCCAGTCTCACATTTTATAATATTTATTTTATGTTTTGCTACCTTCTTTTGAACAGAGATGTGTTTGAATTTTTTCTTAAATATGGCTTTCTGGAGGTATATTATCCTTATTGCCACACTGTGGTTCATAGTGATAGTATTTTTTGTGTATTGTTCCTGTAATTTGTTATGGTAGTCAAATATTTGCTGTTTTTCCAGTGCCAATGTGATGAGTTAAAAGGGGTCTACAGCTTTTCCACAACTGATCTAATTTATAATTTTCCACAGCTGGCAGTAGATATATTGTATAGCTTTTCTGGCTGCAGAAGCTTCTTCTATTTCATTCATTCATTGTATTGTTTTTCTTCATCTGCTGTAGATCAGATTTTTTTTATTTCTTTACAAATTTTTAACTGAATTACTGACATCATTAAAACATTTTAATTGTAATGTGTCTTCCCCTTTCACTATGCAATGATATTATTCCTTACAATTTCAGTTAAAAGCATATATGATCTTTTACTGCTAAGGAATCTGAGGCAGCAGACATCCACACGGTCTATAAAACACCTTGAACTAAACTTCTCTATTCAACTTGCTTTTTTGTATACAGCCTCACTGTGTAAGGGATTTGTGGCACAATGGCACTATAGTATAACATGAGATATATCACTGTAGCTTAAAACCTGCTTAGAAAGAGACTCCTGAATTAACTGTGCTGTATGTTCTTCTGATCATATAGCATTTACTGTCATTAAAGAGAACTGCATTGACATCTTATTTAATGTAGTTTTCCTAAGCGTTTTGAAGAAGGACCTTTTCAGAGGAAGAGAAAGGCCATATGTAGGCAGGTCACTTGCTTGCCATGTTAGTGTATTACAAGTTAACATTAACTAGATTTTTAAGATAACATTTAAGCATTTGCTACTTGGAGCATATATTTCTAATCTAAAACTTGGAAATAAGAAATTAAATGCATCATTCATGTTGTTTAGCTGTTAAGTAAATACTTTCCTCTGTTAGTTAGACAGGAATATGATAGCTTAGTCACTAGGAACATCAATGGGAGTTTTGTAGTTCTGTAACTGTTAAAACTTTGTTTTGGGATGGATAATTTCATTATCAAACAAAAAAGAAAATATTGTCTTCATAGGAGACAAGGCAGCTACCATGATGACCTGATATCTCATGTACTTCATGCAACCTAACCCTGCAACTTGTCTACTCTAAATTATTTTTTCAACCAAACTTATAATTGGAGTAGCTATCCAAAAAGCTTATTAACTACCTACATTTTTTTAAATGAAAATTGGTTGCTGAATATCTTCATCCTTGGGTGCTTTCCCACTACCACTTGTGAGAGGTAGCAATGGGAAAACCTCAATTAAGTATTGTGCTTTTCTGGCATCAAAAGCAATCAGGTACAGAAGCACCTGACTTTGAATGTTCTGCTGCTGTCTGCAGTATCTGCCTTTTATTCATTTTCAGTTCAGCACTTTTTGCTGGTTATATTTAGGAATGGATTATATTTTAATATGGATTAAAGTAATGCATTTCCTTTAGATAAACTGTTAAGAAAATGACAAAAAGATTGATAATGGTTGAATACAGGTCAGATCTGTGTGATGTATTTTGGTATCTTCAAGCCCATAGGTTATATATAACCAAAACAAAGAAAAACAAATCCCAGAAACATTAATAGCTGTTATGGGCCTTCCTTATCTCAGATTTTTTGTTGATCTTTTGAAGGCCCAGGATTTTCAAGAGCTTATTTCCAAATATTGATATTTTATAAGAGTGTGAGAAAGGAAAGCATTTTTGTAAAGTATAGAATAAGAAACATTGTTCTGCTTCTGAAGGCCAACTCAGTTATACGGGCATGTTTCCGTACCCCTAAAGTTTATTGTCATGTTCTATAGCATTTAAATCAATACCAGAAAAGAAAGTATGTTTCTTTATATAATCAAATATACCTTGTACTTTGCTGCAGAATAATAACTCTTTCAGGAAATAACTTTCAAATTATGTCAGATTTATGAGTTGATCTTAAGCTTTTTTTTTCCTGTCCCTTCACTTCTCTTTTCATCCTTCTAGATTTACATTTTTTATGGCACTCGGTCAAACGCTGAATTTGTGATCCACAGTGGTTTTTTCTTTGATAATAATTCACATGACAGAGTGAAAATAAAGCTTGGCGTGAGTAAAAGTGACAGGCTGTATGCTATGAAGGCAGAGGTCTTGGCTCGTGCTGGTATCCCAACGTAAGTAAAACACAGTGAACTGGGCTTTCCTAAATACTTCCAAGTATATAGTGTCCAGTAGTGTCTGCATATTAAACCTGAGAAAACTATCATAGTACAGCTTATATATCCCTCCTGTTGGCATAGCAAATTGAAGTCCCTGTAACAATATTTACAAAAATTCTGGGAGCTATATTATCATCTAACTTAGACCATATATGGGAGGGGGGGAAATCTTTGCTTTAATAACCATTTGAGCAAAACCAGAGCAAGGATTAATTTGAAGCTATCCATGGGTTTCCTTTCTTTCCTATTGCTTGCAGACATACTATGATGCTCAGTATGTGAACCACAGCATTTTCTTTTAGTCTTTTCAGTCCAGAGGGTACAGTTGGGAGCAGCTGATGTGAAACATAGCATTTTCATGAATTTATTATGAAAGCCGTATAAAATCATTGTAAGTGTTATATTGGGGAGAAAAAGTTGTTATTTTCTGATGCAAAATTTTTCTTCATTTTAGATTTGTGTGACCTAATTTTTTCCAAAAGTAACTTCTCTAACACTGCATTTTTGGTGTGCTTCAGGGAGAGTTATATTAAAATAAGTGCAAAACTACCACAGTAGAACTTGTATTTATTGTTGTTGTTTGATTGTTTTATTTTTAGTTCAAGTGTTTTTGCCTTGCACTCCACTGAGCCTCCAATTTCTGCTCAGCTTCTGGCTTTCCTTCGAGTGTTTTGTATGAGCGAAGGTAAGACATTTTATAAAAATATATTATTTTATTTTAAGCAGGAAAATGAAAGATGTGAAATGTTCAAGTAGAGGATCAGAGAAGTACTTTGGGTAGGATAATTAAAGCGATATCTATAAGGTAGCTTGCTAGTGAGAACTAGCTGTGGCCATGTGGTTTGAGGGGATACTTCAGAAAGGGAGCCTTTTTGGAACTGTTTTTTTTTTTTTTTTTTTTTTTTTAATTTCCCTGTTAGTTTTAAATGAATGAGCTCCAGCGGTTGGTCTTTAGTTCCTTGGTTTAAAAATGGTTTACAAGTTAAGATCTTCTGAGATCTAGGGGTTTATTACACACTTTAAATCATAGCATATTAGCCATTACCACTGGAATTATTTAGATGTGGAATTGGAATATTCTATCTTGTAGTGGAAATATGAAAGAAACACTTCAAAGTTTGTATGCTTAAAATATTTTGGTAATTCGTAAACAAAAGTCAATTTGTTTATTTGCCAATGGTCCTTGTAGTGCTTTTTGTATGTTAGTGGTTGGACAAGGAAAAATGTAAAAGCTATTAAATATTCAGCTAATTTGTGCATGTGAAAGTTTTGATTAAATGTTTATTATAAATGCTTGCTGATCAGGTTCTGCTCTAGAAGTTAGAGATAAGAAAGATTTTTGTGACAACAAGAGAAATTCGTTTCAGTATCGGATGCTGTGCAAATCATGTGGATTTTGATACCCGTAGGAAAATTTTATTGGGTTGACAAATTTTTGCATGTGCTCCATTTGTTTTATTTAATTAAAATAACCTACCTTATATGGTATTAGACTTTACAGGATCCTCTTGTCCATTTTTTTTTTTTTTTTAGACTCTGTTAAGAATTCCAATAAAAAAATTTTTAGGATGCTTATGAAGGAGAGAATTTGTCTTTGAGAAGAAAACGTAGCTAGTGAAAATTTCTCTGAAATGTGTTTTTTTTGTTGTTGTGGATGTTGTTTTAGGCTTTTGTTTTGTTCTGTTGACTCGTATGTCTTAAATACATCCATAAGAAAACAGTAAACAGTTTATTGAGAAACTCCAAGTATGTTACCATTTTACTAACAGGAAGACTGTTGCCCCAGTAATCCTTCATGGACAAGTAAAATTTAAACATGTAACAGTTTAAACTGTAGACTTCAGTCACAATTCTGCTATTTATAATATGTTTTACTTTAAGTTTTATAGCTGCTTTGCAGGAGAGGATTATGGTAATGAAAAGATTAATGAAATTTGTGTGGTGTCAAGGGGCCAATTAAAACATTTTCTGCTTTGTATGAGGCTTTCTTGGATGTCTTTTTTGACCAACTGTAGGTAATTTCTGCTAATGAGAAAGTTTGCTGAAATAATAGAAAAATAAATCCATTGGTATTTGCATACTTTACCCTGTTTAATTTATTGAAAAGTTCAATGAACTCTTTAAAGAATTATGAGAGATGGGAATGTGTGGGACCTTGTGTTGGAATGAAGCTACAAGTCCACTTTCTACTAACCTCACAACTTCCAGATACAGCTTTTGAGCAGAATGCCAGAAATAGCCAACTCCTTTGATTATTATTTTTGAGGAGAGCTTTTTTTCTGAAGCAATTTAAAACTATGTTATTGAAATAAAGCTGTCTTCAATGTGTCAACTGGCAGAATGAGTGATGAGGTTTTTTTAACAGATCATTTTTATACCTCTTGCAGAAGAGCTGAAGGAGCACTTGATAGGCGAGCATGCCATTGACAAAATCTTCACTTTGGGGAACTCCGAGTTTCCCATTAGCTGGGACAATGAAGTTAAACTTTGGACATTCCTAGAAGCCAGGGCATCTCTTCTTTTGAAAACCTACAAAACAACTATAGAGGTAAATTTGTTATATGAAATTTAAATTTCTAAAATGTGTTGCATTATGACTGTAGGAAAAGATACTTTGTCCCCTATCTTCTCTTTACAAACTTTCATCTTAAAGATAGTACATAATTCATTTTGCACTTTCTAAAGTCTAGAAACCAATTTGCATTATCTAAGGAAAATCAAATAAGATTGCAAAAAAACAATTCTGCTAATGTAATTTTGCTAATGTATTTTTTCTTTGACTCTGCAAAGATAGGCTACTTGTTTTTTCTGTGCAAGTAAAATGTGGCATCAGTTTCAACTTGTTTTCTGTATTTTCCAAATTGTGATTATATTGTAAGTGAACCTGTGAGTTTACTGCATTTGTTAAATCACATGATTAGTCTGTAATGCAGAATGGTGTATATTGAGAAATTTTTGGCTTCTTTTGGATTAATTTTGGATAAATTTCACTGGGACTGCTCAAATACAGTCCCCTTAAATACGTCTGTCTGGTGGAAGTAGTGTCCCTTAGTGTTAAAGCAAAAAAAGATCTCTATTCTGTTGGTTGTTTGTAATGAAACTTACTCTTTGTTTCCTACCAGGATGATAAGTCCTTCTTGGAGACCCACAACCTTACTCCTCATGCGATAATGGCCATCAAGTTGCGTTTAGGTGAGAAAGAGATCTTGGAGAAAGCAGTGAAGAGTGCAGCTGCTAGCCGGGAATACTATGCCAAGCAGAGGGCAGATGGAGCTCCCATTCCTAAATATGAAGAGAGTAATATTGCCTTGTTGGAGAACACTGTGCCAGATTCTAGACTGCCTATTGTCTTGAGAAACTTAGAAGATGCAGAAGAGCAAGGGGACTTAAAGATTGATGAAGCTATGGGTGCAGAAGTCACGGAGAATGGGTTTGTAAATGGTGAAAACTCTCTATTTAATGGGACCAAATCAGAAAGTGAAAATCTAAATCAAGAAAGCAGCAGAGAGACTGAAGATGCCAAAGAATCTTCCTCAGACAGTACTGATGAGGTTAAAGAATAGTCCTAAAGTATGACTTTCTTGTGAAATTAAAGTAGCTGAAGTTTATGAACAGTGCATTTACGTTGGTGTGTTTCTTTGTTAACATTTCTCTTTCTGCAGAGGAAAATGTTTTTGCTGCTTTATATAAAAATGAATTTTTAAGTTATTTAAAAGATTTAGCATCCCTTTTCAATTAAGATTGCCATCTTGCTTTCAGGCAAAAACTTGGGAAAGAGGTGCCTTTGGAAGATTTTGCAGCCCTTTGTTGAACCAAATGTATTTTCTTCCTGGGGAAGAATTAAGCTCTTCTATCTGCTGTCCTTTTGTTGTTCTGTTACTCTGACTACCGAAATTAAGAGCTTGCTCTGCCTCCTGCCAAGAAAAGCGGAAGGCAGGACTGACTCGGTATCAAGCATTAAGGTGGGAAAATAGTACAGCAGAAAACTGGGTAAGAGGATCAGAAACTTGGGAAACTGGAGGAAAACCTGTTTAAAATCAGGTATGCCAGTCCATAAAAAGGTAAGGTGGCAACCTTATGTTCTGTAGCTTAAATGTTGATGAGAATCCAAATTGTATACACACAAAGTGATTTTTGAGGGTTTCAGTTTCCTGTCTTTTGTTTACTGTATAAAAATATCCCATCTTTCTTCTTCAGTCAGTTAGGCTGCTAAAATACACCATTCACCAACTTTTAAAGGCTGACTTTCTTATTTCCAGGTGGTACGTTTTTTTTCTAAAAGGTTGGCAGTAGGGTTTGAAAGCAGATAGGCCAAGCCACAGCTTTAAAGTGTACTGTTCAAAGTGAGGTTGCCTCCCAGCTTTGTCCAGCTTTCACAATTAGCTAGGATTTTTCAAAGCTACACTTTTCAACTAAACCATTATTAAAAGGAAAATATGATTAATATTCCTGTCTGCTACTTCTTCATTTTTGTGTTGTTGGATGTAACATTGAATGTGACAGCAGTTACCTAATATTACTCGGCTTCATCTTTTGGTTTAAATACTAAATGACACTGTTTCCTTGAAGGAAATGGCAGTTAGGCTAATGTATCCTTGGTCAGATTGAAGCCAAGTGTGCAGTGTGCTTTACCCTTTAGATTGAGTCGCAGTCTGATGTATGTCTCTGGAGAGCTGCACAAGTTAAACAGGTCTACTCTTTCTGGTAGTTTTGACCACCCTCCTACTGTATGTTTTAACTTCTAAATGAAAACAGTACAATCCTAGAACAGTGCAATAACAGAACAAGGGGAATTCCAAAGCTTGACTTTGAAATTACCTCTGTATTGGAAGGAGAGTGGAATATCTTCATTTTGGGGGTGAATTGAGAGGGATATGAAGTGATTTAATTCTCTTCTAAAAATTGCAGACTTTTACCTTTCTATCTAAAGTTTGAGATAATGGAGAGCTTGGACAAGCTTAGACAATTAAAGTTCAATAACTGTTGCAATCTGTTCATCCAAGATTGGTTGCAGTAAAAGGCCTTTTGGCATATTCAGTTTTATGAGATGTTTGCTTCTTTAATGCTGCAACTTGGGAGATGTGTTCTTGCATAAATTTTTGGTGCAATACACATGACAAATAGTGACTTTCAGATTGTCATAGAAGTTTCAGTGTTCAGTTAGTGTATCAGTGTGGGGAAAATAGAAAAAAATAGTTTTTTAAAATATTTCACTGAGAATGGTGTGTTGCCATTGCACCTTGGATATTGCTTCACCACTTAACAAGATGCTGGACCAGTATTTTTGTAACTATATGCTGCCTTTGGTAGAATGTATGAATTATTGTCTTGACAGCTTAATTGTCATACAGAAGTCATTACTTTCAGTTTTTATTAGGACCAATATTCTTCTGTTTCTGCACAACATTGTAGTATATACTATAATGAAGTTTTGAAACTAGCCTTCCCTGAAAATTTTAACTGTAAACCAGAATTTAAATGCTTTGATTCAATCTGATACACTGTATTCTGTTCCAGTATTTGCTGATATCTATGGCTTAGCAAAGCCTGTGGTCACCGCAGGGCTGAATATGTGGGTTTTCTTGAATAAAATATAGTTCTACAACGTCTTCCCTAGTGAGTGTATTCTACAAACAAAATCCCTACTTGCTAATGACTGTTTTATCTTTTCAGGTATATGGGGAGATGAAGAACTGTCCAGGTATACAGATAAAGATTAAAAGAAGTGTAGCTGGGAAGAGGGGGGGGAAATGTAGCACCCTAGTAAGCTGACAGGGAATGTGAGGCCAAATTATTAGTCTTCATATGTTAGTGTTACTTAGAAAAGTAAGTTGCACACAATAAAAATAGTGAATAATCTAATTTTGTAACTAGCATTTTTCCTCCATGTAAGGTTTTCTCAGAAACACTAACCTAAAATTTAATTTTTGAAAGCTGAGGTAAAAATGAGGAGAAAAAAAAAATTGGCACTGACAAGCCCTTATTACCATCTGTCATGAAAACAGACCTTTCAAAGCATTTTAAAGTTAACTTTCTTCATAATGTTTGGTTAAGAGGCTGTTCACACTAATCTCAGGCTAAATGCCAAATCTTGCTTCTGTTTAGTTAGTTATATGGAGTATTTGTGTAAGAAAGACACCACTTGGATTTCTCGGACTGTTCTCCAAAAACAAAATGGAGAGGGGAAAAAAAAAACTTCAGTTTTGCATGAAGCTAGGTACGGATGAATCATTCCCCTAACAACCTATAGCTTTTTTGGCTTTATACTGCAAAGCTGTGTCCTTATAGCCTTTTCGATGAAGTTAAATATACAAACTTGGGCAACAACCTCAGCTTTCTGCGAAAAATGGTGGTGAAGAACGTAAATGCCACCCTTGGCTTGGGTGCTGTCATGAGTACACACAGCAAGATGAGAGCCTTTTGGCTGGAGGTAAGAGGATTTGAATTATGTTTTAGGATTAAAAGACCATATGTACAGAAAATCTATGCAACTCATCCTTGTACTACATCCTTGAAGCTGATTTGCCTTTTAGGGGCGAATGACCACAGAGTTGATAAATCTTGACATTTCAATGGTAGGCTGGGAGACCTGGGTTGCACAAACTGTTTGTCTCCAGTTTATATGTTTAGAAACAGCATTTTGTCTACTACTAACAGTTCTATTACCCTAGTTTTGTAGAAATGGATGTGAAAAAAATTATAAAACAACTCTCATTCCTTAAGCAATGGAAAATCAGTGATTGCCTGGCCCTCCAAAGATGCTCCTTTCATCCACTGCCCTTCTCTGCTTTCTAGGGACCGAAATTCAGTCCACGTGACTTGTGCTTTGCGCCAAATGGCAGCGTTTAGACAAAACGTTGCTGTACCAAATATATCTGACATAGCAGCATCTGATCACATTTTTTTTTTCTTGAAGATTTTTAACAGCTCCTTTCTGAATGTGTAAGTTGGGTGTGATCACGTGACTTTCACGTAGCTACTGTCTCTAATATGAAAATATAGAAACGGCATTTAATAGTTCCTGATTTGCTTTGTTCTTTGGGTACGTTGCTTGCTGCACTAATTAAATTGGTGACTCACAGCTTCCTTAGTATTTCTCTGGTATCTCCACATATTTCTTAATAAAGGTAGCATATTTGGAAAGTCTGCAGAAGTTTTTTTGTATATATGTACACACACATACATATATATATAAAAATACAAATTGAGCTTAATGGAGGAAAAAAAATCAAATAAAGTTGTAACGGCTCCTCTAATTTGGGGGACATTTTCCTTTCCTTAAGTTCACTGAAATATTCAACATATCTCAAAACTGATTGAATGCTATAAAGTTAGTGTAAAAATATAAATTTGAACTCTATTAATATATGTGAAATATATAGTTATTCTGTTCAGTGGAAGGAGGAAAAATTGAGATTTTTCATCTTGCTGCCAAATTGTCCCTCCTGTGGTATTAGGCAGAAACCAGAGCACCTGCACGTGTGCATTTTCAGTAACCTTTTGCTGAATATGAAACATTCCTTGGTTATTTATAATAGGTTTTGAGATGTGCTTAAATAAGCTGTTTTATTTACTGACATAGACTGAATTATATATGGTAATACGTGTTTCTAACAAAATACAATTTTTACCTTATGTAGACTATCTTTAGTTATTATTAACAATTTATTTTCAGAGTACATAAAGATCAAGCATCACTTATAATCTACTTTTATTGAATTGGGCAACTGCATGAACAAGACCTGACAGTTTACAAAAGCCGTCAACTTGGTGGTCAGTGTTTGTGTTGTGCAGAAACTATTGCACATCCAGTACTGGAACAGCTGGAAATCAGAAGGTATTTAAATGCCTTCTGCCTTGGTTACTCATGCTAGAAAGCCTTAACGGTTGTACCTGCTACCACTTTTCATCAGCAAAGATTAAGCAAGGTTGTAGAAGAAAACAAGATGTGACCATTTCTTAAATGGCAAATGAAAACTGGACAACTGACCCCTACCCCTGGTAAGGGTTAGGGGCAGTCATTGCTTTCTTGCAGAATGAGAAGCTTTGAGGTTCTTTTAGTTAGTGCTTAAAAAGAGTATCTCCAGTTAGTGCTAAAAAAAAATGTGTGTTTATAAGCAAAGATACATCTCAAGCAACATGAGGGCACCGCATATCTTAGGAAAACGAAACAGATTGCCCCTGGACTCCCTCCAAATTATATTTATGTATGTGGATTGGACCTCCTGTGTTATACAAAGTTGATCAAACCCAGATCAAACAGATGAGACTTGAAGCTGTCCCCTGCGTTGCAGGTGAGCCTTCTAATCACTGTGCTGCAAACTCTACTTATGTCTTAGTTATTTCAAGATTTTTGAGTTTGCCTCATGCAGAATATAAATATTTTGAAGTTTCCCCATTTTGCAGGAACAAGACAATAATTTTCCAATTAACTCCTGTTCAAACATAAGGAAATTGGTAATGCTGACCACCACAGCATAGGCTTTTGAGCAGTTTAACTTGAATATGAGTGAAAGAGTAGTCCTCTGAGATTCTTTAGTTCTTCAGAAAGGTATTTAAAATCTGCATGAGGATAGGGAATAAAATCCTGCCTATGTGAGGAATGTTCATTTCCCAACTGAATCGCCATTACTTATGCACAGATTCAGACACCAGCAGAATTAGATAATTGAACTTAAACACTTAGCATTTGATTTAATATTAAGCATGTATTGTTCTTGAAAAATGGGCCAGCTTGACAGTCCCAAACACTTTTGTCCTCCAAAGAGAACCTGCAAGGACAAGGCAATTTTCCTTGAAACATCCCAGTCCTGTTCTCCATGTGATAAGCCGGGGAGCTACTGCGTTCCCCTGGTAGCTCCTGCTTTCATTTGCAGAGGTTGCCAGCCCTCAGCTCGGGGCTCTGAGTCACGTGAGGGCCACCAGTCTGTTGGACTTTCATAGAATCACAGAATGCCTAAGGTTGGAAGGGACCCCTAGAGGTCATCTAGTCCAACCCCCCTGCACACGCAGGGCCAC
>JAWLRI010000448.1:4062772-4106470 GCA_034781795.1 Crypturellus tataupa
CACTGCTGCCTCATGGTCAACCTGTCGTCCACCATGACGCCCAGGTCCCTCTCTGCAGAGCTGCTCTCCAGAAGGTTTTGGCTCTTCCCTCCAGCCATGGAGGTCTGACATGGATTTTTGATTTTTTTTGTCTGTGCTGGGTCTCCGTTTTCATTGCCTCTGGTAACTCGTCCAAAGCTCCTAATTCTAATGTTAATAAGTGTTGCTGTACACAGATATTTAGTCCAAATATATGAATAATGTGCTTTATACCTGTATCTGCCATACTGAAAGAAGTACACACATATATCCTCATCTGAGCTGCAAAGGATTTTTTTGGATTATCTGTACGAAAGCCCCACTGCCTTTCAGCAATTAATTCAAGTGATTGGATGCTAGGAATGGTTTATTATAATTGCACACAGGTAGTAATTTATTAGGGTGGCTGTTTCTTTTGGCATATGTCAAGAAGGTCAAAGTTTAGACTTTTTTGGACATTAACCTAGCCTTCTGAAACTCTAAAGTTCCACTTTTTGGTCATTAATTTCATACATGCTGAGATTGTGACAATTAACCCACTTAATAAAGGTCAAGTTTCAATTTTTTCCAATTTCTGGAACACTTAACTTTATTCCTTCTTGAAAATGGGCAGATACAGAATGATAAATAGTTATTAAATGAGAACGAAGATGTAGTTCTGCTGTCAAGATACTATTGAATGGTCTATAACAAAAGGACTAGAGCTGCGCATTTGAAGTAAAAAGGACAGCATAAAAAAAGACTATTGGAAAGTGAAATAAAGAAGTATACATCATAATAAATTGTTAAAATGATTCCCTCTAACATCCCTGTTAATTTACAGGGATTAACTAATCCCTTAATTTCTAAATATACAGATATATAATTTGTCCCTTTTTTAATAGACTTTTTTTTGTTTTACACCTCTAAAACAGTATCTAAGTGCTTTTTGGAAACCAGTGAAGTGAATGCATAAATGGTGGTATTCTTTTCAGGTGTCCAAAGCCTATTTTTATTGAAATTTAATGTGGATTTCAGTGTGCCATGCGATTAGGTAAAAATAACCATTTCTTTCTGTGTAATAGTATACACTGATATTCTGTTTCTCCTAGGCAAGCTATGATTTAAAAATCATTAACTTTAAATTGCATCATTCATTGAAGAAGTATGGCAAATGAATCATATGTAGTAATTTGCTGTGGTTAAAAAAAAATATTGTAACTTTAGTAAGTAGTATTATAAGAGTGCTGAGTGGTTTCTTTTGTTGTTGTTTATTTTTATTTTTTGTTTTGTTTTGGAACCCTTCTTTTTACATACCTAAAAGATTATGTGAAGCTACATCAACTGAGATGTGAATGCTTCTGGGGTACTACCACATAATTTTATGGAGGGATGCTGAACTCTTATTTAAATCAGGCATGATGCAAACATCCTTCAAAGCTTAAGAAGCTACATAACGAAAATAGTAGTCCCTTTCCTGTATATTTTTTTTTACAAATAGTATGAGTAATGTTGCCCATACCTTATAAATGGAGATGCCATTGTAACAAATGAATACCTCTTCTTGCTTTGTTGGTACCTCTACTTGTAGCAGTGTACAGGCACGCTGCTGTGAAGTACCTAGCATTATTAACATACGCACCAATGTTATTGCGTAAGATTCACATTTAGATGAAATTTGTTTTCCCCCTGGAAAAAAAGATGAGACTTTTGAGTTTAGAATATTGTAGTAGTTTAACACTGATTTGGCTGATTTTTAGTGTTAGATGATGTTTAGCTGTTGCTTTGAAACCTCTTGCACTGTCCCCAGAGGTTTTTGTTTGAGCTCACACACGTGCAGACATGCAAAGAAAGGATGATGGAGGAAATGTCTGCCCCTTCCCCCGTTGAGAGGAGTTATTAGCCTGTGCTAATGCTGTCTAAATGCTCACTAGTTAGTAGCAATTCTTATGGGAGTGATGATTTATAGCCACTAGGATGAAAAGATTTTTTTAGCTAAAGCTAAGTAATCATTTCAAATGATCAAACATGATCTGCCAAGAGAAGCAAATACACAGCACAATGATAGTTATCAAGCTTATTCTCAGAAAAGTATATTAATCTTTTCTTCAAATTTCACTTTTGGGAGTAGTAATATTCTCTTATAGAATATTTCAGTCATCTTAAGCTGAGTTTCAAGAAGCAGCAGTATTTTTCTCAACAAAATATGGTCCAACAAGTGAAACTGCAACCCAGAAATGATGATTATGCCATCTTGAGAAAATGGACCTTGTGATTTAGCGTCACAAGAAATTAGGTGCCCTTTTTCTATTCCTTCTGCTCATTAAGACAGCTATTTTTATTGTACGCATTGGGAAACTATATAAAAATAGGTAGGATTTATACCATGGAAGAATTAAATGAGAAGCATGTATGTCTTTATTTCCTTGAATATCAAAATAAGGCAATATTTCGGAGCTCAGAATTTTATTGATTAATGTATGTTTGCATCACACAGTAAAGACATTCCCTTTCGAGGCACATTTTCTCCCAGTGGTTTCCAAATGTGTCTCAGTTCTCACAAAGCTGAGTTCTTGCAGTACTGCCTTGAGATGAAGAAGTGCCGTTATTTTTCCTGACCTAAAGAAAGGGCTATATTAGGGTGGCAGAGCCTGAATCTGTGGCTTCAGTCACAAGACATGTCTGTCTTTTAGATGTTTTCAGGATCATGTGAAATAGCTTCATGAGCAAACTAAGCGATTGCTTCAAGAAAGAAAAAAGATAACCTTTTTCATTGCCCAGAACAGATGTTTGCTATACTAAATAGTTCATCTTTAGGAACAGAAGATCATTAAGCATTGATTTCCCTAAAGGAAAACCTCTTAGGCGGTCATGGGGCTGGGGAGAGTGAGGAGCAATGGGTTGGGGGAAGAAAGTAACTATAACAGCAGGGTTTAGCTCAACCCCAGGACAGGTAAGCCCTCTTTGGTGTAATTGTGGCTGCTTTGATCAAGTTCTGTGGCAGCAAATGCAAATAAAGTGTTAGCATGGAAGACACTACAAAAACATACAGTGATGTGGTCTGATCATCTCATTTCCAAGAAGATTAGAGTCAAATATAAAGTCAAGGTGGAATTTTAATACTAGGAAGCCTCTATAGTCTGAGGCTGTTTAAGCTAAGACCAGTTGTGAGGAAGATATGCAAAGTAATGAGAGGTACTGCAGGGAAAGCCAAGGGCTGAGTGGCAAAATGGTCTCTTAGGAAAGTATCCCTCTTCCTTCCGAAATTTTCCACGTGCTCTAGGTGTCCCTGCTGGAGCAGGGGGATTGGACTACATGATCTCTAGGTGTTCCTTCCAACCTCAACCATTCTGTGACTTCTAAAAGCATTGATTTTTAAGTGTCTCTAAAGCTTTTACTCTGATTTCTTAAGGAAAAAAGAAAAAGATTTGGATAATTACTCCACCTCCCCTCTCTCCTTCTGTGCAACTTAGGAATTTCTTGGTCAGCTTCAATTCTGGCAAAACCAACAATGCCACAGAGATTTCTGAGTCTCATCAAATTTCATGAAAATAACCAGGCAAGTAAGCCCCCTGCTCTAGCAACAGACTGTCCTGCAAGTCCATGCACTATTACCAAGAGAAAATCTGCCCTCAGTCATTGTCAGCCATGAGCGAGCCAGAGGAAAACCACACTACAGCTTTCACAGAAGATACTCACTTTAGTTAAAAACCTCGGATTTGTGTTTGAAATGATCTTTTATTTAGAACTGCAGACTAGCAAGATTAGAATACTTTTCTGTTATTTTTGAATGTTGAAGAAGCAAAAGACTCAAAGTGATGGGAATTGTTAATAACTTTTTTTTTGGGTGTAAATTGTTAAAAATGAATTTTACCTCAATGCAAAGAAAAATTTGGATCTAAATGCTAAGTGGGAATGCTGTTTTTTGATCCATTCCATTTCTAGCCCCATTCCCTTTTCTCTAACTAGGAAGGCAAAGGGCTCTCCAACATGACCTGAAAGGCCAGGAATCTTAAACTGACTTAAAATGCAGCTGACCCTTGAAAATCCACCACAGGAAACAAAATAAGAAACTGGCCTCACTGTAGAAGCCTGAAAAAGCAAACCAAAACCAAAACATTGATTGTAATGCTCCAGAGCTCTGTTAGAAGGAATGGACAAAGTCAAGAAGATAATTAGCCCTCAGCCCTAAGATTACAAATAGATTCAAATTGAGGAGGGAAGGTAGAAGCTTATCCCATGGGCAGGTAACTACACAGTTGTCTAAGACGAAAGGGTTTTTTGCATTGCTTTTGATGCTTTTCCTATGCACGGCAGAATGGAAGTTCAGTGGTCTAAGCCGGATTTCCTACATTCCTCATGATACCAGTCAGACCGAGTCGTTGATAACAGACTCATCAGTTTGGCAATATGGAACTTGAGGAAGTGTGCATAAGTTTCCCTTCTATTTTATTTTATTTGGCAGCCTTTTTTTTTTTTTTTTTTTTGAAGATCAGAGCACACCTTTTTTTGTAGAACTCCTAAATCATTAAGCTTACCTACATATGCTTATAAATGACTTTTATAGTCTGCTTTGATTTTTCATATTAGGTTTATATCAGGTAAAGTGGAATACGTGCAGGTTCTTGACTACCATCTGACTTGTGGTCCTCTAAGTGTAGTAAGCATCTATGAAAGATTATTGGCAAATTGAGTAATTATCTACCACTTGAAATAGCCATTAAATAAGGCCCACATGCTTTAAACTTCATGACTTTGGTCTGCTTACAAGTTAAAAGAAATAAGTACTAAACCAACTCCGCCTAGATACCTCTGTTCTCCACCTTCTGCCATTGCAGACTGCTAGAGAGGGCAGCTGCTGGGGACTTAGCTACAGGACCTGGCCTGGTACTGATAAAAAGGAGAAGAACGTGTTTAGAGCAGGTGGTCGTATCTTAGAGCCACTGAGGTGGTGGTGAAGCATTGCAGTTGGAGCAATAGTAGTGAATCAGCTGTAACTGTACCCTCGGACTCCCAGAAATGTTGTTTAGTGAGTCAAAGAATGCGAAGTGTGTCAATTTTGCTGTTTGTTTCTTTAGCTTAATTTTCTTAAAAAACATCATTCCTATTTGCAAGATCTCTGAAGACACCCGTGCCCTTTCTGGTAAAGGGATAAACACGGTACTTACTGGAGTGAGATCTCATTTTGTTCCATTTCAAACTAAGTAAGTTTATTTTAGAGACCATGGGAAGTCTGTAAAGGGATTTAACACCCAAACTAACAAGCCAGTGGAACAAAGGGAGAAGAGCTCTTGTGTGAAGTCACTGGTTCCCAACATGCAGTATGCTGGCACCCCTGGGTGGTAGCTTCTCCCTTGCAGAGTATCTCCCTTGCAGTATCCTGGAACGTTCCTCTGTAACACAGAGACAACATCCAGAGTGGGCAGCGAAGGCAAGAGAATGGAGGGAGAGGAATATGTGTTGTTTGAGACCAGTCAGAAATGAGAGGGATTTGAGAAATGGGGCCAGGTGTCTTTAGGAGCTTGGGTACGGCTCTATGATGTCCAGCCTGTACGTGTGTTCAAAGGAAAGAAGACAGGCAAGTTCCTCTGGGCAAGGGGCATCTTTTGAAAAGGCTAGAAAACATCTGCTCCACTGTGAATGCTGCTAGTAGCTGAAATGGGAGATTGCTTATGAAGACCAGTTAGTTGAATTTTTACTACTGCTCATTGCAGATCGAACAGTCTTGGGTACATCATTCTTGAGACCTGCAAGCAGAGCTTCAGACACTGTGTCGCTTCAACCCATAGTTTGAATGAGTCATAAGAGAAGACCATTTTTTTATTAATAAATCTAAGACTTAGGAAATTCCACACAGAGTAAGCTCAGTTTCAGGCCAGAATCTTAAACATAGGTTCCAGAATATCATTTCCATCTGCGGCAGAGACGCATCTGAATGTGCATCCAGAAGTTCCTAACTTTAGAGATGACCAAGCCAAGATTGTGGAGTAGCTGCCTCCCTGGTTTCAACACAAGTAGCATCATATTTTCTTAAAAATAATTAAAAGGGGCACCTTTCCTGTACCCTTTAAGATGCCTGGAAAAAAAAACCTAGCTTACAAGCTGTTCTGTTGAGTTTCTGGCTGAATCTCAACAGCCAGTGGCCTGTACCATGTTCAGTGCGCTTTTTCTTAATTCTCTCTCCTTCACTTCATGCTTATCTCACTTTAGAGAGTGTGAAATTTTTCAGTTCATTATGTTCTGAACTGTTATTTAATTGAAGCCCTGTAATGTTCAGTCAGTACACATTGTGCACAGTCATTTAAAATATTCCAGCAGTGCACATTTTTTATAAGTGGTTCAATTGGAAGTGATCAAGGTTCGAGGCTTCCAACCTATAAAGGCATCTGCTGTGGAAATGTGAAGTGCTCCTCTCAATAACTTCAAAGTGCTTCCTAAGCAGGCCCCGTATTCCAACTACCTTAAACTATGCTGCGGTTTATTAGTATGGTATGTGCCCAGAAATATCATTTAATGTCTCACACAGAAAGAAGCAAGTTGCAAAGTTTAACTGAATCCACTAGTTGTGGAGGGAGGTGGGAAGCCCTTTTCTCTGAACAGAGATTGGGTTGGATATTTTTGTTACCCAACTGCATCTTGTCCAGAAGTGCTGGAATAGAGTGATTGCCCATGTGTCTGTACGGTCTGTGTCATGCTGGCAGCTGATCTCTGTCCTCCGTTCCATGAGGTCTTCTGTGCAGCAGAGATGTACACAGAGCTTTTAATGATTCTCCTCCTAGAGCACTCTGAAACTCTAGTTGTTGTATGGCATGGAGTGCCCTAAAAGGAACTAATATTAAGGATCAAAGCTTTGGGAGTTGGAGCTCAGATCGCAACAAGCTGCCGTTTCGCTGTACAGGAGTAAAGCTGTGGTGAACAGCAAGTACTACCCAAGGATTGGGAACAGCAGTGCAGCTGTGTTAGGTTTACTCTCCTTGTACGTTGGATATGGCTGCAACCTGCGACAAAGAGGGGAAACGTGGTCAGCAAACTTAGTTTTCTTCTATTTTTTTTGTAATCCGTGCATTGACGTTAAGAGGAACTATGTCAGGTGGTGATTTGCACACTTTCCAACGCTGATTCTGTAGGGCAAAGGAAAGGCTTTTCTTACGAGAAAGAAAATGAAGTTCACCTGAAGATCCTTCCTCCGCTGCTTCATGGAAAATGATCCTTACGGACTATCGGCTGTCTATCGTGGTGGGGCAGGCTCCTGGTAGTGGGGTAGGCAACATTGTGTAGCACACAGAGAAGTCTCCTTCACTTTCCAGCATTACATTTTGAAATTGGAGATGAGTCAGAGATTCCCGTTTTATTGAAAATGCCCAGTAATCTCCAGTAATGACCCAGCCTCACTAAAGAACAAGCACTCGTTAAAGGTCATTTATCTGAGCAAAGTATTCATTTTCCAAGTGCTGTCACCTTCTGCTTTAATTAACATCAGCCTTGTACGCTGTTGGCAGTGGCTTCAGCTACTGTAGTAGGATAAAACTGGACTTCCAGTGACATATTTAATGAAAAAATGTAAATCATCTCTCACAAATGTTGTAATCCGGGTGTTCATTTAGCTAATGCTGGACTGCAGAGCAACACTTACAGAAACATGCCGAGCTCTCTGAATTTTGAATGCTGTAGGACTCGACAGTTTTATGGATAGAATCCTGTGAGGTGCTGTCAGTTAGGGACATGTCTGATGGCCGTTGTGGCTCCTCATCACAGTCCATCTAGCTAAAAAGACCATGAAAAAACACAAAGCACAAAGATGCAAGATCTACACAACTGATGCTTAATGGAAATATAGGACAAGTAGCTCAGGAACCTGTTGGGTTAGGAAACCACCTTCCATGAAGACCTTTTTTCTTGTCCTTAGTAGAGGTTGATGAAAGTCCTGAAGCATAAGCAGAAGCTATTATAGCTTTTCTAGAATGTGTTAGGAGTAACCAATCCAACTATGGATTTATAACTTGAGGCTGGAAGGGACCATTGGATCACTGACACAAACATCTTCTGTACTTTCTGGTGCACATTTATAACATGTATGTGAATAAAACAAAGACATCTAGTGTTGATATGAAGACAGCAAGTAATGGCAATTCCTGTGCTGTTCTCAGCAAATTTTCTTTTAATGTTTGATCGCTCTCTTAAAAACACGTTCCTGTTGCTTCAGCTCCTAACGGTAGATTTTTTTTTGTACTTTGTTTTTTTTTTACTGGATTGAAAATCTCTCTAGTCTCTGGAAAATTCTCTTTGTGAAATAATCCACTTGTGTGGAATAATCAGGTTTATTTCCCAGGCTTCTTTTTTTGATGAGGTAGAAGGAGAAAGCCTTCCCCTGTAAGCTGTTTCCTCCAGTTTGAGAGTGATACTGGGGGCTTCTTTTGTGCTCCTTTGATTTTCAATACTCTTCCAAGATGATTCCATTGGAATGCACTCTGGTACTTGTGACAACAGCACTGTTTATAGTGGTATTTATGTTCTTAACTGCCATTTTGCCTGGTCAAATAACAAATTAATCCTTTCTGTTTTAGAGCTGCACAGGAGCTTCCATTAAGTTCCTTGCTCACTGTGGCTCCTAAATATGTTCTAGTCATGACTATCCATGATACAGTTTCCTTGTATCAGATAAATAAAGGCAGAGCTTGTGTTCTGATTTCTAAACATGGAACTTTGAATTCAAGTGAGTTTAAACAAACTTGGGTTTCACGATCCTGCTTCAGCAATGAGGGCAGTATGTGACCGTTCTATGATTATGTTCATTTACGGTGCCTGGAACTGCTGTGTGCTCTTCAATTCTTGTCCAGATGGATTTTCTTATTTCCAGGAGTCCAGTGTTTCTTTTGAATCTCCAAAGTTCGTGCACTGCATGCCATTATTCTGACAAGCAGTTCTATAGTCAAATATAACGTCTTCCAGAATATTTTTACTTATGTAGATAAAAATAGAGACATTTTCTCCAGTACATCTTTTTGGAACAGAGATTGCTAAACTCTACGTTTTACACATTTAGTCATAATTAAAAAAAAAAAAAGAAAAAGAAGAAGAAGACAGAGCCACAGTACAGAATTGCTAGAGAACTTTGTGAAACTGAGCCCCATATTCTGTTTTCCCCGATACTGGTCGAACCACTGTTTGTCTCCCTAAGCACTTTCACTTTTTCCTGGGAACAGGGATTGTGCAGCATCAGGATTTATGGTTCTACTATGTTTTAAATACATTTTAGTTCACCATTTAGTTTGTGCTGTTATTCAACGAGGAAGATTATCATTGTTCACACTAGGTGCTTGATGCAAGCATTCCTATAAAGGATCTAAAAGACCACCTTTGCCCATATTACAGCAGAGAAACTAGTAAGATGTGTCAGAGCTGTGTGGTTTCTTACCAGGGACTCTGTGAGCCTTCAGAATGGAGGAGAGCAATTGGACTCTCAAAGACAAATCGCACCTTCAATTTGACTTACAAATATCACGATCTGGGCAGGTTATATAAATGCTCTCATGAAGGATTGGTGGGTGGCATACCTACCTTGGGTGATCGAGAGAAACTTGAGACAGAACCTCTTTTAGCAAGTGGAAACTTCTGAAAGGGCAGATGGAGCTGCTCATGTAAAATGGTTTCTGATATTAAGGGGTGAAGTTGTTCTGCATGTCCTCTTATGGCTGAAAGCTGAGGACAGGGTTGGTGGGCTGTCAGCTCCTTGAAGCAGTAGGAAATGGGAAGAGATCAGTCAGAAGAGAATGGAAAAGCTCTGCTGAATGAGGAAAATCTTTACGTTTTCCCATATTTTTATAAATAGCATAAAATATTTAGATGAATTTTAAACAAATCTGTATGTGTGTTTGCTGAAACTAGCTGGCCTGGATTCACATTCCATTGCCTATCCATTTCCAGTGCTTTCTAAGGTATTGTAAAGTGAAGGGCAAAGTGGGTTTATGCCCTGTCCATCTCCTACTGATGGTGCTGAGCTCTAAACTGCGCTTGTGCACATTTAGTACCTCATTAACTCCAGTGAACCACCCCTATGTATCTAATTGACCCCTAATGCACCCTGAGTATCTAATTGACCTGCTACTCATCTGCAGATGCTCATCTACAGAAAAGGCTGTCCTGGCCCTGAGTGACCAGGAGTCATGCAAGCAAGATGGGAATTTGAGTCCCTTGATGCTATCAGACCTTGCACAGAGCAACATTTGGACTGTGTCCCTCTCTATCCTGAGCCAAGCTTGTCATGCCCTCTGCTTTTCAGGCAATTTTTCTCTCAGCTCCTCTTGAATGTTCTTCAAGCCACCCAATTATATCCTGCTGTCACAGATACTTTAGTCTTTGTCCTTCATGTATAGCCCACGCAGAGTCCAAACACAACGTTGACAACTTAGTCAATTTTAAAGTATAAAGTGTGTATTTCCTGTTTTTAACCGCCATGTGACTCATATTTCAGTGTGCACCCATAGATGCCAGCTTGTAACAGCTCCTTGTGCTGTGGAGAATATGTACTAGTTTTGCTAACATCCAGGAAATGGGACGTTAATTGTTTGTACCATAATGATTCTGGAGGCCACAAGCAGGTTGGTGCCCCACGGCACAAGAAACAATTCTGAGGAGCTTAGAGACGAATAGCCTATCATTATCTTTTGTGAATATTACATTTCACTGTTGCAAACTCTAATGACAAGTTAGTGTAAAAATGCAGAAAAGAAGATTTCTAAACAAAAGATCACCAGTCTGCTCGTTGTATATTCCCCATGAATGAACAAATGAATGAATAGTCCTCAGTTTAACCATGAGGCTCTTCCTGTGCTCAGAACATAACAAAAGAAGATCTCAATAATAGTTTTGCACATTTTTTAACATATTTTGGGGAAAAAGAAAGAAAAGAATCTCCTTTGTTTAGAGTTAGGCCAATTATTATTGGTTCCAGTTATTAGGGAATTTCTTTTAACGCTCCGACATGAAAATTGCTCCCAAATTTTACCCACGCTTAAGTCAAAATTTTTTTAAGCTTAAAATAATTATTTTCGTCTTGATTTCTGTCTTTTATAACTATTTTGTGTTTGAGACATAGGAATCTCTGTATTTAATTATATTAGAAAATCTACTCCTCTGCAAAGCAGGTGGAATGCTCACTGCAAAGAAGACGGGCAGAAATCTTTTTGCTGGAGGTCTGGTTCCCTGAAGGTAGTGGTTATAACAGTTATGTGCAATATCACACATAAAGTTACAAGTTACAATTTAAAAGCAGTCATGTTTCTTGATCCTATTGCCCATACTAGAACCTCTATTTTTTTTCTATGTTAAAATGGTTTCTTTTTCCAACTCAGAAGAATAATTCAAGAGATATTGCTATCTTTAGATACCACCTTTTAAGGTGAGGACATACTATCCTTTAAAGATTAAGGAGGAGGCTCCTTTTGTACAAAACAGCAAAAACAGTCAAAATGCAGTGAATGAAAGCATGTATCAGCATGTGGTAGCTACAGGTGTAAATAAAAAAGAAATATCAAGAAATTATTTGAACCATGATGTCCTTGCATTGCCTTCAATTAAAGCTACTCTGCTTTCACACAGCTTGAAACATCAGCATTTGAGCTGATTTTTGTGGAAAAATTTGCTCTGAAATATGAATTCCTACATGGAGTAGCAAGCTTGTGCAATTTTACCTGGTAGAATCATGTAAAAACCTTTTTAAACACGTAGATTTCAGTAGACCCTTGTGATCCTGCTTTGGGAACTTTTAAGATCTGTAATACTTGAGATGTCTAAGAAACAATTTACTCTGGGCTGTTCAGCAAAGTCTAAATGGCATCTTGTAGTGTCTCAGCTGAGGACATTAATGAAGTTTGTGGAGGTGCTGTGGCCAGGACTAGGATGACAGCAGAGTGTCCAACAGTCCCTCCTGAGCCCCTCTCCTGCCCTATCCAGTGATGTTGAGAAAAGCCCTGAATTCTTCTGTGAGTGTCCACCTATAAAAAGAGACCAGTATTTTAGCTAAGTGTTTTGAGAGTGATAGATGCTGTCCATGATAGATACTGCCTATGTAAGAACAGATCATGTTAGGTACCAGGACGTAGCAGAACTGAGCTCTATTTAGTGGTATGGTGGTAGGTCAGCACAGGTAACTGTTGCAAGGGAGCATTCTCTGCAGTTTCTTCTTTAGACTGATGTGCTTAGCCTTATGGCTATTGTGCCATGGTGAAATGGCTAAGAAATTAGTCTGTTAAGCTATGTTTTAAACATCTTGCACATTAAAATGTGCAGCTGAGTTTGTTTGCAGCTGTGAATCATGGTGAAATGCACTACCACAAATCTTGTCATCACTGATGTCAGTGTTGGTGCTCTGTATAGAGAACTCCTGCATTTCAGGAGTATCATCCAAATACAACTCCATCCCGGTCCAGGACACTTAGTCCCGTTTGACTCGTCTGCTTATTCTTATATAAATTCAGAGGCAGAAATACTGGAACCAATGGAGGGTTGATAGTGAGAGCTACCTCTGAGGAGACACGCGCTATTTTCTGGCTCCACTGATGCCCCACACTGGGTCAATGAACAAAATCGGTGCTGTTATCACAGCTTTTATCGGTGCAAATCTTATCACTTGCAATAACTTAAAATAGTAAGTTAAAGGGAAAATAAAATGTCTTCTGTCCTTGCAGAGCTGTGAGGAACGGGAAGAACATCTAAGATTGTTTCAAATGAAACAGCAAGGCTCAGAGGAACCAGGGGCCTCTGCTTGAATGCTGCATGCCTCACTCCTGAGACAAGTTTATGAAGGAATGGAGTGTCTTTAATCATTTAATTTGGTTAATTTAAAAGTGTATATGCATAATTTATTTAGAGAGAGGTAAAAACTTTTAATTCCTGCATTTATTATTGTAATGCACAGTATTAGAGCTTTTTTTTTTACTATTGCAATCTGCATGCTGTCTAAGAGTGTTAGTGTTCTGCACATTGTGCTTGAGTGAGTTTGTTTGAGGGGGTTTGAGACTCCAGTTCACATATACCATCCTCCATAAATTATGTACACAACTTCTATTTATATACAGAAGCGTTATAGAAATTATAATACAAATTAATCTATAGCCCTTTCATTCCCACCTATTGTCTTATCTTAAAGGAAAACAAAGTTTCTTATTTCCTACTCCACACGATAAGGGGAATATTTTGCTTTAGGTGACTCTAAAATAGTGTTTTATGTCAAAGGAACATTTACCTCATTCGCGGCAAAAATAAGGCAACCTTTCTTGTTGAAACTATCTCAAATTACCATTTGTACAGTCTATTCAGGTAAGTGAGACACCTTTTCTAATTCCAGTTCACAGGAACTTAATTGCCAAATTTGAGTCTTTGCCAGGTTATCCATCACTTTTCAAGGGCTTTAAAATGGATGAAGAATTCAGTAAGGTCCAAATCTTTTATAAGGCTTATCAACTAGCTCTGACCTTCCTGATATATAAAATGTGAGCCCCTGGAAGACCTGACTGAGGCAAAGAGAAAATTGATTCCAGAACTGCCTCATTCTTAGGTAACTTTAAATTATGTTCCAATGTGACCCAGAAGGTTTTTTTTCCAGTATGAAATATCAGCCCACTCTCCTTTAGCTAGCTGAATTTTACTTCATTCCTTTTCTGATCTGGCCTCTGCTTTGAGCAGCCAGCTTCACTGACGGCGTTGTGTGTCCACCATCGTGCCTCTCATCACTAATTCACAGTCCCTCAGCGTATGAAAGCTTAAATTATTTCCTGCGGTGTGCATTTGCTTGCACATGTCTGTGCTGAATTTCATCTTCCATCATGTTGTCTGGTCAAGTCTTTCTGGAACGCATCGTAGTTCCCCATAGTCTTGAGTAACCTAAAAAATTCTGTGTCATCCAGACATTTTGCTAATTCGCTATTTACATACCTAATCCCAGGTCACTTGGAAACTTCTCTTAATGCAAACTTTGGGCTGCAGGCATAAATTCTTTATACATATTGAAGCCATGAGCCAAATCTAGGGCTATTTTTCTGTTTTACTTATTTGAAATACAATTTAACAGCTGTTGAATTCTGTGATGGCATTACCAGCCTTCTTCTCTTGAGTTGGCATGGCCATTGGACACAGAGGGGTTCACATTTTCTCTGCTGGACTGGAAGATCCCTCTTTTCTAACCCTGTGTGGGAGGTGAGCTGCTTCCTTCCACTGTAATTTTCCTGTGCAGGGAAACTCCCAAAGGGAACAGCAGCTAGTGCGGAAATAAAACGGTACAAGTATAAGCCTCTAGTCTAGGAAACTGGACTGACCTATTCTACTGCTTGCTTGGAGCACAAAAGAAGGAAATAGGAGCTGATGGATACAGCCAAGAGCATGGAGGGGGTAGGGGGGCAGGTCAGACTAGGATGTCTCCCCTCATCTCTGTTGCACCCCATGGCAAAAGAAAACATGAGTTGAATCCTCACACGGTGCATGGTCATCATTCACATCATTCATTGCTGTCAATAGCCATGATGCTTCATTGAAAGGAATTAAGATAGCATATACCTCAGAGAGCTGTTTATTCCTCCAGGACATATACACCTTCAGGTAGGTGAGAGTGATTTGGATTTTGGTCAGTATACTTGGAAGGTTATCTCTGCAATAAGAGTAAGAGAAACTTTTAATTGCAATCACAAAAAATATATATAATGCCTACAGTAAGCTGGGGTAAATTCTGTGGTTAACTGTGTGCTATTGATGTGGGATTTTACCAGGTTCAGTTAAACATCTTTGGTTGTTTCCTTATGAAATCACTTCCTGGGCTGCATGATTTTGGTAGGAACATTTTGCATAAAGATTATGGGGGCCAGAGAAATATTTGACTCCCAGCTTGTGCATGCTTGGTAAAACGCTGTTCTGCCCACTGCCCCTCCTGAGCATGGGAGCGAGGCCAGAGGTGCCTTTGCAGCCCACGACGTGTTTGCACCATGGCAAGGGACCAGCATCTCCCCTGATACTTGTTAGCAGGACCAGGTTTCCCTTTGCCCTGTTGGGGAAATCAGCAGAAAAAAATGCCCCATGCTGCCTTTTCATCAAACTGATAAGGAAACAGAGAATGGCTCTGCTTCCAACCAGCCAGCACGCCCTTCTGGAGCAGCGCTTGTGTGGACTTTTTCCTTCCACACGTGGTTTGCGTTGATTCAAGGCATTTCTGTAGCAAGCTAATGAGCTCAGTTATCCCTGGGTGGGGAAGGTGCCGCAGGTGCTGCAAAGGCATCTGCTTCCCCCAGATCACATTCAGTCACCTGGTTCTCTGCCTGGAGGCTCTGGACAGCTCTGCCTGTGATCACATCTCCCACATCATCCCATTGCTCTCTCCACCCTCCAGCCTCGCTCCTCTCCTCCCTTTCTTGCTTCCCTGGCTGCATTCCTCTCCCCATCCCTGGAGGTGTCTCACCAACCACCATGTCCTTGCCAGGACAGATGGAGGCCATAGAAGAAAAGGGAGAAGGGAGCAAACAGCAAGGCCTGTTTCCCATGCCCTGTCTTGAGGTGACTACGTAAGCTCTGGAGTGCCCCCAGGGAGCTGGACTTCAGTAGCATGTCCTTCCAGAGGGATTTTGTTTAGAAGCCCAAAAGGGAAGAGCTTCTGGGCCTGCAACGGGTGGATGGGGAAGAGGGAAGGAGCGCCCTAAGCGTGGAGCAGGCTTCAGGCAGTGGGAACCATGGTTTCAAGCAGTAGCTCCAGCAGTTAGAGCAATCTGCCTCCAGCACGGCCCTGCCGGGGCATGGAAATGCGGCCAGCCCTCGCTCAGGGGTAACAAGCCCAGAAAGTCCCTCGTCTTCCCAGGGCGCCCTGTCCTGCCCTGCCCCTGCTTGCTTTGCACAGGGCTGCATACCCTGCAGGGAGCGCGGCGGCAAGCGGTGTTGTGGGTTCCCAGCAGCCAACAACAACAGCGCCCTGCCCCAGCCCTCTGCCCCGTGGAGCCCACGGGCCGCGGGACTGCGCTGCGCTGCGCGGCGCGGTGGGTGTCTGCCTGGAGCTCGGGCTTTCACAGCGCTGCAGTTTGGAGAAGGGAGGAGGAGTTTTCTCCCTTGACATTTTCACAGCTCCGGAAGGAACAGGAGGGATTGATGACTCCAAGCGCCGCAAAGACAAAGAGGTGATCCTGCCCCACTGGGCTTTGATAAACCCAGGCAACCAGCCATCACTTGTTCTTACAATCCCTCACTCCCACATATGCACAAGAAACACTATTATGGGGCTTTTTCAACATTAATGCATGCTTATTAACTGAAGTGCCATTGTTTTCTCTTAAAAATCTTGTTTCTACACCTCTCCTTCAAACTCTGCATATAGACACACACACATATTATTTTTCTGTCAAAAAAATCAGATCTGTAACATTTGAAGGGGGAAGAAAAGTATCATTTTAAACTAAATTTATTTTTTCTTTTCAACATTTTTCTTTTACCAAATCACTCTTTAACTATTGATTTCACAGACATTGTGCTCAGTTTCAGCAGCCGGAGGTGGTCTGTTGAAAAGCAGGCGTACAGTGTGACTGGGCCAGCCTTTTCTTAGCAAGCCGGTATTCATTTATTTCAGAAGCACAGCATTTGCACCTTGCAAACCTGACACTGGTACTGAAGCACAGATTTGTAAAGGTATTTTGGCATCTCTCTCCCAGCAAGTCAGGCTCAGAGATTTGGCGTTTCCAGTACAATAGTTTGCTCTTTTTATTGGCTGAATTTTCGTTCTGTTGGAGAAATGGCAAATCTGAATTGACTTCTCTGGAAGCAAAATCACAAAAGCATAAGGCAAAAGCCTTTACAAATATCATCTGATTAACTCTCACAGAAGCCTGTCAGCAAAAGCAGGCACTTTATCCCATTTTTTCCCCCAGAAGCTCAGAGGTAAAGAAGCAACTGGCTCAAAATATCAGAATGCACTTCTAATTCAAAGCTGTGTCTACCTAGTAGGATGCAGTGACATGCAGATAGATTGAAGCAAATGCGGCACAGCAGTTTGCTAACAGGACTTTACAGCTTCCACCACCTGAGTGCTCTTTCAGCACTAACTCAGTAATTATGCATCATGGCCAGGCCTACTTTCCCCCCATCACTTCTGCATTTCAGTGTGACTTTGCAATATGATCAAATAACTGAGATCTAGTAAATTCAGGCTCTCTGTGTCCTGTGTTCAGTTTCTTGCACTTGCTACTGCACTATTTAGACTCTTAGTAAAACCAACTGTTTGCTACTGTCCTGCCTAGAGGCCAAGTGAGAACAGGTCCCTGTTGTGCGAATTGCTGGATCAGCACATAGTGAGAGTCCCTGCTCTGAAGAGTCCATTATATAAACAGAAGAGACCAGAGAGAGCTTGGATACAAAGGAGAGTGAATAATAGAGGAACTGTGAGTATTCGGTCAAGGTGGATCTCAGCCTCAGAGTGTCCTGCTCCCACTCAAAATCAGTTCATCTGAATAGGTTTCACGAGGGCAGAATGGTGTCGGGAACCAGCTGGATGCCCATCTCACAGCTGAGAGTGGAGCTCAGCACCTGCATGGAGTCAAAGGCAGCTTCAGAGCCAGGAGAAGCTCTGTTCGCTGGGTCCCCTAGCAGCATCACTTGGCCAGGTACCTCTATAAGGGAACGTGCGATGCTGTAATTCCCACTTTGTGCTCCTCTCCCTTTCTCTTGACCCAAAACACTCACCAAATCCCAGCAAACTTCTGAAATGCAACAGAAATAGTAGAGTTCCTGTGTGGTCTATTAACACCCGTTACCTCAAGCCCTGATATCTCTGTATGAAAGGAATAAAAGGTGATGGTGCTAGATTGTTGACAGAGCTGGGGAGGAAAGCAGTGATATCCTAGTGTAGTTTCTTATGATTTATTTATTGGGCACTGTGATCGGAGCTCGTCTTGGCCTCTGCCCTGCTCCAGGTCATGGCAAGTATATGCTGTATGCCCTCCCTCCGAAGCATTAAGCAACCATGCCAAATACAGGATCTTTGCATGACTGCCTCCAGATCCCTGCACGTACTCATGTAGCCCCTATAATGGACAAGCACATATATTATTAAGCAGCAGAAAGCACTTGTACAAGGCTGACGGCACACATGACTTATTTACACTGACCTAAAATAGCAGCACTTTAAGTGATACAAACACAGAAGACTTTAAAGTGTTCCATGGAGAATTGTGAATACAGGCGAACCCTTTGGCTAATCCTGAAACATTGTTTTCTTAAAAAGCAGCTCATTCTATTCTCTTTTATGCACCTGCCGTCGCTTTCCCTCTTTAGAAGTGACTTCCTTCATTTTTCCCTTTATATTGGATTATTAACAGCTCTGCTAATGACAATCCTCCCACTTTTTGTTGGCAGAAACAGCCTTTTGGAGTCGGCGGTTCCTAAGGCCTTAGGAATACTCTCCCTGGGGCTGATAGGGTGGAGAATTTGTGGGGTTTCCCCCACTTTTAGCAGAGTTTCCTGATGGAAAGTGGCTCCAGGTCTGGCCGGTGGGAACAGTCGAAGCCGGCAATCTGCTACCACTGCCACTCAGGACCTGCCTGGTGACAGAATCTGGGGACACCGCTAGGACGTGGGATATCCCAGGCCCTCGGAGAAGCTCATGCCTCCGGACTGGAGCGGGAGGGAGGTCAGTGCCGGACATGCCAGGAAGGCTCCCGGCTCCACGGGGCTCTGCTCTGCGGCTATGCCAGGAGCGTGGGGTGAGAGGCGAGAACCAGCAAGGCATTAAAATGTATGTGTGTGCGGTGGGGGGGACCTTAAGGATTATTTAACCAGGAAAATATCTCAAAGTCTGACTTATATGAAATTTAATTTAATTTATTTTTACACCAGCAGCTGTCAGTTCAAAGAACAAAAACAAAGTAGCCATCTGTGCTTAATTTCATAAATCTACTGTAGATTGTCACATGATAGTGGAACTTGGACAAAAACGTGTCATGTGATTGGGTCCAGTCCCTTTAAAGTCACGCTTTCATATAGAGCCTGATTTAGCTGCAGCTATAGGCACGAGGCCCAACTAAGCAGGCAGCGACCAGCCGTGAGCTGAGCAGGGGTCAGTGTGATGGAAATATATATTTCTGCAGCAGTAGTACCTTCCCTTTGTTTTGGGGCAAAAGCAAAGAATTTGAATGGTTTTACCATATTTTTCAGCATTTAACCAAAATGGTGAGCCTGATAGTATCAATGGCTGCCACTTCAGATAAAAATCACCCTTTGCTGGAGCTGGCTCATGGGGAGAGCTGAGCCGCCGCCACCAGCCATCCGCTCAGGGAGCGGGTTCACCAGCAGCAGAACCCCCGAGGAGAGGAGCTCGCCCGAAGCATCGTCAGCTCGCAGGTGAACCAGAGAAAAGCAGAGAAACTAAATTTCTGTAACCATCAGAGAGGCAGGGAGTCAGAGTGCAGCCACTCTGCAAATTCGTATTACCAGGAGGGTGCAAGGGAGAGAGATCAGAGGGGGTGTAATTAAAATACAGATCAAAAGTCGCATTTTTCAATTTGCCATGTGAAAAAAAATAACAATCAGCTTGTCATATTCTCATTAAATACCAGATGGTTGAGCATGAGTAATAGATCCCCGGCTGACAGAAATCTGCAAACTCTTTTCTTTGGAGAGTTTTTAACTTAAGCAATGAGACCATATCGAATAGTCAACAGTGCTCTCAAGGTGCAGGTATTTGTTTAGCATTTGCTTGTATTTGTCTGTGCGTGCAGGAACGTGTGTGCGTGCAGGGTGGAAGAAACAGCAGAGCCTCAGAGAAAGTAAAATTAATTTCTTAACAGGTAAGTTTTATCTGCCTAGCACTTGGGCTCTCTCACACTGCGTTTCCTGAGGTTTTTATGCCTTTCCCCTTCTCGGGGCTAATTAAGTGCTGCCCACACCTCTGCTGAAAGGAAAAGGCCGCGGTTCCTTTATGCAATAACCATAAATCAGCACGCGGCTCCTGCCGACGAGCCCTGCGGATCAATAGTGCTCTGGCAGCGAGCACCATCCCCTGGGGCTTCTCCCCTTTCCCAAATCGCTGTTCCCCGGCTGAGACGTGACACAGCGCAGGGCTCCAGGGCACACAGGGGAGGGCAGACCCAGCAGCACTGGGCAGTGCCCACTGGACACCCGTGGCATCTGTCCTGCTAATGTTTCGGAGCCGAACCCTTCCACAGCTGGGTGCCTGTTTGGTCCACCAGTATGAAGAGGCATCTGGTTGCAACTTTACTGGGCTTCAGCCTTTCGCAAGGCTCAATACAGCCCCCTCCAAATGCCTGGGAGCCCTGAAGGGCTGTGTAATAAGGGAAACATTTATGCCTGGCAGCAACGCTTGGAATTTCAAAGGGATCAGGCCGGTGTGCAGAGGCAGCAGCCATTTCGGTCCTGCTTGCTCCAGCCTGTTCCGGAGGGGAACACACACTGTTCTCCCTCTTGGAGACCTCGCTTCTTTTTTTTTTATCTTTTTTTTTTTTTTTCCTTTCTTGTCTTGCTGCTGTTTTCCCTTAACTATAAGAAGTCATTTTGAATGAAAGTAGATGATCTGGTCCTTGTATATGGAAAAACAGCAATTACTGGCAAAGATCAACAGTCTTTGTGGTAGGAGTGTGGTAGCTTTATTCTCCTGCAAGTTTGGGCTGGACTGCTGCTTAGAGTAATAGACGTTAATGCCAGGAAAGAGCCTGTGAGGTTTTTTTGGCCTACTCATTTTGCCAATGCGGGATTTTTCCCTACAGGATATTTTAACCAAGCTTTAATTAAAAAAATTAGAAGGCATTAAAGCAGCACAAAGTAATAGCCTCCTTTGGTGTACCTCACATTACCAACCAACCTGTTACTCTCAGGCCTTTCTCATTCAACCTGGTGATACATCTGTGTTCTTGGTAAATCCAAACCTCACAATACCGCCTCGTTCTGAGGTACCTAGAAGTGGTATGGCTGCATTAGCACAGCGAATTAGCCTGGGTAGAGCTAATAAGTCTGAATTGCTTCTCATCCTCAAGCTAGTTCTTTTAGAGCTAACTCAACCCCATAATGTGCAGAGCAGAGATACCCACATGCTGTGCTAGTCTTTGGGAATGGTTTTGGTGTTCTGGGCAGCTCAAAAACACCCTTGACAGTGGGAACAGAAGAAATGTGGGGCTTTTCCCGTCTCACAACTTTAAACTGCTCAAAATAGTGGAAGGTTTTAATCCTATAGTGAGGCTCCTGGTATGAAGACTTTGTGCCGCTGTGATCAGTAGAAATTTTGCCATCAGTTGCAGCAACACTAAAATTTTATCTCCCATTTATTTTTCAAGACAAAATGTTTTTCCAGTGATAATAGACCGTTCTCTCAAACCTGTTGATTTCTTCCTAAATTCCTTAAGTTATGCAGTCTCTCAACATTTCCATTATGCATTTTTCAAGTTTTGGGTAATACCAACATGTATTACTTCTTGAATCACTTCTTTTCAAGAATTGCCTTGATATCACACCAGCCTCCCTTTTCAGCTGTTATTTTTTCAGGACATCATTTTCTCTTGGCTTGACAAGACCGCAGAGGCACACGTAATCACTCGATTTCTTGATCCTGGGCTTTAATGATTAGCTTATGGAGTCTCATATGCTCCTGTCATGCCTATCACTACCTTTGTCAACTTTCTGTTCCATACAGCAGGCTTCTATCACGCCTAGAGACAAGGTTTGCAACACCTGTTCTTAAAGGAGATTGAAAGACAGATTTTCGGCTAATGAAGATAAACTAAGTAATGGAGCTACAACTAATGAATTAACCTAACTCTTTTTCCATACAGTTTCGTATATGACACTTACTCTGTACCTCACTAGTTTGAAATGATTTACTAAGGATAACGTCTGCAGGTCCTCAGTTGCAGAAATCACCCATGATTTCTGTGGCTTCCCGACTGTTTGGTCCCATTTTGGATCTTGTGTACTTTGTGTCTAGTGGACAATTTCGTACCTGCTGTTGACAGGCAATGTGGTTCTTGGAAAATGCCGGTGAGCCTCTTTCACCAGTTTGTCTTGACTGCCTTCATTACCCCTACGTGTCCAGCCACTGATACCTGCACAGCTAGTGTGGCGCAAGGAGGAGGAAGTTTCCATAGATTTATCCCATCTGTCAGCTGTTTCGTATCTCAGGACCTTGTGACCAAGGTCAGACCACTTGGACAGAGTTACTATATGGAATTTCTGTCCTTAGAACAAAGGAAGTCTTTAAGCTGGTTTTACCACCTTATCAAACCTCTGTGGGTGCGGCAGGAGAGAACAAACTAGTTTTCAGGACCACAGAGGTATACAAATCTGACGGTATGCAGATATGCACATAGGTGTCTGATGACTGGTCTGATATACCTGATTAGTGAGAAAGGATGCTTTTGAGGTTAAGACACTGGATAGGATTCAGGAAATCTGGATTCAGTTCCCAGCCTCACCATACATTGCCTGTGGCATCCTGAGTAAGTCTGTTCACTTGCTTGTGCCTAAGTTCTCCATCTGTAGAAAAGGGACACAGTTTTCCCTCTCTCAACTTTTATTATCCTTCAGTCAGACAGAGCATATGCAGAATGTCTCCTAGGCCACAAGAGCCCTCATCTCACTGTGGATATCTTGATACCATACAAATGTAAATCACAATGCTCAAGAGAAGATATATGTATATTTATATGCACAATATGTACGTATATGTATGTTGTATGTTCTACATGTACAACATGTACAAACAATAAAGGATTCCTGAAATATCAGTGAAGTATCAGGAGTTAGCCACTTTGGGAACAGTAACAAGCTACTGGCATCTGTCTCTGACAATCTCAAACTATTAATCAAACTTTGAATCAAACCAGAACTGAGTATTTCATTTCATGGTTCACTAATGGCTAAACACCTCCATTTTCTTTCTTTTGTGCCAATGCATTTCCAGATCCTTGCTGTGAGAATAACAGAAATGAAATAAAAACAGAGCTGGTGAAAAGTGCTTGAAGAAACTGGAGATAGCGGGCAGAAACCCTATTTCTATTTGCTGATTGGTTATATCAGTCATACCGATCACATGTGTCATGGTCATATCAATCATATGAATCATGTGACAATTTTCATTCCTAGACAGGCATGTAGAGATGTCTCTGGACACCTGAAAAGTTTGGTGTGATAATTCGTTATCATAATCTTCTTAAATTAAAATTCGGTTCTTGCTTGTTGAATTCTGAATACAGCCAACCTGAGTTCTTTCACTATGATCTCTACACTCAGTAGAGTGTAGAGTCTACAGTAACTGAAAATAAACAGTATTTTTATTTGATATAGCAGTAACAATAATGAATAAGGCTCTCCAGAGATGTCCCATTATGTGCTTTTTCAGTCGAATCAGTGGTCTTTCTATCCTTTTAATCCCTTCCAGGTTATTAGTCAGAGCCCGTGCTTTGAGGTTCTACTTTGCTACGTCTAGCTTTAAGGCTGTTGTAAGGCACTCTCTTGAGAGTCTCTTTTCTTGGCAAATTCCTGTAGCAGCAGGCTTTGTAGGCAGACTTCTTTCATTACATAACCTTTTCCTCTCAATAGGGCATCTGTAGTACCAGAGGGAGGAGGATGCCTGATGTAGACAGGTTTCATCCTCCCACCCTATTTTCATGTCCATGCATTTTCTCCTCTTTAAGAGAACTCTAATACTTCCCGTTGCTGCTGAAAGTAGGTGGAGGAACAGCCAGTCTTTCCTATCCTTGGCAAAATGTTTCTCTGGTGCTGTTACTTGCTATGGTGCAATGAGTACTGTCCACAGGGAGCCAGGAAGAGGAGCAATGCTAGAGTTAGATTTTCTGGGCAGGTCAACCATCAGACTTTCAGTCAAAGCACCAATAGGGAACTGCCATCAGTGAAAATGGGGATATTGCCTTAAACAGAGCCAAGAGTGTTGAATTTTTTTGTGCCAGTTGTATAATGGGATTTGGCCATGTACCTAGCCTAGTCTTTTATGTATTTATATCAAATATTCAGGTATCACTGAGATCTCATCTCTCAAGCCTATCTCTCAAGCGTGGGAGTGGATTGCTTGGGGGTGGTCAAGGAGTCTGTGTCTCCGGAAATTTTAAGAATTAGCTACATAGCTAAGGAGCAGGAGTGCTCCAAGTACAACTTTCCTACAGCGGCACAGGAAAGCACATTAGATCACCTCCTGCCATGAGCCAGACGAGCTTAGTGGACTGGGCAAAGACTATGTGTCTTTTGGGCATTGGCCTGTTCAAAAGTCCTCTTTATTTGTGCTCATATCAGTTGGGGCATACATTTAAACTTAGGTCTCTGGTGTCCTACAGTAATATCCTTATCCTTTGCCCTCACAGAAAGAAAATGGGCAGAGTCAAGATTAGTTTATGCAAGTCTTTAATTTGGCCCAGCAAAGTAGATCAGATTCAGCAGTAGATATTGAGAAAGTCCTGTTCTGAAGTACCTAACAGGGTAGGGCATAGTTACTCTCTTCAATGGTAGATCAAGGTTGAAGTCTCTCTGGTCTAATCAGCGGGAGAGAGGAGCAGAGAGAAGGAAGACTTGAAGGCAGGTTTTCTACCTCTCTCTCATGACTAAGAGGAAATGTATGGGAAAGGTAACTGCTAGTTACCTTTTAGTGTTTTCATTAGTTCCAGGAGAGGATTTACAGCAGGGAATCCCAAGGGAGATTAACTGCCTCTGCTTAGTTTTCTCTGCTTCTAAATACTTCGCACCGCAGCCCTCTCATTGATTCTTCTTACCAGTAAGTTTGGCCAACTTCTTGTTTTGCTTTCTGGCTTCTCCAAATCCCATCCTTAGAGGATCCATCATATTTATTATGCTCCCTGCCCCACTCATGGCACAGCAGGGTGTTTGTGTCTCTAACCCAAGGCTGGAGAGTCCAGTTTGCATCAGGCTACATGAAACTGAGGTGTTGAACCCCCCACTTCTCCTCCTTTGGTTTGATATCTCCTTTTACCTCAACTAAAAGCATGTGGACTATTGAGGAAATTGGTATTTCTAGCCTATGCATTCACCCAATAAACAGAAACCTTGTGGTCCTATGGCACCTAGCACTTTGTCTCCGACCTTCTGTAAAAGATTTCCTCTACCTAAAGTTATGCGCTTAAGATCTTTTTGCTGTTAGACTGAACCTACTTTATGCTTCCTGCATATGTATATGGGACATGAAAGGAGATGGTAAGATCTAATACTAACAATCCTACTGGTACAAGACTGATTTTATAGCTCCAAAAGCTATTCACTTAGCTGTAGTTATAGCTGACCAGGGTAAGGTATATTTCTTGAGGATTTTTTTTTAAATCAGCAATTTAGTTTCATATGGTATATTTCTGAATGTTTCTCCATACAATTTATATTCCTCCCACTTCCCCTTAATATTACTTAAGTAATATTTTCTTCTGTGGAGAATATCCCAGTTCCACACATATTAACTATTATCTTCATGGGAGAAAGTAGAAGTGGAGTAAAATAGTGAAAGGGACTTCTAATGTCCAGTAATTATAAGAAAAAATACAGAAGGAGGAATGGAAATTCCACTACTGATGAGACACAGCTTCATATTCAAGTTCCACAATCACTTTCCCCAGGTCCTGACTGACCTGAGAAGCTGCCTTACAAATGCCCTTATGTCTAGTATTGCATGTGTGTATTTTCCATGTACTTGCATCACAAGATCAGGCTTCCCACCTCTTCCACAGTTTTTGTCACCTTCCGATTGGTGTGACACCACTTTCAGTGGTGCCCAGCTGTGGCTGTATATTATAACCAATTAATCGTTTAAGTGGCATGTTTCTGCACTCTTTCCTGGATCCAGTAGCTGGTGTTAGGAAGCTCACCGGAGCTTCACTCCTCAGGTTCCTGTTCTGAGGGTCTTTAGGTTAACTTTCTTAGCTTTAATCAAAAAAGATGATGTCAACAGGAATCATACTGTAGGCTTTCCCAGGGCCGATTGTAACCTTTATTGTTGGTTAATTGACAAAAGTGCTAAAAGTCTGTTTCAGAATTTCTATTTCATAAAAATGTCTCCTTTGTTGAAGTATCAATTAGCAGTCTTGGTTCAAAGTTTATTTCTCTTGCATGCAGCCATTTATTCTGTAATAATTGTCTAGATTTTGACATTAAATACTGTAATTTCTCCTGCTATGTTTTAAATGACTTCCAAATGCTTCTAAGTTTTATTTCCTTCCCATTTTCTACAGAAATAGCCATAGTTTGTTCATGCTTAGAAAGATTAATAAAACTATAGAGTAGACTGTGAAATTCACCCCAAACCAAAACACAATGAGCTCTATTCCAAGATCTCCTGCAGGCTCCATTTCTTTAATTAAGTATATGCCAAGGTTCCTCTCCATGAAGTAAACATACAAAACTACATATTTGAGTGCAATTATAAGCCAGTGAATTTTGACATTTTTTCACTGGAAATCTTTCAACCTTTATAAGGAATCTGTTTGAATGGATTTCTGCTTAAGATATGCACAGCAAGAAAAAGCTTAATTCCTATGTGAAATTATGGACAAGATGAAGAGAAATTAAGGTAAGTGTGAGTAAATGAAACCCTGATTCTGGTCCTACTGAAGGTTAAGGCCAACAAAGGCTCATCACCAGCCAGAGTTGCAACTCTGTGCTGAAGAGAAGAGAAAGCGTTTGCAATGGGGAACCTTTCTCATTTCGCACTCAGGCTTTGATGGTGTAAAGAATGACTTAGGTGTCTCCAACACAGGTTGCAGTGGTGCCATAAGAAACGTGAGGAGATGTGGCTGGTGGCAGGTGATGCAAATGCAGGTAAGCCCTCAGGATAATGTCAGGACAAAGCCTTCTGCTTTGCTTTGGAGCGAGCCATTAGCTGGCCCCTTCTTTGGTTAACTTAATGTCAGTGTTTTTTTTCTGACAAGAAGTCATTGAAGTGTGACTGTGAAGTGATGGAGCAAAGGTGTAGTATGCAAAGGAAGTGGGAGCTCTGAGTCAGGAAACGGTGCCTGGAGGAACGGTCATTTGCCCGAGCTTTTTGAAACTAAGGGAGAGGACACAAGGGCTTACAGGGTTCTGCAGTCCTCTTTGCCACCAGGAACTGTGGCAGATGTGTCACCAGTGGAGAAACTGTGGCAGATGTGTCACCAGTGGAGACCACTGCTAAGCAGGATGGTGAGGCAGCATTGCCCAGGGCAGCCTCGGTACCTCTGCCCGCTGCAGGGCAGTGTGCGCGCCAGAGAAACAGCAAAGGTTTGCTTTGGTTTCTGGACACCGGGCCTGCTTTGCCTCTTCCCAAAGCAGGGAAGGGCAGGGAGGGCGCTGGGAAATCTGGGGATGCCACAGTGGGGAAGGCACGTGGGCGTCCAAGGAGAAGGCACAGAGCGGGTTCACTTTGAGTCAGTGGCAGGAAGAGGCGAACGCGGCCCGGGGCTGCAGGAGCTGCCGCAGCCCTCGCTGCAGACGCTGACATGTAGACACACCAGCACGGGAAACCCCTGCGATAGGGGAAACAGCCTGGCAAAGGCACCACGGATCTGCTTGAGCCAGCAGACAGCAGCATGACCCTAATTTAGCTATCATTTTTGAGCAAACCCAGCAGATTTTTTGGGTGCTGCTGGAGGCTAGCGGTTCTTTGCAAGCCATCCACACAGTTCTGCCTTGGGTATAACCTTGAACTTTGCTTAAACTGGGGTTCTGTCCTAGAAACACAGACTGACACATGCTGCACTTCATGTACTAATAAACCCAAGCCTGTCCAAACCCGCTTTCTTGACAGCAGGCTACTAGATGAAAGCAGAGTTGGTTCACTTATCAGCCAGAAATAGAGAGCTCCAAAAGATTTTTCTTACACAGCATAGCAGTTTCCAACTATTTTTTGATGGTAATCATCCTACCATGGGAATGAAAGACAGCAGGATAAAACTTGAACTTGCCATTCTTAGCTGGTCAAACAGAAGTTCTGTCTGCAGAATTCCAGCTTTACCTTCAAATACATGTGTTGAAACTTTGCCATGGATATTTTTCTACCTTAGATGGTCCGTATATAAGAGGATCTCTGACATCAATTGGTAATGGATACTGCACACTAAAAATACCCGTTCTGAAGAGCTCCTGCCTGCACAAATCCAAAGTCTGTTTGGCCTGACCTTCGTGGCTTTTCATGCCTGCAGAATAAATTATGAAATTTTTAGCGTTCCTACAGTTGTAACATCTGGGCCTCATTGGTTTATATCTTGGAAATAAGGGTGCCGATGACAAACACACTTTCCTTTCACATACTCTTTCACCTGGTTTTCTACATGTTTTGAATCAAGATGCTCAAGCGTAAACTTCAGCTTGGCATTTCTGGCTTCCCTCCCGACGGGCAGCTCTCAAAGTGAAGGATGGAGGTAATACAGCACAGTGATTTTCTAAATAACCATGCACTGGGGATGCGTTTTATCTTATGCAGGTAAACTTGAGAGTCACTCCTTCAAGATATGCTGCATGAATTTTGGTGCTTTATTAAAAATGCTAAATTAGTACTGATATAAGTGGTGTTTTCTCTAGTTCCTTTCACAGTAAAGCTATGGGAGTTTTTCCCTTACACATCACTAAACTAAACACTGTAAGAGATATTGGCTTATTTGAAGAAAACAATCTTCCTCTGCTTTTTGCAAAATCAAGATCCATAGTTAAAAAATAATATATATATTATCCTTAGTGTTCTATTCCTTTTCAATCATTTACTTTTGCATCAGCTACTGAATCTCCCCTGTTCTATAGTGCATAGGAAATGCCATAAATAACTTGTAAATTTTTGAAGGCCAGGGGTCGTGATATCAATTCTAGTGGACAAAAGCATTAGAGGGGCAATGCGGGTGTCTTGGGGCTGGAAAGGCTGATTTAAGGGTGCAGTTTCAGACTCATTAACTGAAGGAGTACAGTGCTGCTTTGTTGTTATAATTTGATGGAGTGCTGGGAAACAAGAAAAATATCAGTTTGTGTTTGGGAAGGAATAATTCAGCCTCATGTGGATGCCTTTTATTTTTAGAGAAATGTGTCTCCCTTAGACCCTTGTGAAAATAAATCGTGCAGAGCAGAGGGACATTGCCTGCATGCAGAATCAACTATTTGCCAAATGTTTTCTTTGTTTAAAATATGCACTTGCTAGACTGAAGCCCAAACTGCAAAGTTCAAACCAACACTCAAATTCTAAACAGCGCAGACTTTAAAGTCACTGAAGTCCAACTGGGAAATACGACACTACAAGCAGTCCTGCAGTTAAATTTCTACACCATCCTTTGCTTACAAAATATCAGAAGAGGTGCAAGTGCTGCCACCTGCTTCCTTCTTTGCCGCTCCCAGTTTTTCCAACAGCTCAGTGTCTGGTTCACTCCACCAGGATGTGGATGACCCAAGTTCAATTTCTTGATAGATGGCAAAGTATCTGAATCCACAGATTCCCAGGGCATTCTCAGGAGAGACTCTCAATCGTTTTTTTGAAGGTGTGCCACTTCTTTGTGGAATAAACATTAGATGCTAGATGCAAAAAGGAAATATGAACATGACCCTTTACGCAAGGCAAGATTACCTGGAAAAAGGAAACTTGGATTCCAAGCCCTGCTCCAGGAAAAAAATTCTCCATGCAAAATCCCTAAGATGCAATTGGAGCTTGGGACTAGAGCTGAGATTTCATCTCCTAGGTGAGCATCCACTGCACTAACACACTGGATTTAAGCACATGCCTTGTTTTCCTGCCTGTTAAGGTGTGTGATTACTGCAAGCAAGGCAGGACGGCCCATCAGGATGGACAGCAAACCTCTTGTCCTGAGTTTCTGATGGCCAGTGTCAGGATAGTACCAGGTGGGGAGCAGAGAAGGGACTTCTCTTTAAATGCATCAGGAGCTGCTCCTTTACATGCCTGGGGAGGCACCTATTAGGCACTATTAGAGAGAAGGGAAGAGGAATTAATCTCCCCTTATATCTCCACTGGCCCCAGTTCAGTAGGTGCATTTGAGGTCTGGTCAATGACAGCCTTTGGGAGGAATTTTGGACTGACACATACTTTTCTTTTTTTTTTTTTTTTTTTTTTTTTTCCAATAACCTATGAAGATCTTTGCAGACAAGGAGTTATCTGGTGAGGTGGAAGTCTTCCTCAAATCTAATCTTCACTGTGAATGAACCACAACCAGGACAATAATTAGTGATAACAGAGCCATTATATGAAAACAGGAGTATTACCCTTTAACTGTTCACAGCAGGGGACTTGAATCCCCCTGAGCAGCTCCAAGAGATGTTTCTTAATGTTATTAAGGCTAGGTCAGTGGGAGATGGCCCACAGTGATTTGACTATTCCAGGAACCCAGCTGAGAGCTTGCAACAGGCAAATGTCCCATGAAAGACTTTTGCTTCCTGTGTCATCTCTGGTAATCTTTCCCTCAGAGAAAAAAATCTCCATCACTGTGGCTTTATTTAAATATGTGAGCAGAGTCAGACTTCTTTCCTTATTTTGTAATTAAATGCATACAGTACCCATCTCTTGGCAGTATCTGCAGCACAGCGCGCAACGCGCCAGCGCTCAGCCGGCTGGGGCAGCAGAGCAAGCCGAAGATTCTCGCTGCTGCCACCAAAGTGGACAGTAACAAGGCAGAAAAGGGCGAACCAAAGGAAGAGCAGCATGATCAAAGATGAGGTGACCTCAAGAGAAAGGTGTGATGTGCCCTGCTGTGATGACAGCCACAGAGAGACCCCCATCCTCAGGGACATCCTTGGGGAAGAAGCTGCATCGATGGGATCCCCACCGAGAAGGTTCAAACAGCAAGCCCGAGTGCAGCAGAACTATGCAGCTTAAAAAAAAAAGAAAAAGAAAAGGAAAGAAAGAAAAAAAGATAGTTTTAATGTTCCATAAGGCTATGATTATGTGATATACATATTTTTATTCAAGATCAAAGCGTTGTTTTTAATAGTTAAATATTCACAGATGCAAATGAGGTTTGATTTGCATAAAGTGATAATTATGTTATTCATTAGGACCTGGTAAATGTTGTGCTCAAGTTCCACAATCATTTTGCTTTAGGGTTACTGAGAAACAAGTTTGTGAGTTTGAGGGGAAACCTATTGTGAAAGCGGACGGCGGAGTTTATTTTCCCTGGTCCCGCGTGATTTACCCACCTCCTCCACCCTCCGTACGGCGCGTCCAGTCTTGCCCGTTATATCAGGCACTGTCTGCGGGGCGGCCTGGGGCTGCTGTCCCTGCAAGGTCATTTGTCACTGCCAGGCGGGGAGGTAACTGCCTCCCCAGCTGCATTCCCAGGCCATCCCGCGCTCCTGCTCCGAGGCTCCTTCCCCTGGGTCAGCGCTGGCAGCAGGGACGGGAGAACAGGGCAAGCACTGCAGGCGCTTGATAAATGGGTGGGCAGGCGGCGGGTGACAATATGCAGACAAGTGATATCATTTGCAAATGGATCCAGCAAGGGAAGCAGGAATATAGTATAGGCAGCAGGGGGGAGGCGAAGTCAGGGGCATGGAAAAGATTTCTTGTTAACCCCTTCAGGAGAGAGGAAAATACGATAGCTCTGCTCTCTGGGAAAAAAATGCTGGGAACGCTGCACTCCTGCTCCTAACCTGCACCCCACAAGGAAGTCACATGACACTAATTGGTTTTTTAAAAACCACATTTTTAATATCTGCACTGAGGACCTCCTCTCCAGATGCATAGATATGGGCATCTTTGGATTTACCTGAGATTAACCTTTCTTAACTCCCTGTTTGGGGAGATTCCCATCACCGTGTTCAGCAGCCGAGACCAATTCCTCAGAGCCAGATCAGTCACTCGAGCTGTGGTGACCTCTGTTTCTGGACACCCTGGCTATGGCATCTTCCCCTGCGACCGGCCAGACTTACCACCCCGGCGAGCCAGTGCCCTGGGAAGAGACCTGGGCAGGCCAGCAGGACTGGAGAACGGATCCAAAACGGTTAGCGGGAGGGAGGAGGTCACAAGCCAGACAAATTGGCAAAAGGAAGACAGAGCTGCTCTGCATGTTTTAAGTATTTATGTACGTAAATACTTTGGAACAGTCATGAGAATAAATCACCTCTTCTCCCCGTAACTCCCAATCTATGGGATGAGAAACACTGTGACCAGTGGTCATCCTGCAGGTTGAATCCACAAAGGAAGTAGACAGTCTATAGAGCTGTAGGATAGTTTTTCATTACAGAACTACTTTGTTCTACTCCTAGGAGCTGACAGTCTCCAGCTTTCTCCCATGGGCACATTTTTTCTGGTCACCCAGTAGTATGTCTGTATTTCATGTTCTGTGGCCCCACGTTGTTTGCTTCCAGTGGACAGAGGCTGTGTTCACAGGCCACAAGGGTTTCTTTTCCTGCCTTCTTTTCCTTGTGCCAGTGCAGCCGAGCCCTGCTGAGTTCAGGTTGTCTGGGAGCAGACCAAGGAAATCAGGACATCTACTCCAGAGAAGTGTTGTGCATCAGGAATGCCATCTGGGATACGGCTGGGATAGCGCACATAAAGCACCTAAAAGTGGGATTATTCACCATGAGAGAGCTGAGCAATGAGAGCACCATCTCTGCAAGCGAACGGCAAGCAGAGTCATCAAACAGTTGAAGTGATGCCAGCTGCTGTAGCAATGTCTCAGGGACATGCAGGATGTCCCGTAACTATCATAAATAGTTCTCCCTTCACAACAAAACTGTGATGAGGCTTTGAGAGTGCTTCAGGCATGCAGGCCCAGATTCACCTAACCTAAGGCAACAGGCAACCCTGGATCCATGACTGATCATTGATAATGACTGAATGGATCCATGACTGAATCCAGGATCCTACAGATTGCAGCAAACTCCTGGTGTTACATTGGATCAGAGCGTGACTCTTTGCTTGAGACATTTGTAGCCGGGGTCTGCACCTTTGCTCAGCTTGCTGGAGTGCAATATTTTATGTGCTGCAGAGTCCTCTCCATGTTTTCTGCTGTTCTTGAATATAGAGTGGACTTTGAAATAATGCTTCGAACATTTTTCACTGCAACGGAATGTCATCCTTCTCTTTCTCTCTCTCTTTGCTTGCTGGATATCAGCTGTAGTTACCATATTATAGTTATTCTATTTAAATGCACTAAAAATACAGATCAAATAGCTAGATCATCCATTAACTGCCTCATTATCCTATTGAATGAAGACTCTTTCTGACTTTTACCGTGGATATGGCCAGGAAATATTAGAACTTGTCTGTCATTAATAACTTCACACGCATACACACACAAAAATCTAAATGGCCAATTAATGGCCACATCTGCCTTAATGTTACTTATTAATGTGTATTACCTATAACAGCCACTAATGCTTTTAGAACTTATTTCACTTAATTCCTGCCTTCTCTGTTCTTTGGCCCCACATTAATACTATATTTCTTTCAGAGCCTCCCTTATTGAAGGGGGGATGGACAAGATGACCTGATGGCTCTTCCCTTCTCTAATTTCTATATGAACACTTCCCTCATTATGGCACTCCTGCACAATAAAAGACAGGGGATCAGACACGCATCTGAAAAATGTTCTCTTTCCCTCACTGTCTTGCTGTGCTCTTGGCCCCGATTTAGCCTTACTAGCTGTGCATCTGTTGCTCTTCAGGGCACGGAGAGCCCATAGGTGGGAGAAGGTCATTAAGAGTCACACGGATTTTCCCTCATTAGAAACAAAATCTCACATCTACTTTCTTATTTGTTACTGGTCTTTTTCTCTTAGGAGACTTTAGTACTGGCCACAGAAACAAAAGCTATAGGTTTACTCTTATTAGATCAAGCTTTGGCTTTCTAAAAATCAATTGCAGGGTCTTTCATGTAGATATATTTGTGCCAGATCACAGAATTGCTCATGGAAATCCTCACCTATTCAGATTGCCTCGATACTAGAGACATGAATTTGGAGGTGCTTCTCCTAAATCTCAGAGGCTGACAATAACTGAAATAAAAAAGGAAGTAGGTCTCATGGTCAAGGTTTTGGAATGACATTTCAGACATTTATATTTCTTGTGTGGTCACTGTGTCTCAGTTTCTTCATTTGACAATCTAGGTTGAAAATTCTGTGGTATTAAATTGCTTATTCTTTTCAAGGTATGTGAAAATAACTCTTGTTTGCTTCCTTTTTCACATTACCTACATTAGGGGAACTTTTTTGAAAATCGTAGGTATGACAGTTTTGCTTGATCTTGAATGTCACTGGCCTTTTATTTCACTTAAAGTGATTGAAAAGGAGCAAAAGAGCAGCTGAGCAAACACAAAATATATGGTAGGAAATCTGTAATCAAAGGGAAATAAAACTAAAAATGTAATGTTTGGAGATATGACAAATACCAGTAAATTCTTATCCTGGATGTTGCTGTCTGCACTGGTCTTTTAGAGTAGCCCCTGGGCAAAGAGGAGCAAGGGACAACTTGTTTAGATGTTCCTGAAGAACTGAACTTACTTGCTAACCAGGCCTGTGCAGCTCTACCTATGAGAAATTTTTAGGTATTGGTCCGAGATTATTATTTTGATTGGTGCCAAATCCTTACAAAGAGATGACTTCCAGTTACTCTGAAGTCACTCTTAGCATAAGGCAAATGTTAAGGTAAATGCAAGAAAGAATGTTTTTAATGCAATCCAAAATTAACAGCATGGTTACTCAATTTCAAAACAGGTGGATAGAAATAGAAAAGCATAATTATAACTATCTATATGTTAGATCACCCAAGAGGTGTCTGTCTCTGTTTCATCCAGCTAGCAAGCTGTCAGATCCTTATGCAATCTCTTGGCGCAGCCCTTCCTTACATAGCAGCACAGTCCTGGGCTCAACTTGCAGATTTAGGAACAGGTTTATCTTTACAACTGCCAGCCTTCCCTGAGGATCCGCTCTGGATCTGATATCAGTGCAGGATAAATGTGCCCTTCTGCCTCACAGAGCAGGGATCAGCCCTCAGCATATGACTTCTTTATGCACCAGGACCAACATTTCACGTAGCCACGAATACTTTATTCAGCCTTGCATCCTACAAAGAGAGGAATGAGAATTGTGTGCCTAGTGCTTCCCAATTTCTCATCAAGATTAGACAGGATGATAACTAACCACTGTGGAGTGATAGTAGGTGTTAGTTGGGGTGACTGAACCTTAGGCTGTGCTCCGAGGCATTCTTGGGCAAGGAATTTCAGTTCACTGGTTATTACTGACTAATGATAAAGAGATGTGCATTCCTGAACTCATCCTTTTATTTTGTATCTATTTAATTTTAATCTTAATTTATTATAAACAGAGAGAGAGAGAGAGAGGAAAAAAAAAAGGCATATCCAAACCTCCACAAAAGAAGGTTCTGGTTTTAATATTGAAATATGTCATTTGCAATAACCTTTATGGCTTTGTCATATAGTCTCAATAAATGACTTCTAAGATTGATTAAAGACCTTAGCTTTACTTCACATGTTAATCAATCTCACAAGCCAATTAGGGCTTTGGTGCTACAGAGCAACAGAGATCATCTTTCAGCTATATATGGCAGCATTTATTGTGTGAGCCAAACCTTTATGACCTAATACTGGTAGAGGAACTCAGGACAGTTTATGGGAAAAGAACATCAAAGAATTGCGAGATTATTCATGTTGATACTTAATGAATATATATTTAGAAGTTGTATTTCAGAAGGGCGAAAGCTAAATGCAAGATTGGCTTTCCTATGCTGAAACAGAATTAGGGTTTAAGAATAGCAAATCCTACCTCTAAGCCACTCCATGTTCTTCTTTCTTTTCATGGCTTTTAAGTATGTGAATTGTATCTGCTTTAGTTTCTCTGCCTGTAAAATGGGAATAAAAATACCTGATTTTCCATTTGCATGAGTTGAGGATTAATTACCTTTTGACAAAGTTAAGTGAAAAGTAAGCTATCAATTCCAATGATCCTATATTTTCCTGCTTAAATGATATAACTGGAAATTAATTTGGAGCAACAAGAGCAGAATTTCAAACTTGCAGATCACTGGTTCCCAGTCCTGACTGCAGTGAGCATGGCAGCTGTGTGAGGTGAGCAGAGGGGGCTACAGTCCATTTTCTGCCTGTCTCCACAGCTGACCTGCTTAGTAGCTTTTAAAGGAGGGAGGCCACAAGCTAGACATGGAAAATCAACACTTGTTTTGTCAGTTCAGCTCAGTGCTGAGGCACACTGATGTGCCTGAGCTATACATGAATAAACAGATGACTTCAGCCACCAGGGCTACAAGCCCCTGCATTTTTCAGAAGATTTAAATTCACTCTAAGCAAAAAAAAAAAAAAAAAAAAAAAAAACCCTGCACTATGTAGTCACTGAGCACCTTAGCAGTAGTTGCCTTTTCATTATGTTCCTGTGCTCTGGTCCTTTTCACAATGGGTTCCAATCATGTCTTGATTGGAATCTCTGAGTATTAATATAATTGTATAAATAGCAGTACTGGCAAATTAAGTGATATAATAATAAAAATGTAAATATTTGTAAATGTCACAAACGGTCTTTAGCATGTTCTATGATACATTTCAAACGATACATTCCAAAGCACTCCAGTATTGTAAAGTATTGTGGAACACTTTATTTCAAAAAATACACATTTGAAAATGCTGAAAGATCAAATTCCTAGAATTCATCTATTCTTGAGCTGGATGCTAACAACATGTTAGTACTAGACTGAGGGCATTATCTGAGTTCCATGTATAGCCTGAATTCCAGACAAGACTGAAGCCAATTTTATTTATGTTTGGTCTTGGTATAATATCTTTCCATCATTCAATTGTCTAGGTCTAAACACAGCAGGAAAAGTTACTTTGAAATGAATGTCTAGGTGTCAGGGGCTAGCGAGCTAATGGCATAATTACTTTTGTAGTCTTTATTAGCTGAAATGTTTATTAGAAAGGTTACTTTTTATCCAGTGAAAGATGACAAGCTGGGTTTGATTGAGCACTGTTTGTTGTTTTAATATTGTTAGCCGTGTGAATGGGTTAACACACTTCTCATCTTCCAGAAGCTGAAGGCTATGAGAAATCCCAGGGGTAGCCACTCCTCAGCCCACACTTACTGCCTTTGCCAAAGAAAGATCCCTTAAGATTTCCCCCCCTCCATCACTTAAGGGTTGTGATGATTTTTAATGTCACTGCATAGATGGCCTGGAGATTTTTATCTATTGCACTTACAGGTCACCTTAATATTATCTCACTCGGAGGGGGGAAAAAGTTTCTAGTGGGATAATATTAAGTTATACAGCATGACACAAGGTCACACTGTGAGAGACAAGAATATATGAATAAAGCCAGTGGCCATGAGAGTCACCAGTGTGGAGAAAAAAGAGAAAGAAAAAAGAAAAAAAGAAGAGAGGAACAAAGAGGAAGAGAGAAGTACTAGTGGAGGAGAAAAGAAGCGACAAAAGGAGGGAAATGAAAGAACAAAAGAAAGAATAAGTCGGATTGGTTAATGTAAATTCATCCTTCTTATCCCAATCAGCCGCACAGCATATGCTCTTGGTGGCCATGTTCATACCGAATTAGCTCCAGACTGTTTCTTTTCTCTAGGACTCCATCTTTTGGCAAATGCATCATCGGTACAACTCCATCCTGAAGGCATATTTCGCTAATGCATCATTATTGCGATGGCTGACTGATGATGCAGTAGTGCCATACATCACCAGAGCTGCGTCTCGCTCTGATGAAATGTTGGCGTGATCCATAATCAGGGAGAAGCACACAGATCCTATTTCTAACGACTCCAGAGATGTGAACTACTTAGAATTAACACTGAAGCCTTGGACAAGGGCAGGCAGAAAAGAGAACATCCCTAGGAGTCCAGCAGCATCCTAAGCCTCATGAGAAAATCGGCGGTAGCTTTGAGTTACATTAGTGGAAGTGCCTGGAAGGCTGCCAAAATGCAGCTGCTAGTGTTGGACAAGAGTCACGAATGCCTTAGCAACATGGTAGCAATGAGAGACAGCGACGATAAGATGAAGAAGATAGACAGCATTCTACCTCTCCATCCCTCGCCATGGACACAAAATCACAGCTTGGCTGAAATGCAGATCCACCGCAAAGGCAGGGAAAGAGAGGAGGAAGCGGAGTGGAGGGGATACCACTTCTGGAGCAGCTAGCAGTGACTTCTGGCGTCACAGTTTGGCTAGTACATTCCATTGGAAAAGAGATGAGAAAACACAGCAAAGTGGGAGTGCAGTGGACACAGGATATTCCTCTAGAAAATAAAAGCTAAACACAGACAAACTGTTGTAGGTAATATATGTTCTTCATATACTTAATATCCAGAAGGTGACTGTCTTATCATATGACCTGTTGCATTCCTCCCTTCCATGATGCAGACTTATACCCACTACTATGCCCACATGGAAGATCGTGGCTGCTTCTATGGACAAGCCTGCAAAATCAGACTCTAACAAGCAGGAAGCTGCATCTTTCTATTATTAATCTGACTTTGATTTCAGAGAGGTGGTAGAAGAATGGAAACTTGACCACATGGAAGTCTCCAGCGGGCATGAATTTAGAGGTTGGGAAACACCTAAAACAATCATTTCTTGATCCCCACATTATTCCTGTCCTGCAAAGGGTTTGTCCAACGTTATGTGAAAGCCATCTAGTTGCTTTGTACATCTCTACCTTTATCTCAGAACCATGTCCCAGCAGGTTTATGGCCAATTTACAGACCTTACCCTCCAAAGTCTAGTTCTCCCTCTGCTAGTGACTTTCCAGTGCACAGGAGCAATTTATCTCCTTGTCCCTCCTTCAGTTCCCCATCAGACAGAGTAGGACCAGAGATAGGAACTCACTTTAGATGCAAGATTGTATGACTCTGAACAAAGTCAGTGTTTCAGCTTGGTTCTTGCAAAGTGAGCTCACAAACAAGGTTATTTCCTCTTGGGGACGGGTCCCCCACCTCACTAGTAGTGATTCCTTTGGGGATGAATATTAGCAATGCTCTGACCATGAGTAATCATAATTTCAGGAGATGGAGTCTTCTCTTATATTATTCTGTCTTGTCACCTGAGTGACAGCAGGTCTAGAGTAAGTCTGAAGTAGCTCTGCTGTTCAATGTGGAATTACTCCAGATCTACACCCACATTGCTGAAAGTTGAATTTGCTCCAGTGGTGCTAACCAAAGATGATTTTTACCAAACAGTTCTGAAATGTAAACTGTCAAAAAATAGAAGAGGCCTCACCTCAGCATATCAAGGTATCATTTTTTTCCCTCAGTCTTGCAAAACTGCTGTGCACCTGCCATACTTCACGTGTCTTTTAATGGACTTAATATCCTGCTTTTTCACAAAGGAAATAATCCCATCACAAGGCTGCAACTATATTAAGGAACATTGGTTTGCAATGTTCATCATATAAATACCAAATTGGGCTGTATGCATGGAGTCTGACATTTAAGAATGAATGTACTGCAGCAGGAAAATCTGAGACTTTGCAGGAATGAATGAATTTTGGCACCATTAAACAATAGTTCTGTTTTAAAAGCATAAGTCTTTGCAAGTCATTGCTGGCTCTAAGATCTTCTAGTATATTCTTTTGTAAATTCCCTTCTAATTCAGAAATCCACAGATTAGAGCTCAGAAACTTTAGTTTCACATCTCTGAGAGATGTATCAACAGTCCATAGGACCAAAGGTCAGAGGAAACTTCCACTGCACAGTGACAAGTGTGTGTGCAAACACTCTGCAAAACACGTTTGCAGAGCTGGCTTTTTACAAAACAGTCATTTGTCTCTGAGTTTCCAAAGACTAGTTTGCAATTCCTGCATGGCAATAACCAGGAGCTGGAGTCACTGCTGGCTGGTCAATGGTAACTAGACTAACAAATTACTGGCATGGGATACCTTGAGGCAAACCCTGATAGGTTCATCCCTTTGGTCAAAGGTGGCAGGAGGCAGACTCAGACAACAGCCATGTTTTTGCCTACACTGCCTAAACCTGACAAATTTTGTACAAAGCTAATGATGAGCTCAAAATAAATAGAATTAAAAAGTGACAGTTCAGTTCAGGTAAGCACTCTGAGATACAGATGGCTATGTGGGCTGTCCAAGTAGCTTTGGCCTGCGACAAGGACTGCGAAGTTAATCTGAAAATATCTACAGAATGCAGCTTTTCTGCTTTTTATCCTTTCAGAAGCACTGTAAGAACAGTTGTTCCTTGTGTGATTTTACAGCACTGCTAGGAGACTTGGTTTGCAGTTCTGTCCTCTCCAGCGCTGGTCAACATCAGGAGAGACGCTCAGTGAAAAATAATTAAAACAAAATCAAGGAAACACGGCATGACTGGGGGCAAGACCAACAGAGTGGTCTAAGGAGGAGTTGATCTGGGGTCTGTGGGCCTGGACAGCGGGCGTGCAGCTGGGGCAGCGGTGAACCCAAGGACAGGGAAGTGAGTTGTGAGGGCAGCTGGACTGGGTGAGCAGTGCTGCTGCATCTGCTTGGATTTATGGTTTGTTTTAGCTAGCGATCCAGCTTATTTTTTATACTAGGATGAGATGAACATTCAGAGCTCTAACTTGCTGGTATATACCTTATTGCTTGCTTCTGTACCCAACACTGGTAGAAGAAGCCATAGGGACCATGCCTGCAGTTAGCCTCTGGAAAGGTCAGAGAGTTTGCACTGCCTTTGTATCAATCAGAAACTTCTACAGGAAAATCAGTAATGCAACTTCTTTCCTTTGGATTTAATTAAGCAAACATTTTAGACTGCAATTTGAAAGCAAACACACACACAAAAAACATTGGCTTTTTCTTACAGCTACTATCTCCCCAGTGCACAAAAAAAAACGAGGGGGAGGAATCATTCTCACATAACATGTAGAGAGCAGTTTTTACTGTCTTAATTATTTCCCTCATGCATAAAGCGTTTTAGTCCTGTTGTTTCTTTTGGCAACCTGTTTGGAATCATTGGTAGGCAGATCACTTTGCCCACCCAGTGGACTGCGAAACTTGAGGCAAAGGTAGAGAATTGTATTTAAGCTTTCTGGCCCAAGGTTACCACTCCTGTTGTTTACAGCCTCCCCCATATCCTTTGGGGAATCGATTTATAATGCAGCCTGGGTCTGATTAAAAGCCTAGTGAAGATAACACAGTTTGTATAAAACTCCACAGTAGAGCACAGACCGAAAGAGGACTGAGCTGGGGCTGAACAAGACCATGGATGTTTACACCATCAGAAATCTGGTGGTCTTCTGCTCCAAGAGCACCATGCAACTCTTCAGTATCCTCTTCCAGCATTATTTTTGTAACAAATTGCCTATGAGAAATGCTAGTTGCAACCATAACACACCTCTATTTACTTCCATGGACAGTAAGATCTGGTAAAGCCTCATTTTTTTTTCTGCATTTCAAAGATAAGAATTAGACTGGTCTCAACACACTTCTAACACCAATATTTCACCCTGTAGGTTCAAGCCAGTTCTAGTGAAGTATTTTGTGCATAGCAGAATGGACTTCCTTTCTCCTTTCAATTACACTTAACATAAGCATTGAGTTATAGTCACAGAATCCAGTTTATCACAATTAAACTTCAATCTGTCTCTGCTGGACAGCCTTTTGTATAAGTTCTGTTTGAAGATATTCCAAGGATACATTTATTCCAAAGAGAGGTAAATAAGTGAGTGTCACCATGGTGTAGGTGGAAGTTGTGAAAAGAGACATCAACTGTGGAATATGTCCTGGAAGAAGAAGCGTGTATTAATCTTTGAGGTGTATATTTATAGCAGATACACACACAGACACGTACATCACCCCAGAGTTATTCAGTCGCATGTATGTAATACCTCACCCTCAGTTATAAGCTTTCCCAAAGAACAGAATAAGCAATCGAACTCTTAGCAGCCTTCCTATTACACTGCACGATGTCTCCTCTTATTTCAGCTTTACTACCTTGGCAAATCGGAGCTGGTATTTATTCATAGCAATCCCTGAAGTGTCACCAAGTTAATTCTTTATTGAAAGTCTATGCAAATAAAACTCTGTCCTCTTTACTTCTCACCCTTACTCATGAACACAGTGGAGCAGAGCACTTTCTCCATCAGTCTGGATTTGGGACAGTCAGTCTGTGCAAACGAACAGCTCTGTAACAGTTCCCCTCCTGCTCCCCAACGCGGGGGAGCCAGGAGGACCTGAAGCGCTGAAATTCGGGTTGTTGGGTTTATAGGAGGTGTGGCAATGTTTGGAAGTGCAGCTACCTCCCTCTGGGGTGGATTAAAGAGCAACCGTTTTCCATTCTTAGTAGAGAAAATAGATTTTTTTTTCTCCCTCAGGTGAACAGTAATAGGAGTTTGGTAGGAAGGCAAAGGCTGGCTGAAGCTGAGAGCTGTTTAAATTTTATTGTCCCTGCTGGGGAAAGAGTTTGTCTGAATATTAGAATTACTCTAGGAGACCAGAAGAGAGAAAGCAAAGTTGGGACTTGTGTGCCCGAAGTGACACTGCTCTCTCCTAGCCTGCGTGTGACCTGTCCTCAGCAGAGACCATTGGCACACCCAGGGCTCTGCCCACCTAGGCGTTGTAGGATTAAGTTCATCAGATACTGTGCCAGGTTCAGTCACTGGTGGAGGCTGTAAGCAAGCAAGCCCTAACACACACGGTGGTGAGGTCTTTTGTTGTACAGGCTAGTGTTTGCACACCTATAAACGAGGGCTGTAAATCACCAGGTCTTGCCAGATTTCTTGAGAAAATCTCAACACATTAGCGTACATGATTCTAAAGACTTCTGTAGATATGCATGAGCCTGGGACAGCAAAATATATATATATATATATAAAACTTTCATCTGCTTTACTTCTAAAACTTTCTTTTCTTTCACAGTGTTTAAATGCACGAAATATCAAGAAGAGTAAATTTCTTTGGAGACCACGTTTTAAAGGACGTCCTAGGGAATTTAAACTCCCCACATCAAACAAGAAGGCACTTTCAGTGTTGTTGACTGCAGCAGTGCATGTTACTGGGGAGAATGACATAAAGTTGGATCTTCAGCTTAATAACACAAGATAGGGAAAGAAAAGAGAGCATACGGAAAAAATGTTGCTTTCATCTCTTAACAGTGTAATCTAATAGTATAAAATTCTCCTCCAGAATCTTGGGGTTAGGATTTATAGCATGGCAGAAGCTCCCTTCCTAACCAAAAATAATGTAGAAACCCGCTGAAGTAATTGGAAGGTCCTCCCAAACAGACGAGCTGTACACAAAAGCCGCAGGCACCCCTGGGATGGAGGCAAATACAGGTGTTTCGAGCAGAATTGCCAGGAATTTTAGGCAGGAAAAAGAAAATACTATGCCCTTTTGGAATGTATAGTAGGATTGAGAGATCGCAATTTATTTACCCGCACTGGCATCCCGCCAGGGCTAATGAGTGAGTGTTTCTGTTGGGCGCACGCGGTCAGCGTTTCAGCCTTGTGGCTACCTCCTAATGTCCGCAGCCTGCGGTCTCTCTGAACCAGCGTGAGCCCGCAGGTCTCTTCTTTCCCTTGCTGGTGCTGCCGAGATGAAATGCCGCCACGTCGCCTTTAACCGCGTGCTGAGCACATCCAACATCCGCACAACTCCTCGCACACCTGTGCAGCCTGAGGTGACTACATAAAAGCAGCTAATAAAGCAGCGCTTACATCTCATTCACCTCATTCGCCGGCGAGAGTTTTCGGGGCTGGAGGAGCGCGCAGCTGGCCCTTGGATTCTAAAGGCACCGCGCTAGCGGCTCGCGCGGT
>JAWLRI010000448.1:4106570-4133163 GCA_034781795.1 Crypturellus tataupa
GGTGCCGCGGCCGTGCCGCGCGGCGGGGAAGCTGGCACGCGCGCAGCTGGCACGCGCGCAGGAGCCCCGAGCACCGCGCGGGCAGGACGGAGCAGGCTGCGCGGGTGAGCGCGGGTGAGCGCGCCCGCGGGGCACCGTACCGCCCGGCGGCGAGAGCGCTTCCCTTGCTGGTGATCAGGAGGGGAAGGCCAAGGGGAGCGTGGGCAAGCACCGCGCTGGGTGGGGTCTGCATCGCTCAGAGGTGCAGCCGCCCCCGGAGCTTCTCCCTGGTCCTCGACCACCTCTGTCCTGCACCAGCCTTTGGCATCCTGGCCTCCCTGCCATTGCCAAGGGAAATCTCCCTTTCCACCTTGCCACGCTCAGCGATACGAGTCGGGGTGGGAACAAGAGTCCCACTGAAAGTTGCTCCTTCTCTTTGTGCAATTTGGGCAGCTGCTGCAGAGAGCATAAAGGAGAAGAGAGAAAAGAGCTGTTTCGTGTCCCTCAGCACTTTTGGTATGGTTTGTAGATCAGGCTGCTTGCTCTTCCTCAGCACCAAGGAAATTCAAGAAGGCAGAAGTATGTCTTCTAAGGAGTACAGGAAGGTTTTCTGACTAAGAAATACGTTTAATTTATGAATTTGGGCTCTAGTTTTCTCCTTGTGACTATATGGGCTGTCCCATTGAATTTCTGGCGTTACTAACTCTCTCAAAGCAGCTCCCTGTTAGAAGCATGCTGCAGAAGTTGCTCCAGACGCTTTGCTTTGAATTCCCTTTTCCTGAGGCGCTGTCTGCCTCAGAGGAGCAGTGATCACTGCAGGGCTGGGGGACTGTGCAAACCAGGTAGGCAAGCAGGGATCTCCATGCTGGGTCTGCAGCCAGCATCTGCTGATGGGTTTTGCAGGGTCCACACAGGATGACAGAGAAACCCAGAAGCCAATAATGTGCACATAATTCATTTGGAGCAATCCATAATGTCTGCACTTCTAACCAATATTTATCAAATGTAGCAGAGCACTCATAAACTGTGCTGCTGGATGACAGAGTGATAGATAAATGAACAAGATGATGCATCCTGGCTCTGAGTGTAACCACTGCATCCTGCAAAAGGCATGGATACTCCAAAGGGATCCAGCTGCAAACTTCAGCCTGATGCCTCCTATGTCCCGTGTCTGCATGTGCTCAGAAATGGGGATTCAGCGTGGCCTGCTGTAAAGCTAAGAGCCACGTGAAATATCTGATCCCAAGTTGCTTAAATTCAGCACCCTTCTGAGCCAGAGGTTTCATCACTCCATCTTCCAAGGGGATAGAGTAGGCACTTTCCCTTTAAAGTTTGCACTGTCGAATGGCATCATTATTTTGATTTTCCTTTCAGATCTTTAAGCCATGTTTTTATTTCCTTTTTAGTAGAGCTGACTACATAGCAGTAGAAGATCAAATTAGGCCCCAACTTTATGTTTAAGAATATTTTTCAGGTAACACTGTGTTCATCTGCCTTGATGATATGTCCAATACACCTTGCCATAATTTGAAGTTTTTTAATACATGTGTATTAAAAACAACAAACAACTACAAAAATACAAATACAAAACAACTTTATCATCTTTAAAAATGTGATTAAAAAATGCCGTTGGTGCCACCAAGATCTAACACTGCAAGTATTTTCCCCAGGGCACTTGACTACAGTAGGAAATTGTCTTTTTAATTTGCAGAACTCAGAAAAGTCAGAAGATGGCAGCAGTTCATTCATGCATTAAGCGATTCCTAAATTTCATGAACAGATCAGCTCTTGCTTAAAGTTATTTGTGTTATGCAACCACTAACGAAAAAAACCTAGAATTTACTGAGCAGAGTCATTTTGCTCACCCAGGTTCTGCCATCCTCGAAGCTGTTATTTCTGATATTCTTTTGCTTTTTTCCTTTGTCGTTGCTACAGTGGAGAAATTGACAGGAGGTTGGGAAAGAACAAAATCACAGAAAGAGTTTTTGGATTAACACTTTTAAGCATAAATGTATGCCTTCTCTGTTATTTTAAAATCTATTTTACAAATATCACAAAAGGGAAAAACACGACAGCATGATTTTGATATTTGCAAATTCTGCCAGACATTAAGAAGAATTGGCGTTTTTCCCCTGCTTTTAGAGTGGAACATTTTTTAATTCCACTTTGTGCTAATCACATACCTTATCAATTTAACACTATAAGCAGTGGGCTCCCGTCTCTCCAAAGATTTAGTAGTATTAATGTTTCAGTAATGACCTATATTACTAATTTTTTTGCCTTGAGAAAATATATCATAGTGCATTTAAAGTATGGCATAAAATTTTAGCATAAATGATTAAACTAAATTACAACCATCAAAAAACAAAGCAAGCCAGATCCAAGCTGCCTCAGAAGAAATCTAGTGTAACTCCATCGCTGTCAGTGATATTATTCCCAAATGACATCGGCTTAACGGATGCAGAATCTGGCATCTTAGCTTTTGTAATACACCCTCCTTGTCATTGTGCGTTCATTTATTCGCTTAATTCATAAAATTCAATCAATCGCAATGGGCTACCCAGTCACTAGAGTGGAGCAAAGAGAATCTAATGTATATGATATTTCTTTGATCAGCTACGTCTGAAAGTGCATCCCCCCGCGTTGTACCCCCCAGCAAAAGAATACATCAGAGACCAGGGCTGATACCGTGGTTCTGGGATCTGATATTTCCCTCCAGCCTCATTTGTATTGCTTTATTGACATGTTAATGACAAAGTACCTCCTCAGGTCCTATGAAGTACAGAACAAGTCAGAGAAATCAGAATAATACCTAGTCCTAATTAGAACCCAGGTATCTGCCTGACATACTCTCTTGTTGTATTTAGCAGCTTCAGATACTTGTACGTTGATTGATTGCCTGCTTGCTTGATTGATTGATAGAGTGGCTCCACTGAGCTCATAGACACACACATGAAGGAAAGCTTTTGATGTCAATATGAACAAAGATAATGATAGACTTACAAACAATGCCAAATGCTGAGTCTATGAATTAAGCATAATGCAAACAGAAAATGTGCCTGGCACTGTTCTAAGAGAAGGAAGACGAGAAGGAAGATGTGTTGTGTATTACTGAGCCCTATGGCTATGGGCAAATTTATACTGTCAAGAAAATTTGCAGGTGATCTTTCTGATTACCTAAAGATCTCTGCACATAAGCAGGGCAATAGAAATCAATCCAGCTTCTTTTCTAGAAGCACAAACACTGTTTTGGAAAGGGGACCATAGAGCTATGGAAGTCAGGGATGATCCAGAAAAGAATAAGATAGATTTTCCGTGTGCAAAGATCACATTTGTACTTCTGTATGGGCACTAGGGCATTAATTGATAAGAAGGCTCCATGAGCAAAGGACAGAAAAGAACAGTGCAAAACAGACCCAGGGGGCTGCAGAGTCTTCTTGCTGTCTTCTGCTCTCTTCCTCCCTGCCACCCCTGAATAAAAATATTTCACAACAAACAGCAAAACACAAAAACTTTAAGGGGCACCTTAATCCTCGACTGCTGCTGAGCCCGTCTTTCTCAGCTGCCTTTGATGTGTACTCCCCTCCTCTGTTCTGCACAGTGACAAATGCACGGCGCACAGGGCACCGAGTGCAGCACAGCAGGACGGAGCCTTTCACTGAGAGCTGTGCAAAATGTTCATAGCAGAGCCCCAAATCACAAGAAACCTGACTGGCTTCAGGTTTCATCACCAACTTGGAACTCAGACCACGTTTGTCAAAAGGTGCCTGATATTTGCTAGCCCCTTTGAGAAATGTCTCTCTTTCTTTCCCTTGCACTCTCCTTTTCTCTCTTTCTATCTCTAGTCTGTCTGAATTTCTAAAACTATTTCCACAGTATTTAGGAGCTAGGAGGACTCTCAGATTTGGATTAAAAACCTGCCAAAAGTATTCTCTCATGGTGTCAATTCAAAACCAGGTGAAAGTAGGTGATTCATTCTGGAGGAGCGGAAAGAGACAGAAACCTAACATTCTCTCAGTTCCTGCAAATTTATTATCCACAAACTCAGTTCATGAAGGCTTTGACCGAGTTACTTGAAAGTATCTCTGTAACACCACTGATTTTCACAGTGTTAGGGCCAAAGCTGGATTTTCTGAACCCTAAAAGTCAAAACAAAACCTGTGCATGTGAAACCTTTGCAGATCCAAATCAAATGAATCCCTGGGAAACGAAAGCACAGTGGTTCACACCGCTCCTTTTTTCAATACTATTCAACAGAAATTTATTTCACACTTTGCTCTCATACTTTTAGTCAAAGATCTCACATCGCCTTGCAAAGATTAATCATGTAATTAACTGGCCTGTGGTCAAATGAAAAGTCATTGTTAAGGTTAGAGCTCAGGTCTTCTTAGTGTTTTAAACTCAAGCTCATCCACCTTGCTGTCTAGTTCTGTTTGTACCAGTGACATTTCATGATTCGTTTTGCATATTTAAGGAAGAGGTGAGAGATCTCTCTCTGGACATACCTTATGTGCTCTGGTGCACATAATATCAAGTGGCATATGAATTTGGCATAGTGATATAGAGTTTTTGTGGGCTTTTTATCTGACATCTGAAGTATCTACCCTTTCAATACCTAACAAACAGGTTGCTAATTATGCACAGGTTTAATGAACATGGTCAGTTCGGGCCAGACTTTTAGACAGAACAATTGCACAACAATAGGGGATGTTTTTGTTTTGGATGGATCAGACCCATGAATTCCAGAGAACCTAATGCTTTCAAAGATGCCCCATAAACAACATCTCTATTAATCTAATATTTCTTGTGTCCAGATTCAGAAGATGCCAAGCTTGCTTTACAAGCTTGGGGGGACATTTAAAACAAAAGAAGGGAAAATAGTGCCCTAACTTACCCCAGGTTCAGTTGAGTCATTATGTTTTAATGCCCAACCCTTGTTTGTTTTCTATTTCTCTTTAGAGATCTTTTGCCATGGGAGGTTAAAGATTACTAAGATAACTAACAATAAATGTGTCTGGCATTGTGACTTTTGACCAATAATTATAACTTGGATTGGCTGGGAGGAATCCACATCCAATTTTATTTAATATCCTATAGCAGCAAAATTGACAAGGGTGTGAATTAAAACCTTAACCCTGTTGATTAATATCAAAGCAGGGACAGACATTTCTCTGGGCTTTGACAACAAGCCTGAGACTTTCTCTTTTATCAGCAGCATGGACTGCAGTGCTACAGTAATTGCTTAACTGCTCCTTTGCCCGTTAGGACTTAAATGACTTGGCTTTGGAGTGGACTCGAGAAATGACTCAGAGTTTCAACAGACACACCCAGTTACTGGCTTTGTAGTACACTAAATGCTTTCCAATATAACATATTTTTTAAGGAAAGGCTGTGTATGGCTCACTGCAGATCTGAGGGCAAATATTCAGTCACAACATAGGTGCAGGTTGTAGGGCAGTTGTGCAAACTGCTGTCACACAACTTGTCAGCTCCTAATGCGGAAACCAAGGGTAGATGAGGTCTGCAGAGACTCATGGACACTACTCATGACCTTGCTGGACTACACTCAGAACAAGCACATTGAAACCACACTGGTTAGTGAACCCTAACTGGCCTAATACTGCTTGGTCATATCTTAAATATCAATCTACTCATTGAGAGTAGACATGAGAGAGGGCCAATTACAAACTAGTGTTGTGGCTGAACCAGTAACCAAGGCAAAAAGCATCCGTGGTTCTCACTGCTAAGCTGCTGAAGGAGCCCAGGAGCCGACACTGGTCCAGAAGATATCAGGGGGTAGTCTGTAGGCATACTGCAAAAAAATAGATTCTTGAATATGCACTTTCTTCCATTCACAAACTAACAAACAGAACAATTTGACAAAAATAAATGAACTTGGTTCCCAATAGCATTCAGATTTCCCTTGGTTGTTCTTTTGTTTTTAATGCAGATTAGGTGATTCTTCAACAAGAAAAGCTGTCTTACACAATCAAACATGTTTATTAAACAGATTATTATCTTTCCTGCTTTAAGTAGTTTCTAGCATTTTGGTGCCACAGAGGAAGAACAGCAGCAGGTTTAGTTATTAATAATATGTTGTCATGACAATTTTTTTGCAATGTTGGAAAAATGCTCTCAGTAGCATTCTTGGCACAGCCAACTTTCAAGGTAGTTACAGGGGAAGGTTCCTTTGGGGAGAGGTTATCAGGAGCAGGACTTGTCCTGCCTTGAAGTTTGGAAGCTCTCTGAGGAAAAATTGTGATCTTCTTGCTTATGCACGTAATTGTCCATTCTACAACTCGTCCCTTGTGAGCTGCTGACACTGTTGGGTATCAAGGAGAACAAGGCATTCACAGTATAGTCAAGATTTTTGATTATTTCCAGGTCTAGGAAATATAGAGCAGTTTCAGAGAGGTCTTTGAAGACTTCTTTTTGTCTCAGTCTTGGATTCAAGAATTCAGATGACAGAAATTCTCAGGCTAAAGAGTAAAATTTCTCAGAAAGAGGTCCCCATCAGAATGAGGAACATGCTTGAACTTCCCTCTGTTTTGAATGAAGGCATCATCTCAGGCAAGAGAGATAAGGAGGCAGATGTGGCTTTGAGTTTTCATAATCCTTAAACTGCTTGCCATTTTTAAGGAAAAAGATTGGATATTAGCCAAATATGACTTCAATCCCATTAAAGGAGTCAACTTTACATCAGAAGAAGTCCTATTAGAGAAATAGAATTACACTGAAAACTATTTATGTACACAATATATTTGGGTCTGAGATAACTACCAAAACATACAGGCATCTTGTACTGTAGTGGCACTTACAAAATTTGTAAGGGGATGTGGGAGACCACCTTTTAAACTCCTTCTCTGGTTGATGTGCATCACGTCAGCATCATGCTCTACCCTCAGGTAATCAGAGAGTCTGATCTTCCAGTTAGTCTACTTTGTATGAAAAATAAATATCCACTGAATCAAAGGAGGAGAGCACTTGCACACATGTGAGTGCGAGAGAGACCTACTCTGCTGCCAGGGATTAGAACAATAATGTAAAACAGGGAAGAGAGAGGCTGAACAGTCTGGGTAAATAAATATTTTATTATCTTCAACAAGTGGAAAGGCTTCCACAAGAGACATCTTATTCACTGCTGAAAACAGTTCATGGTGGAATAGACCTCTTCTTGGGGCAAACTTGGTCTGCAGATAAGGCAGGATGGGGACAGGAAAGCAAACTCTCCTTTCTGTGTTACATCTCTATCCAGGGGGTATGAGGGGAGATGATCTTTCTCTGTGTTTCCTTATATAAAAGACTGACCTCCCTTAAGCTTCTAAAACCTAAGGGGGCTCACCATTTCAAACAGATATGGATCCTTAACTACTTTTTAGGAGTAGGGCTTAAGCTCATTTTCTTTGTGGCAGAAATACTCCTGCCTTCAGTGTGCTGGTTTCTGTGGTGTGACTGGTACTGTGCTGGATCTGGCTGGATCTCGGTTTCTGCCAGGCTCTAATTCCTAGAGTTATCCACTTCCCACGCAGCTTGTACAGCTTCCAGGCTCCAGGTGGAAATGAATTTCCAATTCCTTTGGGAAGAAAGCAGAGGACAGGGTCTAACAATCCCATGGGAGTTACCAGGACCTGATGGTGAGCAACTCTTCGTGAAGGACAGCAAAGTATTTCACTGTGCTAGCAGGGCCGTCGCAGAATAGTTCTGCACAACCCTGTGAGCCAGGCACACCGGAGAACAGGGAGGCTGCAAGCCCAGACTCTGCCTCGTGGGCCATGACAGAGTTAAGACCACCCCATGCTACTTTCCACTGCCACCCTCTGCTCACCCACAAATGCTGCTTTGTGCAGCCTACTCTGCTCCTGGCTGCACACACAGATGGCTGCTGGGAATACTTCTGCAAGACTAAGCCACAGCATTAGAAATCAGAGCCCAGCAGTCAAGAGCTGGCCATGGATGTGGCAACGCACAGTGTGAGCTCTCCCTAAGCTGAACTGACCCAACAGGCATTAGACATCCTCACTCCCCCAAACAGTTGATGAGGGAACAAGAGGATCGAGGTGCTTATTACCTGTTCAGTCACACTGGCATAGCTAAGCCTCTCAGAAGTCTGCCTGTGCTAAACACCAGTCCTTCCAGCCCTCTAATGATTTGGTCAATGGTGGTGTGCCACAGCAGGGCACAGAGTGATTTGAGCAAGTAGTTGATTTTTAATTTATATTTTGGTACAGAGAGGTGTGCCACCTCCTTTCAAGGACCTGGGGACATTCTTTTGATTCCTTTGCTTCCCTGACCACATGTGTGCGTGCCCCTAGGAAGGACAGATCTAGGCTCTACCATCACCTGAGTCTGGGAGAGACATGAGGACAGGGCAGGTAAACAGCACAGTGCTACTGCTCACCTGCCCAGGGAAGTTTGGTGCTAGTTTTAACATTGGCTTTATACTGTATAGTACTTGACCTTCCTAAAGAATCACACTTAGTGATTTGATAATCTCACAGATGAAGGTAAAGAACTTTTTAGAATGGGACTTGGGAAAAAATATTTGTTTGAAAATGGGAAATATAGAAAACTTTTTCTATGCCTTCAGCATGTCTGTGGAGAAAAGAAGGTAGGCACTTGTATTTCTGTGTGTGAGGGATGTTTTTTATACTTTGCAGCAGGACCAAGATGCTTTTGCTTTCTGGGTATGTGAGATGGGAAAATAGAAGTCTTGCTTATATCCTGGGTTCTCTCTAAAGGAGAACAATACTCTACTGTGTTGGGTGAAGACAGGACTACTGTTAGATATGTGAGGGGTAGGGTTTATGAGTACTGATAAGGCAGCTCAGTTTAAGTTGACCAAGGTGCTACGTGTTGAATTTTGGTTTCTGCTCTGAGCTGTCTATGTGCAGATGGCCTTGCACACTTTTTCCCATCCCAGGAAAGACAGTTGCCTCATGCAAATAGGTGAATACAGACCAACCTACAGACTCCTGATTTCTCCTGAAAAGATCTGCCTCATAGCTGTTCAGTGGGCTCGCTATCCAGGTACAGAGACAAAATTCAAGGCAACAACAGTTTTCACCATACCCTGACATTGTGGGAACTAGTATCCCATGGGGAAGAGAGGATGATGGCCTTTTCCCTTCAGATAGATCCTAAGTAGTGAAAAACTTGTAGATCATAGCTGTGATTCAGATCACTGTCAGAGGGGAGAAAAGATAATGAAAAATGTTTCTGATTTCTGTCAGACATTGTCTGTAGAGGTGTGAAATGACCTCATCCAGGAAGGACTTGACATTAGATTTGCATCCCATATCTTTGCTTCTCAAACGACAGGAAGAGGAGCAGCAGCAAGGAATAACTTTTTCCCAAGTGGGTGGTAGATGCCTGAGAAACGGATGGCTGAGAGCATGCATTGTGGATGGGCACTATATATATAATGAAATCAGGGGGTGTGCGTGAGATGGTGTGACCGACCAATAAGCCAGATGGGAGAGTAGGAAGCATGGATTATAAAGTGTGCTGAAGAGTCCTGATCTGTGTAGATGCCAAGAGTAGCGGGACAGCCACTGCAACAAGGCATGCTCCAGCTGGGGTGAGGTGCAGGCAGGGACCGGAGCACACTCCCTGACCTGGGCACAGGGGCTCTCCTTAGGGCACACATTGCCTACTTTAGCTTCTGAACCCTATGCTTGCACATGCAACTCCTCCTGCATGGGAGTTTAGGCTGCCTACACTGGGATTACATGTTCCTGCAGCCATCCGATCATCCAGATGCAGCACAGCAATGCTGAGTCTTCGTCCCCTGGTTGATCTAGTCCAGTGTGTCTCACATCTGATTTTTCCTCAGCAATTATTTCAGGGTGGGTGAGGTCCTGGCCACAGTGTCAAGAGATGATTCTGTGGGGAGGATCAGGTTGTGCTGCTGTAGCAGCAGACAAGCAAAAAGGATAGCCAAGGAGGCCTGATGGGCTGAAAGCACAGGTGATTCACATCTTTTTTTTGCACAGAGTAACTGTAGATATTTAAATCACCCTTAATCTTATATTGCAAAGCTTGTTTTCATTATTTTCCCAAATCATGCTAGTACCATATGTATTTTAGGGATTAAAGTATCTTTGGTACCTAAATTCTGCATATCATCTTGTGGCTCTGATGTGGAGAAATGACCGTGACATATTTTAATTTTATTCATGAATAACATTTAAGACTATAACATGTACTTATGGCTAAGCCATGCTGGTGACATGAGGTTTATAGGGATGAGTCATATTTTATTAGCTAGATGACAGAGGTGAAAAGAAATGGACTGCTTTTCAGGTACATAACTCCTTCCTCCAAGCCAAAGCAAAAGCAACAACAATAAGCATATCTCTGAAATCACAGCATTTCACTTACCTAATGAAAGGCTTTACCTCTCCCTGCACACCTTTTTCTCTTATGTTTTTACTGAGGACACAGTACTGTGAAATCTAGCTTGGCACTGCTGTGTTGGAACTGAACGGCCTTTGCAAGCACAAAGACAGTGCCGAAGCAGGAGGTGTGGGTATGTCTTCCTGTGCATGATTCCTGCCCTCCTCACAAGCAGAACCATCTCAGAGAGCTTCCCCATCTCTGAAAGAGTTAAGAACATCTTGTCAAGGATATGCAGTTATCTGAAACTTTTGTTTATACAGAGAGGCAATAAAACATTCAGTGCCTCAGACCAGTGTAGGAAGGGTCAATACAAGCTCCAGCAGTTGTATATAAATTAACCTTTTAAGTATGGTCCAATCCATAATGATTCATTGACAGGAATTATTCCAAGAGGCTGAGCTGCACAAATTGAAGCGTTTGTAGCTAACTGCTGCACCTCACAGCTGCCGAAAGCTGGGCTGCCTCTGAAGATGAGGTGTCTGTGGGAACACTTTAAAAGGCTTTGACAATGTATTTCCACAATACTTGTTAGAACTAGGACATCTCCAATGATCTTATGTTCCTAAAGAGAAATAAAAGTATGAGGAATCTGAATATGTACATGAAGGATGTTTTGAAAGATTTTCACTGTTGCTGTAGCACTGACAGAATATGAAAAGGATGCTTCACTCCCACACACCCGAGTGGTCACCCAAGAGAGCTCGTATCTTCTCCGCAGTAGGATTTAGCCGGGATAGTGCAATGAGCGTTTGAGCAGAGAAGCCTGCAGCGTATTTGCAATTGTCAGAATTAAAAGTGAAGGGAGACTAAACAACCTCTCCACTCCCACCCTCTGTCAAACGTGCCTAATGAACAGCTCCACATGCACTGTATCAGAAACCCCAAACACTGACGGCATCGCGAGGCACTAATTTGTTAGTTATCATATCTGACAAATTGTCATCATGGTCCCACTCCGTCGGAGGGTGTTGTGCGGGTGACCTGGGGAAGGGCTCTCAGGCTTGAGCTATTGGATGTATGACTTGGAAGAGAAGATGATGTGTCAAGATGGGAACCATGGAGTGGGCTGCCAAAAGAGAACAGTATAATTATCTGTGCATAATTCACGGCCAGAGAATAAGCTTTCCTCAAAAGTTGTCTGCTGTTGAGCTGTACCAGATTCATGGCTTTTTCAGAGAGTATTCACAAAGTAGTGACAATCTGTGCAGAAATGTTCCCTTCTCCAAACTTTTTTTTTTCAGTTTTTCTTCTTTCTTTTCCTTTTATTTTTTCCTCTCTTTGGACTAAAATAGACATTCCTGTAACTCTGCTCTCAGGGCTGGTCTGTAAATGCTTGCTTTCTTGGGTAGTTACCTCTCCCTTTACACCACCTTCATTGATGTGATTTGGTAAAAAAAAAAAAAAAAAAAAAAAAAAAAAAGACAAAACAAAACTCTGCATAGAAAAGCATAAAAATACAAAATATTGCAAGAGTGGTGGTTCACTGAATCTTTAGAGTTGATGCTGTACTGTGACAATAGTGGTCTGAGTTTTTAGGTTGTCAGGACAAGCAGCCAGACAACATAAGCCAAAGGAAAAATTCCTTTAATTCCTAGAGCTTTTTGAATTTATGCAACACAACTTAACAGTTCAGAGTCTGTTCAGCAGATGGCAAGGAATGTATGTACCAAAGAGAGACCACTTATACAGCCCACTGCGCTTTTGGTCATTACTATATTGTATGAGTTATTTCCATCTTTCACCCACATCTAAGATGATACTCCCTTTCCATCACTGCATAGAAGAAAGATATTTTATGTCAATAATAAGTAAAAACTGTTTTTAAAACTGCTTTCACTTTATTGAGGGAGATTTGGATAGTTGATCAGAAAACAGATAGTTCAAGAAATTTCGTAAATAGCAAGTACTTTTAGAGGAGATCAGGGTGAAGGACTAAATATGCTGTTCCAAATGTAAGGGATAAGATTCTTAGAGAAAGGCAAAGGAAATGGAAAATGTTCCCATAATTGCTGGCAGAGAAGATGCAGAATTTGCTTGGGCACATTTCTTTTTGAAAGCTGATCCTGTTTTGTAAGAGTAGACAGGAAAGAGTTGCCAAATTCATAGGACAACGAAGTTTGGAAAGTGTTGGCAAAATATGTGGAATTGGATTAAATTTGACAAAATGTCATACTGCTTTTAAAGCAGTATTTTTCTGGGTGCCCAGAACCATTTTTGCTCCTTGTGGTGCAGATTTCCCAACGTTTTGGCACTGCTGCCTCCATTCTGAGACGCTCTAAAATGATGCTGCAGTCACCCCAGAGTCTCTGCAGAGCTGGTCTCAGATATTCTCTTTTTTTTCCCAAAGAATCAGTATTGAACTCCATCTGACCTATATGTTGGAAAACCCCAAGGAAAGTACTTGTGTTGCATGGAGTTTATGGGCACACATATGGGATCTGTACCCTGCATTGGCACGTGGGCAAAGATCATGGGCTCCAGCCAGAGGGCCAGACTGTGCATAGCTAAGAGTGTATGTAAGAGTGTGATCCATGAGCAACATCATCCACAAATGTGCTTCCAAGGCCCAACTCACCAGTTCTGGAATTAGCTTTCTGGAATTAAATGTTTCTGCACTCGTGGTGTAAGTATGTAAATATGCTTTGTGTTCCAATAGTTTGCTGATATATAATGACAGAATGAAAAATCAGAACAAGAGAAAGCTATCTTGGTTATAAAGAACATATCAGTCAGTAGGATAATTTACAATTTTAAGCATATGCTTTATTGCTAGGCTGGATCAGGGTGCAACACCCTTGGTAGACACTGCAAGACTTTCACTTTTTGGGGATGTTCTTGGAAGTAGGGAGCAAATCTTTTTCCTCTATGAATGTTTGTGGATATGCATAAGAAAAAATGCATGAGTGTGCCATCAATTTCAAGTGAATTTCCATTTTATTTTGTTCACGAAAAAAAAAAGTGACATAGCAATAAAGACCTGAGTTGACATGAACTGTAAAGAATTAACTTGAGCTACCAGTCTACGTGAAGAAACCTTGGGGTATCGACAAGCCCCACAGTTTCCACCCACATGAATATCATCTTCATCACACTGGAGTTACCTAAGGGGCTGTCTCCTGGAAATACCCCAGGGACATATTCCTGTCATATATGAAACTGCTCTGAGGATACTCAGATTCAGCCCAAGAGTGTTTGTCCACATTAAATTCACAGAGGCAAATCAAGGAAAAAAAAAAAAAAAAAATGGAAAAAGTGAAGGAAAATCACATATAGAGCACATATGGAGCACATACAGCTCCAACACTGATCTAACTTAATAGTAGCACTTATTAGACAGATAATCCAGATAATCCAGTTTCTCATTGATCTTGGCAGTATTAGTAGAGGGCAATATTTACATTTGGTTGAATTGCTCTTGGACAAATTTTGCCCACAATATTAAATATAAATAAACTTTCTATTAATATCAGGGGACCAGGTATTTTTATTCATCTACTTTTATTTTTCTTCCATCTTTTTATGACCTGCTTCTTTTTTTTTGTTGCTGATTTTACACTGGGGTAGCTGTACAGAGTCAGGGAAATAGCAACTACATCAAGGGTTGCAACACACAGAAAAGTTGTCCCTTGAATATTTGCAGTAGAAAATAGGTTTTGTATTTTTTTTAAGTACTAAAGAACTAAAGTACTTGATTAAACTACTAAAGACGGGATTATTATCTTTCCTTGATGCAGCAGAAAAGACCAAAATCCATTTTGTCTCCTAGATCATTCCTCCAAGGTCCTTTCTTTTCTAGGTCTCTCATATCTTGTGCTCCAGTATTTTCATCTGAGTCTGTGGACATGCATAGAGTCTCCTTCACCTCAAGGAAAATGAATTCCTTGCCACTTGCAACCAACAAAATGTATGGAAACCAAGGTGGCAGTCCCAGGGTCCCTGTAAGTGTCAGCACTAAGCAGCAAGTGCCAGACAAACCTGGCATGGACATCTGGCCACATGTAGGTAGCAAGTTACTCTTCCGAACAGATGATGGAGGGAAAGCATTTGGGGGAACAGTTCTTCAGATGCATTTTAATTTGAAGTGAACTGTCCCCTTAAAATGCCTATTTCTAAATGGAGATGATAGAATTTATACTCTGTGGAGATGTATGATCATACAGACCTTATGCATCATGTCTGGCCAGTTCCATCTTGTCTGGTCAGTCTTGTCATGGAGTCTGGTTAAAAAAATGAGGCTCTGACCCCTCATTGTACCCAAGTGGAGAATGAAAGAGCAGAGGAGTCCTCATGGCTTCATGTCCCACATCCAACTTTATTCCCCCAGACGGAGGGAATCTGCTCCCATCACTGCTGGGAGCAGATTCAGGCTTCTGTCACTGACGATGCTTTGAGCAGACTTCTGTGAGCATGGAAAGGGGACACAGGCTGTAGGATAGAAGATCTTAGAGGCACCAGGAAGTCATTTACTGTAGCATAAACATTGAAATTGTCTTAACAAAGAACCACACCTAGAAGCACTACAGCCCTCTCAGAGCATTACCCAGCATGTGGTACATGAACCCAAGTGGTGAGACTCAGAGCAAGGAATGAAGAGCGAATTTGTACAGCAGCAGCGAGAAACAGAGCAAACAAGTAATATGAAGGGAGAGAAAAAGCCTTGCGGGAGCATGGAAGCCAGAACCAACTCTGTATGCAAAGCTGACCATGGGAGATAAAGATGAGAAAATGAAGGTAAAGATTTTTACTGTCTCACTGGGATTTAATGGACAAGAAGCAAGTGAGATGCTGTTGCCAGGAATAATGCCTGAGACGCTGGAAGAGCTGATAAAGGTGTTTGATTAGAATCGTGACCCCATAGACAGAATGAGTCTCTGGAAAAATTATGTATTTTTTCCTCCACCCCAAGAAAGAGGAGCTGAGATAGACACCCGCATAAAAGAGCTGCAAAATCTGTGGCTTTGGAGATGTTAAACATTCCCTAAATGGAGACAAGATCATCTGTAGGACACATGATTCCATCTCACAAAAAAGTATAAAAAGAAGAGATCTAGCCCTAGAGAAACACCTCCAGATAGCTAGGGAACGGCTATCCTAGGAAAAGGTCAAAACCATGCAGCAGAGGAACGCAGCAAGCAGGAGGCATCCGCCTACCAGTAATGCAAGCAGCAGAGCCTGGGTAGGTTCTCTGCAGCAAAGCAACAAGAAAGGCTGAAGGAAAAGTGCCTGGCAAGGGCAAAGATGCAAGAGAGGTGGGGAAGGAGATATTTGCTTGGTCCTGCAACTGCCTGGGCAATTAAAAAGCAGAATATCTCTGTTATCGGCAGGGTGACTTCAGCAGCTCGCGGGCCATCTGAGCACACACCCAGCAGGACGTGGCTGCCAGCCTGCAGCACCATCCCTGCCCCTCCGCTGGTGGCCAGGTCACTTCCAGCTGGGTTACGGAGCCAGCTGCAATGTCATTTAAAGACCTGATAAGCAGCAATTCTAACCTGCAGAAATGTGACCACATTGTGGTGATGTACAATAAAACCATCCTGAGGCCAATGGGCAACACTGGCAGTGATAATAAATCCATGAAACCAGAGATGTTATCGCTTTCAGTTTATAATAGTTGGCATTCAAGATTACCACCAAGTGCAGAACACCGAGGCAGTGCACGGCCTTGCTCCGATCACAGTACGAAGCCCGAGTCCCCTCCGTGTGTCACAGGAGACAGGCTGTCTCTGTGGGCCATGTCCAGGACTCAAACAGGGTGAAAGGGCAGAGCTCCATTCCCTTTGCCCCGTCATGATGGCAAAAAGATGCCATCGCCCAGAGCACCCGAACCAGTCACTCTCAGCACTGCAGTTGGAGACCTCCTGATCGCTCCTTGCTGTGTATCTTGTATACTGGGTAAAGCAGGGATAAAACACTCTGTCCTGGTCCTGCACTTTTAAACCCTTTCTTGGGACATGTGTGCTCATCCAAACAAGGTACAAGACGAAGATGAATTGGATCCAAAGCTTATACGCACTGTGCATTGTGCACTTGACAATAGCTCTTATACTGTTAATTTATATAATCATCAAAAATTATTTCCTTAGCTTGTATTTTAAAATAGATAGCTAAATTTGTGGTTTGCCTACTGTGCCTGGCGTGTGGCCACATGTTTTCATATATCTCATTGCAGATTATGGGTTGAGTTCTGAAGCAGCTATGCCATCTCGTACCTGAAGCAATTTCATTTGAACCAATCCATGGGAAACTGGAGTGGGACTGACTGTCTCTTTGTTTAGCAGCAGCATATAAACACCTTTAACTTCCTACACAGGTGTGATTTATTTCAGTGTAACAGACATCCTAAAATTATCAATGAAAGAAAGACAACACTGTAATGATCATTTTCTCACAGTTGTACTTTGAGAGGAATCAGCTATGCCCTTTTTAATGAAATCTGATAAAAAAAGCTTTGCCTAAGTCAAACTTGCCTCTCTCTGCCAAAATAGCTCACCTTACCTGTGTTAAAGACTGTATAAAATAATTCCTTTGAGAAGTAACAGGAGGAGAATAGGCAGAAATTAAGAAACGCAGTCTTTAAGATTAATATAAGGCAGCACAGATTACCCAACTCTAAAACATGGCCATGTTGAACATCCTTATTTTTATTCCAGTGAATACTTAAAACATATATTTAAATTGTCTATTTTGTTTCAAATACAATTTTGAAGCATAAACTGAGAAGAGGCATCCTTGCAAAAGCAGTGGATAAAAAATACACGATTTTATTCTCTTTGAGTAGTTCTGTTTCTCAATATTCTTCAATGGAGATATTTTGTGCTGGCAAGAGACAAGCAAGATTTAAGAAGACGGTCCCTCCCACAAAATGCTTATACAGCATAAATCAGTCTCTTGCGTACTGAGGACAGTCATCTCCTTCTGTTCTAAGTAATATTTAACCTAGAATCTAAGAAAAAAAAAGAGCTTGTTAAGTTGGATGCTGATACTATTATTGACTGTGGTTGTTAGGAAGGGCACCTTCTTCTCATGGGTCTCAGCCCCATGCTCTAGACAGCAGGACTTTAGGGCCAGATTTTGAAAGGTATGCATATTCCTAAAAAAAATGTAAGTCACTTCCCAGTGCTATCTGCAAAGGACAGAGATTGCTGAGAGATAAATCCCCCAGGCATTCTTTGGCTTGACACAACATGCAGGTAGCAACCAAGGAGAGAGAGGACAAGTGAACTCCCCTGACTGTGCAGGCAGGAGGAAAGCCCACTGTGATGACATGGATGTGGGTACAGGGGCTCTGCAGTGAAGCAGTAATTCCCTCCGCCTGTGGTAGGAACATCTCTCACCGATTAGAGCTAACTGGGGAGAAATAGGGTTGAGCCTTTTGAACCTCCTAGTAAATCTGCCTTTGGTGCAGATGGGCTATAGTGCAGATTCCTGGTTCTGATATGGATTTTTGAAGTACTTCCTTTACTAGTCCACATAAATAAATAAAAGAAGATCTTTAGGGCTATTGTATACAATAAATCTACTTTGATTGATTAGATTTGATGAATTTGATTGACAGAAAAATTTATTTGGCTCTGCTAACAAGGTGAGGAGAGCAGTTTTACCTCTTTTTAGCAGTGCCAAGCAAGTCTTGTGCAATTTTGTTAATGCTGGGAGAAAAAAAAAAAAAAAAAGGAAAGGGCAGTGTCTTGAATTCTGGATTCCATGTCTTTTACTGAGTGGTCAAAGATGATTTATTGATGCAAGTTCAGAAATCTTCTGACCAGAAGTATCTGTACGGGGAAAATGATATAGTTCTTTACTCTAGCACAAACCACTTATTGAGATCTCTATTGAGAACTAAACCTGAGAAAACTCAGGCTAGAAATAAGATGCATTTTTTTTAATAAGGGAGGTTATCAATTATTAAAAGAATTGACTTAAGGTTGGTGTGTTCTTGCTGTCCTTAAGTCAAGACTGGATGGTTTTCTGAGACTCACATGAAAATGATGGGCTTAGTTGCATGAATGTCTGTGTGAGTTTCTGCTGCTTTTATTATGCAAGTGGCCTCTAGCCTTCAAATCTATTAATCCACAGTACTTGAGAGCAATGGGCAGATCTCAGAAAGTTGAAAGGTTTGAATTGCACATGCCCCAGAGATATGTAATTTGAATACCAAATGACCACAGAACTAACCTCTTTGGGGAATCCAAATGTTCCACAATATTCATCAGAAAAATTAAGATCTTAAGCATACCAGAGTGTGCCTTTGGTGATGTAAGGTTAAATCTGAGCAGAATCCAGCAGCATACAAGTGCTCTGTCAGGGAGCAGCAGGTACTTTGCACAGCACTGTGCAATGCAAACGGTTTGAGAAGCCAAAGGCAGGGAGCGCCAGGTGGCTTCAGGCCAGCTTTGTACCTCCCAGGTACATTCGTGCTGTCGTGGCACTGAAGCTCATCCACCACCGAACTCTATTGCGTGAGAGGAGCAAGCACAGCTCAAGCCTGGCCCATCATGTGATGGGCAGGGAAAGGTCAACTTTGTTATGCTGCTGTTATCTATTGCATCCTGGTGGGACGGAAGTGGTTTCTGGCCAGCCAAAGCCCCTCTGCTTTGCATGTTTCTTTCTCAGAGGCTGACCAGTCAGTTGGAGAATGTTGGGGATGGTTTTCAGCATGAATATCCCATAAGCATGTGAAGCCCCAGATGAAAAAGAAGAACTAGGTGGTAATTGCAGGCACCCAGGATTCCTGAAGTAAGCCTGAAACACTGAGTGGAGAAGCATTTGCTGTTTTAGTTCCCTTTTATTGCTTTTAGTAAAGTGTCCTTTTTTGCTCTGGAATGCTGAGCCTTTTGGTTGGCACAGTCTGGGCTTTTGGCACATTTTATTTTTTTTTTTTCTCTGCAGTTAGGAAAAGCTCTTTTAAATGAGAAGCTTTCATGAAAAAAAAAAGGCCCAAATCTTAATAAAATCTGAAGGTGGCAGCAATGAAGCAGTGGCAAGGCTGCAGGTATGACTTTTAGGATCACATAACAGAAAGTGCTTACCGAGACTCCCAACCTGCAGCTAACCCGAGTTTGCAAGTTCTCGTGTCTTGGCGCAATGCCTGCAGCTTGGTCTGGAATCTATGGCTGAGATAGGATGTCCTGTCTCTGTTTAGCCCTTCGCTGTGAAGGGCTGCGCTAGCCCAAAGATACAGCTTGCAAACACAAGGCATCTGCACAGAGCTAGATCACAGGTGTGCCCGGACCTCATGTCTGTGCACAGCTCTGCAAGCAAAAGGGAGTCATACATGCAGGGGTGATGGCCCGTCAGCAAAAGCTGATGTGCTAAAGCTGATGTGCTACAAAGTCATTTTTACATGATGCTACTACTGGGTTCACATTTTATACCCTCTATGGCATCAGCAGTTTGCGTTACACTGAAGCAATAAATTGATTGGCTTGGGCTGGTCATCTCAGAACAATGTCCAGCACGGCAGGAAGCAGCAGGGATACTCCGTACTCGGGTCCAGAGATAAGAGGTCTCCTGGTTCATCATGAGAGCCACGAGGACGCTCACTGCTGCTGCTGGCCCTTATCTGAGGTCCAGAAGGCCTCACCTTTCACCATAGTAGCCCTGCAGTTCCTCCTCTCGGACTTTCCCTGCAGGGTGAGGCCGAGCATAGGGAAGTTCAGCAGGTTCAGGTATCATCACGGGGAAGCAGCAGAGGCCCTGGCAGAAGCTGGTTACACAGCAGCTTTCATTTCTGTAGCACAGTGGATGGCCAGCACTGACTCTGAAAAATGTGTCTGTGAGGCTTAATCCTGAAAAAAGGGCACAGAAGGGGTTAAATATCCTAACGAGTTGCAGCAGAGAGCAGGGGGTAGTGCCTCCAGGTGCCCCTTGGAGCCTGTTTGAGTGTGCCCTTCTGCTCCAGCTGATAAACCACAGGCTCGTGGGCTCTCTGGGGCAGAGCAGGGTCAGGTGCCCACACACCCTCCAGCACAGCAGGTCCAGGGGGTGCCCAGTCAGCCCAGTTCCCCCAGTGAGTTGCGTGCGGTTCAGCAGGACGAGAGCCGCGGGTGCCGGCGCAGTGGGGGATGATGAGGCCGGCGCTGGCAGCGCCACCGCCGCTGCTGTCCGCGGAGCTTCGCCACGCGGTGCAGAGGCGTCGCAGGCGAGCAGCAGGAGAGTAGGATGCCACATGGCGAGGAGGAGGAGAAGAAAGGTGGAGGAGGAGGCAGAAGGGAGATTCAGCTTAACACGGCATGCCAGGCCTCCGCGGCTGCTTCCCTCCCTCAGGCCTGCTTGTCATGGGTTTAATTTGCGCATGGGGTGAGGGGGATTTTGTTGGCGTTGTTTAACTCTTGCTCTGTGCGCTGTGGTGCGTGGCGAGCGCTGCTCATTGTGCAAACGGGGCCTTGGCTCTTGGTGCTTCAGCCTAAGGCCCCGCTTCCTCAAACAGGTGAGTAATCTCACATGCAAGGGGACATGTAAAATGTCACCTGCTTTTGTCTTCATTTCTGCTTATCTCCCTCCTCCCACCATACTTTTGCTCCTGGATAGCTACATTTGAAGTGAAAATGTCAATTAAAATTTGAATGCAGTACAGATAGTGATTTTTATTTTATATTTCCATTTAGAGGTTGACCTTATCTATGCATATTCATTGTGTTTAGTTCCAACTAGGATTCCATGGAAAACACCTTCTTTAGCAGCAAAACCTTGTTTTGGAAGCGTCAGGCTTCAAATGCTGGTTGATATGCAATGGCATTGCCATTGGAAAAGATATTCTAACCTGATGCAGAGGAAACATAGCTTTGATTTTAGGTTTGTACTTTGGAAAGTGTTTTCCTTATGTATGGGTATTAACTAATTCACTGAAAAACTCTATTTGAGGAAAAGTGTTGGTGACTTGATAGAAGACAATGCATCCCTTCCTGTAATTTGGAAGCTGATTCGAAAGTTTTGGAGAAGTTAAATTGAAATATATATATATATATATTTAAGGTTAAAAATAGGTTTTAAGAAATGATTTTGGTGTGGAGACTTGCACAGCTAGCAGACCTATCCGTCTTCTCAGTTGATGCAACATCATTACACAAAAAAAACAGAGACTGAGCAGCCACTATTCAAATATAGCCCCCCAACTTTGTGACCACAAGCAGGTTTTATTTTGGTGCTTGCTTTTGAGGCTGCTTTTGATGAAGGGATCAGAGTTTTTCAGCTTCCTTCCATTTTATGTTGCTGTTGACCTCTACTTGCTTGCAGCTTTTAGAACTTTGTTTCTACTTCCATTTCTTTAGCGTGGAGGTTGCCAGGGCGGGGGGGCATCTCTATTTTTAAAACTCTAGAGCCAACTGCTGCGCGTTGTTGCACTGGGGGTGACTTTTCCCTCCTTTATATTTCCTGTTGTGCTTCTAGATCCAAGTTGTCCTGTAAGTGTTTGCTGAAGTGTAAGGCTTCTGCACCCTTGGAACTGGGAATCTGGCACATAAACTGTTGTAGGATAAACCTAATGCCACCAGCTTGGTAAATCACCAACAGATCCTGAAAAATATTAAGGCACCTAAGGACTACTGAGTTCAGTAAGAACTAAGACCCAAACGGAGGTTCTGTGGGCTAGTTTATCTGTGCGTTGTTAGGTCCTGGTCAAAACCAGCTTCTGAGTGTTTCTCTCCATGAGAGCGATGTGTGATGCAGGAGGGCTGTGCAAAGACCTTAAATAGGTAGAATTTGATGTTTCCATTTGCTAGTAGCTCTGGCAAGCTACTGGCAATTCACGCCTTTACTCAAACTCTTCACAATAATTTCCTTTCTTATCAGCCCGCTTCTTAATGCCATCGTGTTAGCTGTTCCTCGTGTTTTCTGGGCTTTCCTGGGCAGGCCTCGAGGCCTGGCCTAGTCATGCTTTCCTCCCCCTGATCCTTTAGAAGCAATATCTAATCTGAGCTGACTAATTTGGACTCAAAACTCTCCTTTTCATTGACAAAAACCTTTGTCTAAGCAGCCTTTTCCTCTCCCCCTCGCCCTCAGATTCTGGGCAGAGTTCAGCTTTCCGAAAGCCGTTTACTAGTGCGTGATCTTCAGTGGGTTGCCAGGAGTCCTCAGCTCTGTTGTATTTCAGGTTTTCATCAGGTAAAAGGCAGCCTGGGTAGTCGGCAAGTGCATGCAGGGGTATCTGTAGCCTCAAGAGTGTGCAGAGGCACGAGGGAGCCTCCAGTATTATCCCCATAGAGTGCTGGGGGAACTGGCTCCAACCCTCCTCTTGCACATGACCAAGAAGCAACATGGCCATACATATTTTAATATTGCTATTATTTATAAAAATGCTGTTTATATGTAATTGGCCTTGGTGCCATTTGGAGACAGATTTTCAACAATTAAGGGAAATGGCTTTTAGCCTCTGTAATCTTGCATTCTCACATCTGTGCCCCAGCTTGGATGGGTAACCTTTCCCAGGTACAGTAACGCCTTTCATGTTTCCTTTTGCTCATCACTGCAAGAAATACCTCAATCCCTGCCCACCTATATGAACCAACTGGAGATGCAAGTGGGATGTAAATGTAAAAATAATACTATTGGTTTTGTATTACTATTTTTCTCAAGGAAATCACTGTTTTCCATAAAGCATAGCATGTGATTTCATGTTTATTGTGTAATAATAGCCCTGTGTTGTGATAGTAAGTAGGACTCAGATACAGCTCTTCAGTGATGTACAGTACTCCTTCTAATCTTTAATTAAATGTTATTCCCTTGTATTGGAGTATATTCTGTGATTACACATATTTACAGTCTCTGAGTAACTTACCATCAAAAACACTAATGAAAATCACTGCCCCAATGCGACTTATTCCTTTTGTCCTGTGCTTTCACACACACCTCTCATGTTTTATTATTGTTTCTAGTTTCTGTTTTAAAAATTAAAGGATTGAATTAAATGCTCTTGCATGAATTTGCTCCAACCATCTCTGCTTTTGATCTAGGGACATGTACCTATCTAGCGCTCTGCCCTTCCCCGAACTGTAACCCCGGGGGATACCATAGAGCATGAGATGATACAATTTAATAAAGTCACAATAAAACATCCAAGGCCTTTCATACTTTTTCACTTTCTTTAACTCAATTTATTTTTCATTTCATGGACAGAGATTTAGTCCGGGTATTAGTTTATGATTTTGCTGAAAGAATTACTGAACACATACAAAAAGGAAATATTATTTTTATTATTTATTTTGTGCCATGTATACCATAGGAAAAAAAAAAGAGTTGAAATCACTTCAGTACCGCTGTGTTTTTCATTACAAAGTTATTACATATAGAAATTACTCCAAATTATCTGAAATGAATGGAAATTATGAGGTTTAAATTCCCCAGGTTACTGCAAGCACAGCACTGGAAATTTATTTTGTCATCTTGCTGAACATAATTGCTACAACAAAATTTCTTCCATTTTACAACCGCAGCATAACTTATTTATACCAGTGTTGTTGTAATTTTACATCAATAAGTTGCATGGGAAGGAGTACACAGGTGGTAATTGAAAACAATAATTTGTAGTGGGGTCCAGGTGGAACAGTTGGCTCAGAAAAGACTTCATTTGCTGCTCGGCAAAAGCATCGCCTCTCGGTGGCCTGTGACGATGGTGCTATCAAACCTTGGGACCACCCAGTGCCGGGGCAGCCCCAGCCTCCTAACTTACCTTGCCAAGTGAGAGGAAAGAGCGCCCTGTTGTTGCGGGGTTGACCTGCAGACCACCAGCCCATGCGACAACACCGTGTCTGGGGACCAAAGCGGGAGCAGCGGCGAGCGCTGTGGGGACACGTGAGCACTGCGCTGCCATGGGGTCGCCTTGCCAAGAGATGAACAGCAATGCAAGCCCAACTGGGGCACGTGTCCGCGCTGGCCATGAGGCTCTCTTGGACCCTGTCGGCTCCTCAGGCAGCCTCTCCAACGGGCGCAGCAGTGCGCGCGCCCGCTCGCTCGTCCAAGGGAGCGCTGTTATTTGATCGTTTTCAATTAAGATGTGAGTAGTTGCCTGAGACACTGGCGATGACGTTCGCCTTCATACTTTGTTCCACTCTTTATGAGCGGGAATGGGTAATTTGGGGGCAATACACGAGCACTCCCAGGCCAGACATCCTCACTGCTCTGCTCCCTAATCGTCAGCAGGAATAATGAAACTGCTGAGGCTGCTGCCGAATCGAGTAACTGATGAATTCCCCTCTTTGAGTTCACTTGCCCAAGTTAAAAAAATATTAATACAGAAATAATAATGATGATGCATTACTATGGTTATGCCCTTTTCAAATAAAATATAGGAGGAAGAATATAGAGGAAGGATGAAAAGTGGAATAGATGAGGTGCCTTTCCTTGCTGATGTTCAGATTTCACGATTCACACGAGACAGACATTTCTGTCGTGAGTTCAGGCTGAAGATTTTGTTGCCGCACTCGGAGGCCTTTGTTATTCTAAATGATCTAAAGATTTCAAATCCTCTTAAAATCATCTGAGGAGAGAAAGAGAAGGAATTGGTGGAAGCTTATGCTTGAAAACCGAGCAGATCTCTATGGCTCCCAAATTTTAGGATTTGTAAGAACCCAGTAGTATATTTGGAGGAGGATGGAGAAGGGATCTTTTGTCTTCCCTGTGCAAACTGTGTTGCAAGTCCTTCTCTAGACATAGTTGGTGTCCAGTATTTATGCAGTGGAATGAATTTTAACACTACCTTCTTAAGAGGAAAATATATCTGTATTTCCAGGAGTGTTTCAGGATTTTCTCTTTTTTCATTTTCCTTTTTTTCATACAGTGAAACTAGTGCAGGTTACAAAGTGCAGCTGGCTGCACCCAGCAGCGATGACTCTTGTTTTCCAAGGACCATCGTCAGACCGTCTCCCTGGACGTGGCTCGCAGCAAAGTGAGGCTGCGAGAGGCTGCTGCACACATCTATCGTATGAGAGTCCCGCAAACTGCAAATACAAGCGTTGCTCTTACTCTCTGTACAGACCATGAGGGGCCAGTGACTGATTTCATGGGGGTCACAGCTGGGCCTCTACTGCCTGAAAGTCTGAAGCATTAACAGACCAAAAGGTGGCTTTAGGAACTGGGGAGTATAGCCAAATAGGACCCGATCTGGTATTTTTTTCTCAGAAAAAAAAAGAAGATATTTTTCTTCTTTAACTTGTTGGTGTGGGGAGCAGGAAGCATTGGTTTAGGTTTGCTTGTTTAATAAAATAATAATAATAACAACAACAACAATGCAAAAAGCCAAAATAGGACTCCATCATTTAGACTGTTACTATGTTCAGAGCCTGGAAGGAGTTTGGAAGAGATAGCATCTGTGCAGGAAAAAAGAACCAACCAACCAAAAAGCCCAGCAGAGCACTGACTAAGCAGGAGATGCTGGGAAAGGTCTACAGCTGTGGAAGAAATCTTATTTTCTGAATTCAGGGCTGGAAACATCAGCAAGGGACAGCCACCCAAAATGAGGGTATGCCAAATATCCTGAAAACATGATGAAACCAGCAAAAACCTTCTGCTTTTCTCCCCAAAGTCCTGGGAAAGTGGCAGGGGATAAATACCCTCTTAAGCCTTCCCTGAAATACACAGGTGTCATGGAAGAAAAAATCAAGTCAATAAATGTGGCAATTTATATATATTTGAATAGATAACAAGAACAATTTTACTGTTTGCCATAAATGAAAAAAAAAAAACTCGCCAAATCATTCCTCTGATTGAGGTTCTGAAGCTCTGTTTATGGCTGCAAAGTGATTTGATACAAAAAAATTACACATTTTGAGTTATTATATCACCCAGAAATTTGATGCCACTTAACTATGTAATTTTCAGAAATGATATAAAACTGTTGCAGAAAAATATTCAGGGAAACCCAAAAGACCTCTTTTTATCTTTTTTTATGGGTCTAAAATGAGAATTCACAGAGATCCTTGCACTGTATGTGAAGGCTGAACTGCCACCTCGGGAGCTTTATTAATATGTATGTAAATATGATCTGGTTAGATCCTGTGTTTCTGTATCTTTGCACAAGGTGGAGCGGCTAACTAAGCTGAGCAGATCAATGCCCTGTGTTTAGCCTTATTTTTCTCAAAAGAAAAAAAAAGCATTTAAAGATTCAAAGAGGCTGAATACAGCAGCCTCATTTTTATCAAAATTGTCTCAAATCCTTCCTTCCTTCCTTCCTTCCTTCCTTCCTTCCTTCCTTCCTTCCTTCCTTCCTTCCTTCCTTCCTTCCTTC